>JARHVA010000332.1:5600000-5983216 GCA_037957365.1 Torreya grandis
ATGGTAAAACTAAGAAAGAGAATGTTAAGTTTTCCTATTGCAATATAAAATGGGCATGATGAACACAAATGTATGAAGAAACAAATTGACCACCTAACTCATATTATGAAAAATAATAACATAGGTGTTCCTAATCTATCAACCCAAGATTATTCAAAGGAAAAATAAAAAGGTGGAGAGAAACAAATGGGAAAGTATTTGGTATCAGTTACAACTTCAAATTATTCATGGGTTATTAACTTGGGTGCTTTGCATTGCATGGGTTCTTCACAGGTTGAGTTCTCTTCCATATATCCTTATATCATATCTTCTATCTCATTGGGTTATGACACTTTAAAAAAAATTATATGGAAAGGGTCTATTGAAGTGAATGGAAAAACATTAAATAATGTTCTATGTTTTCCATCACTCTCAAATAATCTCCTATTAGTGTACCAGATCAATCACATCAGTTAGGGCACAAGAGTTTAATTTTATCTAGACCCCATAGTAATCATAAATTGTATAGTGATTCTATAGTGGTAGTGGGAATGGTAGATAGCTATGCTCAATTATATACCTTATAAAACTTTACACTTGACATTTATCATACTGCATTGCTAACTCACTCATATGGTGTTAGCAAATTATGACATGAATAGTTTGGCCACCTTAACTACCACTACCTAGAACAACTCAATCAGCAAGACATGGTCATATATTTGCCTAGATTTTATTTCTATAAGGATATTTATGGGGTTTTAACTCTTGGAAATCATACTAAAGATAAATTTGACAAGGGAAAAACATGGAGGGATATAAAAGCCTTGGATTTGATACATAGTGACATATCAAACTTCAAGGGACTTTTTAAAAAACAATCACAAAAATCTATCAAGGTTATTTAGATAGATAATGGGGGTGAGAATGTCAACAATATATTTGAGTAATTTTGCATATTAGATTGATTTAAAATGCATAATTCCATATAGTCCTCAATAAAATGTTATTATATAATTCAAGAACTGGTCCTTGAAATATATGTTGAACTACATGATTCACTCCAAATCATTGACACCTTAGTACTAGGTAAAATCAATCAATTATGTTTGCTATATTCATAAATGGGTTCCCCATAAAGTCTCATAAAGAATAAATCATTTCAAATATTGGCACATTAGGAAACCCATAGTTTAGCATTTCAAGGTCTTTAAATCTTTAGTTATGGCATGCATACCTAAAAATAAATGCAGGGCTATGGAACTTTAGAGTAATCCTTGCATCTTCATAGGATACCCACATGGTGTTAAGGGATATCGACTCCTCCATCCAACCACACATGAGTTATTAATTGAGAGAAGTGTTCACTTTTGGGATATTTATATAGACTCGATACTTGACACTTCTCCCACTTCATTGGATTCACTTAAATTTAATGATCATTCTAATTATTCAAATCAGCCTAAGCACATTTTAGAGGTTGAAGACACTTATTGTTTTGACAGTGAGAGTATTGATGGGGCCTCATATCCATCCACATCTAGACACACTTATAAGGATGATGATTCTATACCTAAATAAACTAATTTTGGTCCTCTTTGGGTGAGACAAACACTACAAAGTGTAGGTATATGGGTTGGGGATCCTTAAAATGACATGTGGACACATTTACAGTTTTAGAGTGGGCCACATGAGTTTTATGCCTCTATCTTACATCCATATAATTTTTGAGAGACATCAAACATTCCTAAGTGGGAATATAACATGCATGAGGAGTATAGCTCATTAATTAAGAATCACATTGGTACTTGACACTTCTTCCTAAGGGAATAAAGATAGTTCAATGTACATGGATATATCAGACTAAGTATGTAATAGATGGGTCCATTGACAAGTTAAAGGCATGATTAGTCATAAAAGTTTTTTCATAGGTACCTAGAATTGATTACACTAAAACCCTTTGCATTAGTCCCCAAAATGATATTTTTTAGACTCACACTTGCTATTACTATAACCAATCATTAGATGTTCATTAGATGGATGTGAAGAGTACATTTCTTCATAGTCACCTTGAGGAGGATATTTACATAGATTAGCCACCAAGATTTGTCAAGGATTAATCATGTGAAAGCTTAAGAAATTAATTTATGGCCTCAAATAGTTTTGATGATTGGTATGATAATATGGATACCTTCCTTATTTATGTAGGGTTCACTCAGTGTTATTCAGATCTGAATATCTATCTCTTTCATCATGATGATCTAATTTTGATTTTGGTTCTTTATGTTGATAATATTTTGATCACTTGGATCTGTTACTAATCCATTTTAGTGGTGAAATAATATATTCATGATAGATTTTCCATGACAAATTTGGAATTGTTACATTAGTTACTTTGGATACATATTTCTCAATCTAACTCAGGGATTATTCTTGAACAACCCAAGTATGTTCTTGATGTACTTGCTCAGTTTCACATGGATAATTATAAGACTACTCATATTCCATTTATATCTAGAGTCAAGAGGAAGGTTATACTTCACTGTTGGTTGATGTTACCTTGTATTGCCAACTTTTTGGTAGCCTTATCTACTTGATGCATACCAAACCTGACATATCATATGCAGTGGGCCTAGTCTCTATATTTATGCAGGAAACCCATTAGCTACACTAGAAAGCATCCAAGAGGATTACGCACTACATTTAGGGAACACATAGACATGGGATTCTTTATATAGCTATAATTAACATTGACTTGATTGTATACACTAACTTAGACTTGAATATAAATATTTAGATTCATAAGTCCACTTTAAGTTACATTTTCTCCATTGGCTTAAGATTGATTAGTTTGTCAAGAAAGAAGTAGACTACTATTAATTTATCATCTATTAAGGTAAAATGAATATGGGATGTCAATGCTGTCACTAAGGATATCTATCTATAAGGTATTCTTATAAAGTTTGATATCTAGTTCAAATGACCTACAATCATGTACTACAATAACCAAAGTACTATTCATATTTACAAGAATGTGGTCCAACATCAATATAACAAACATATAGATATTCACATGCACTTATCAAAGATCTCATCTATGTGTAGATCATTGATTTGAGATATTTTTTGTTGACATAGCATATATTTGACATATTCACCAAACCTTTCACATAGATCAAATATCTTCACTTGTGATCTCTTCTTGGGGTTTAGGTTACTAAAGCATCATATTCTAAAGGGTCATTCTGGTCCTATTATTATTTTATCTATTTGGTCACGGGTAGTTTTTATTAAGGTTTTTATTGATTTATTTACTTTATGAGAGATTTATTTTTACAAGGGTAACCCATCAGGGCATGTTTTTGGGATCCATTTCTTTTACCCACCTAAGCTATGATTAAGGGGGGTGTTAGTTTATGATATTATTTTCCTTTTATTATTTATTTAGGTTATTCCTACACACATGTGTAAGCTTCCTTAGGTGTGATTGTCATAGCAGTTACATTTGGTAGCTCTATTCTAGCTAGTGGGAGTTACACCTTTGACTTATTGTTCTGGGGATGGAGTTACTTTCCTAGTTTAGGGCTTTGACCACTATTCTAGGTGGAGTTACACATTCACTCTAATATTTTTACATCTTTCTTATTGAGCTATTAAACTAGTGTGGTTTGATTCTCATTTGTGCAATATTTCTTATATTTGTTTCTTATTCACAAAAACACTTATGCATTTACTTGTGTCTTACTTTTGAACCTATGAATTCCATTGATCTAGAGATCTTAGCGAATACTCCATCAACACACTCCACTCTTATAGCTACTCAAACATAAATAAACTTGTTTAAAGATAGTTTCAAGATTTCAAACAATTTTTAAAAGATAAAATAATCACTCTATATAGTACATGGGCATGATTTGCATTCATGTCCAAGTTACTACTTCACAAAATTCAAATTTCTCTTTTTCAAAGTATCAAAGTTTCAAGAATTTATAATTTAAGTCTAGATATGTCTGCAATAGTCTAATTCATCTTTTAAAATTAGACCACATTTGAGCTTAGAGATGTTCCATGTCTTTGTTGCACTTTAGCAAGCCATGTAATGGTTCACACATATTATTTTTAATTCAAAAAGTGAACCATGTTTAAGATTAGTGACACTCCACATCTTTTTTTCACTTTAGTGAACCACTTTGTTTTTTCCCACTTCTTCAAAAGCATTATAGGGTAATCTATGAGGGTTAAATCACATAATATTTCCAAATCAAACATATTCACATATTCTTAAAATTGATAATTGATCACTCTTAATTCACCATAGGTTTGACAGTCCTCCACATGCATCAATAAGGGGACATGAACATATCCATGACAAAGGCAAAGTGCGTATACACACTCAAGTATCACATTTCATTTATCTTAGTAATTTTATGCATCACTAGAATAAATCAAGGGGAATTCGGACACTAAAATTTAATCAATAAATGCTTGATAATGCTTGTACTTGAAATCTTTACCTTGTTTTTTCAATTCACCATTTTGATAACCCATAATCTATAAGGAAGCCTTTAAAATATCAAAATTATTATATATATCTCTAAGACTTGCCTATTTTATCCCTATCTAATGTGTAATTCATTATCACTCTAATTTTAGAAGGCTCTATCCATTTTAGACATGAGTGTACTATTGGATGAGGATGCATTATGTCCTTGTCTTGTAATGCATCTTTATCCATAATGCTCTAAGGGTCATATTTTTACAACAAAACACTTCATATGACTTTCTCATATAAAAAAATAGATTAATTATTAGAAATAATTAAAAGATTAATTTATAAAATCACATTAAGGATCATACTTGAAACCCCTTGGCTAATATTTCTATCACTCTCTTATAAAGACAATTTAAAAATCATCTATCTATTCAACAAAGATCCCTACTATAATTTTTCTATAGTATTTTAGTCATTGGCCATGTTAACATTATATTATTAAAGGTTGAGATATTCCTTTTGTCAATAATTTTAATCAAATTTAATAGTTACATTTATATGATCTTCCCTAAAGGAATAACTACATCAGCCTGAGGTCCACTTAGATTATGTGGGCAACAATCAGTCAGTAAGGGGTTTTTTGAGGATAAATCGACCATATCCCACTTCCCCAATTTTTTCCTATTTTTAATTTGATATTATTTTTTATACTTACATAGGATATGGTTTTAAGTTTTTAGGTCATCCATGCATCTACACATGCTTCACAAAAAATTAGACTGTATATAGACATGGGTGAACAAGCCCATATTTATAAACCCAGTGCACAATCTAACTGGACAAAGTTGCAATAGTAGACAATGACACACTATAGAATTTTATATATTATACATAATTATCCTTGTATATAGTATATATTTTATTTCAATAAACTCCATGCTTTAATTTTTTAGATAGATATTATGGGTTAAAAATACCCTCACCCATTAAAACATAAAAAATGAAATAAAGAAACCAGGCTAAGGATAGGAAAAATCACTAAATATTTTCTCATATAACAACATAATCCTAAGGTTAAGATAATAAGAATACTAAAAACATGGAATAAAACCCATATTTAACCAAAAAAAAAGGCCCAAAATAGTTTTCCTACCAAAAAACATCATAACCCCTTACAAACTAACATGCCAAAAAAGGACCATGAGATAGAGAGTAAATAACAGAAAGGATAACCAAAATTAATAATGGATAGACTACCATCATGTTAGCATCTAAATAATCCATATCATCATAATGCACCTATAAATGTGGAAGGCTCCCAACTGAGTCACTGTATCCTCCATTTGCACCCTATAGGCTTAAGACTAAACATACAATCCCATGTTTCTGTATTTCACCTGACAACCTTCCTGAAATAAAATCAATGCTAGGAGAAGATGACTCCACCTTCTCATAGGTCCTCTTAGTAGGAGTAAACACTCCACCCATCCCTACCACATCCACCATATCTTACATTTTCCTTTATATGTATACACATGCATACTTATGAGTAATCAATTTCCTATTAAGGTCTAGAAAATCATCCTTATTTTTGTTGACTTGCTCCATGGCTTTTAAGATACTTTTACATCCACAAAAAATTTCCAACAATCATTTTTCCAAGACCGACACCTTAGACTCAAACCTTCCCAAAATTTGGTCAAGGGAAGGGAATAAAGTTATAAATTCATCTACAAACACTGTAGGCTTAGAAACCCTAACTATATCAATTACCTATAATAAAATGACCCTCATTCTCACAAAGCAATCCTCTAGTTATCTATAAATAGAAAGGGGTAAAAAACCCAAATAATTATTCCTCATGAATTGAAGGGAATGAATGTCTCCAAGTTGAATCAGGTTAAACTAAATATTTAGACCACCCTGAATACCTAACCACACAATAATTTTTACCACAAAATGGGTCACTTACAAAACCTTTATGGTGCACAACAAGTTATTAGTAAAAAATACTGCCACATCAGAATTATTATTATTACACCAAACTACCTGCATGATTCTTATCCCAAGACTAATTTAATGGCATTAGATACCTCCCCATTTGGTTCCTACAAGATCAAACTCAACCTTTCTATCAGAGATGCATTCCTTGAATGTCATTTCCCTCTTATCCACCCTATGAAAAAACATAGGTTCTAACAAAACCAAATTATCCATGGAAACATTCAATGTTGTAAGCAAAACCTCGATAAAAATACATATAAATCAAGGGAAGGAAATCACAACTAACATACACACATCCAACATAAATGAGACTAGGTAAAGCATATAGCATTCAAAGTTCCATATAAAGCAAAAAACCACATGAGGCCACATTGAATGCAAAATCATGATTCTAAGGACACTATCTCAAGAATCATGACCAGTGATGGCCCCTAGGTACCATGTAATGAATAGACTTAGATTTTTTAAATAAAATATAAGCCTAGTCATGCCTCAACATTATTTCTAATGATTTGATCATCTAATTGATCCAGTCCCACATTTTCTAGAAAATTAGCTTGAGAGTTGGTTTCTTAGTAATAGTGAGAAATTAACCATGATGTCAAAGAATTAAAACTGGACATTCATTTATCAATATTTTATTTAAATTCCATGTATTATCATGTCAGTTATGAAGAGCTAACATAATTACCATAGAGTCCTCCTCTATGTGTAGATGTTCAATTCCACATTGGTGTAACATATCAATACCCAAATGATTTTCTAGGATTATGATTCATTATTCATTCCATCATATAATTTTGTCAAATTTTCCCTAATCAAAGATCCATAATAATACCTCAAAATGCATCCCAATACTAAGGTGTCAAGTTTAGAGTAGGAATCCAAAGTGAGTTAGATCATGCATTAGTCAAGTAAAACCCAAATAAGTATAAAGAACATAAATAACTAAGCCAAATCCCTCATGGGGTTTTGAAAATCAAATATAAGAGATTTTATAATAAGGAATACAACTTTAAAAACTTTTGGAGAGAATTCCTCCTCCAAATGTAGTTAAAAAATGTGATTTTCCCCTGATTTGGTACTCCAAGTCTTTGTTAATGATGAGTGGCTTGATCCTCTATCATCTCTCAATGCACCAATGAACTAGGCTCATGAAACTAATCAAATGTGTGCCAATAGTTAAATTTATCTTATTTCAAATTTAACATAGTAACATTACATAAAAATACCATGTGAAGATAATTTTGCATAATAAGTTTACACAAAAAGAGCTTGAAAAGATGAGTGAGGACCCTTGTATTTATAAATTTTTAGAAATGATTAGAATTAACCATGACCATACATATTGAGATTAAGATGTGTGGACATGGATCAATTAAATTTTGGATGCTCAATCTATAAATATATCTATTAATATTTAGAATAATGGGGCATTAATGAGGCATGGGAGGGCTTAAACCATATATTTATTCCATTTATGGCTTATGGATGCCACCCCACTGATGATGTCACCAAATGATGCACATATTAGAGATGAATTTCCCATTAATAGATCTTCAAAAACTTTCATGGAGTTTCCACTTAAGCCCTTGATTTGATTTAATTTTCTTAAGTGAGGTAAATTAAATTTCATGCAATTCTTTGGAAATTGGTTGCTCACTTAATCAAACTAGTTGAAATGTTAAGTTACTGAGTCTTAAAGTGACTAGAATATAATTAGGTGTTAGTTGTGTAAGAACCAATTCTCCATTTAGAGAACTATCAACATGAAATAACACATGCATATGTCGTGTACTTCTAAATTAGAAGAATTTACTGATCCATAACATTAAATTACATTTTTGCCAGTTTGACTCAAGATAATTTGAGAAATGTTAATAATCACATAAATTGTATTACCCCATTTAGGGATACATAATCCTAAATCAACACTTGTATATGATAATTTTTAACCATTTAGCATGTTTTAATGATTTTGGAGCAAATTATGCATTATCATAGAATTTCAAGTAAGATTGATAATTTCAACATGATAGTGAAAAGAATTATATGTCTATATTTTCCCCCTATTTGAGAAGGTATGGGGAGACATTTAGTCAAAATGACATCTTTTAAAAGAATGAAAGAGTTGTCAAGAAGATGTTGGAAGATAATGACCTATGATGGCCCATCGAGAGGACATGTGAGTATGAAAGAGAGGGATGTAATCTCAAAAGAGAGAGAAAGAGTGAAATTATCCTATGGATGAGATTAGATCCATTTGAGCTAATGCTTGCATGTGTTGATTCTCAATGATAAAAATATAATAGAATAAAATAGGACCCAAACTAGGGGGAGTAAGAAGAATGCAATCCAAAAACATAAGAAACACACTTTGACACACCCAAAATAGGGTGAAAGTTGTGCACTTAGGGAATGATCAATCTTGAGACAAGTTGCATACTTTAAAATTTCTATAAAGAGGGTACAAACTATAGAACATGGAATTAGAAGAAAAATAAGAAAATTACTCCAGAGAAAGGAAATAATAATGTGCCCTAGTAGGTGGATTTGATTGGTTGATAAATTGATATAAGTGCATTTATATAATGTATTTGAACTCAAAAAAACAAAGCAAAACAATACAAGATAAAATAGTAACACAAAAGACCAAAACACCAAGAAGAAACAAAAAAGGAATAAAAAGGAACAAATAACAAAACAAAACAAATGGGGAGATAAGAAATCACACTAAAACAAAAACAAAAACAAAATAAACACACAACAACAAGAGTTAGTCACAATGTTAGTGCAAACAAAAAATAATTATTTATGTGAGTGTAATAGATGTATATACAATATTTTTAACTTTTATAAAATACTAATGCTTTACACCTTATAAGAACCCATCGAGACTCAATATCTCTAAGTGCACGCCCTAAGGGGTACACTAGGAGAGGGGTGGGTAGACCTTTGGTGCTTCATAAGATTGTTGTCTCTTATTGCCACATTATTACCAATCCAACCGGCTCTTAAAACCTTTTCCTAAGCTATCTTCTTGTCCCTTGCATAGTATTCTAGTATTTTTCCTCTTTTCATCCTTCATTTCCTTGCTTGGTACCCTTTTAACCTATTCATCATACTAGGTTGACCTGGTCAACCTAGTATAATATAAGGACCCTTTTCTCTCTTTTGGTTTGTTAGCCTCCCAACTGACCTAGCACAGACCTAGTGAGTTAGCTTGAAAACATGTTAGGTCAACTAGGTAGACCTAGCATAGCTGAAATATCTAAATGATTTAGGGCAGGTTCCACCTATAAATACAAGGTCATTTCTATCATTATTAGAATATATTCAATCAAAAGTTATTATTTAGTTGTGCTTCTTCACAATCTACTCTTCTACCATTCTAATTGAGGAGACTTAGCTTAGGTTTCCTATTTTAGATAATCTAGTCTTGTGGATAGGCCTTGGATGATTTAGCCTAAAAAATTAATCCTTATGAACCAAAAATACCTCTTGAAAATACCCTTTGGCTAAGGGAGAGATTGAGTCTCGATGGGTTCACATTATGGTAAGTATATTCTAACTTTTTTATCCTTTCTTTTAGTGGATAAAAGTAGCATAAGTGTTGGCTCGAATAATATTACTCTTCATATTCTATGTATTAGGGTTTTAATAATACTTAATTTATTTGAATTTCCCTATACATGTTTTGATTGATTTGCTTTACTAACCCCCATTTTGTGCTAGAAGCTTTGGTGTGCACTAGATTAGATTTACCTTTCTTGTTATTAGATTAGTGAAATATTATATCATAAGACTCTTTTAGGTTTATTGTGTAATGATGTTAGACTATAGGCATTAAAAACCTACCTCACATGGTGTGTTGTGGCAAGTGATCCCATAATTAGGTTTAGTAGATCCTCACATTTGTCATGCTCTTGCTTAAAAATTGTATGCTCCCTAATCAAAAGTGTAGGTGTGCTCTATCCCATCCAATCTAGGATTGATTTATGGACATCATGAATTTTTGATTGCACACATTTTGATGAACCTAATGTGAAACTAACCCTTACAATATTTCTTTCACTTATTTTGTTTCTATTCATCATTATTTTTATCAAATCTTTGTTGTGCTAGATTGACCCTGTCGACCTAGTTATTTATCTCTATGCATAGGTTTATAGGAATAGGCAATTGGCTTGACCAACTTGACCTAGTACAAGTTTCAAAACTTAAAAAATTATGTTTAAACAATTAGATCAACTAGATTGACCTAGTATAAGTTTTTCAAGCTTATAAACTTCCTATTTAGCCTACTAATTTGACCAAGTTGACCTAGAGCATTTTCAATACTTTTTTAGCAGGTTCATATATAGCTTGATCGACCAACTCAACCCAATTTTTAGGTTTTTTCCAATTTTATCCAAGGCCTTAGATCAATAATATTCTCCTTTTCATCTCTAATCCATTTAGGTCAGTTTCCATTTCTTTGTATCTTTCCTTTTTTAATACTTTCCTTTCATAATTTGTAGTCTTCAAAACTACCTCTACACAGTTAACTAGGTCAACCCTATGGACCTAGTTCCATGTTCTATATTTTTTGAAATAACTAGATCAACCTAACTGACCTAGTTCACTTTCAGACTTTATTTCCACAGTACAAGTTTAACCCTGTCGACCCTATTTTATATGATTATCCATAAAGTTTCTCAACTATACCTTATTTCAAAGTTGGAATTAACTATATATGTTAAGCACATTTTTATTTTAATTTATTTGCATGCTTAAATAGTTCACATAGTCTAATTAGGGGATTTTTAATTAATCACTTAGTTGAAATATTTCTATTCTTTTTCACACATGGCTAACCACATAAAATATCTATAAGCATTTAAACATTTGACTACCTAGGTCTACCTATTTGGATTTCATCACCAAGGGGAAAGCCAACTTGATGCTGTGGTCAAGTATAAATCATGGTTAATGGTATATTTTGGCTAAGCACCCATTGCCATTATAGATGTGGTGTGTGAAGTAAGGGGGTATGCCCCAATACCAAGCTTTTATCATTGTCACTACAACCCATTTCATCCTAAAACTTACCTAAAACTATCCATAGATTGCTATCTACTACCTTCCTTATAGCCAATCTCCCTTTACACTTAAAATCATTCTTAATAATCTAATCAACATTCTAGGTTGGCCAAGTAGCTATCTTTAATTTCAAGTTGTTTTATTTATCTTTGGTCAATTATGTGTGTAAAATATTACATTAGCCAGTGTTAGTGCAATATTTTTATTTGTGTGCATCAATTGGATTGGTTAACATCAATTCAATTGATTTTGTGTTTCCTTTTTTCACTTAGATTATCTTTAAATAGTCTTATTTCATTTCCAAGATTTTTATCAATCTTTTCTTCTTCCCTGTTCAGTATACTAGGTCAACCTGGTTGACCCTATACTTTTTTTGGCTTCTATGATCTACATTAGATTGACCTAGTCAACCTAGTATAGTCTGTAATCCTTGTCTCCTACACAAATTCGATCTGGTAAACCTAGTACTATTTCTTTCTTTTTCCTATTTTTCAATCCAGTTTCCCATTTCTTCAATTTTGTATCTTGTTAATCTCTCTTCAGTCAGAATGAGGTCTCATATTAGAATATTTTTGGATAACCTAAATCTATTTAGATACTATATGGGATGTTCATTCTCCTCTGTTTTCCTCTCAAGATAACCATCACTCTTGGGGTACTTATCCTCCATCTATGAACTATAAAATGGTAAAAATAACACTTCAAGATGAAGTTGATGAATCCAATCCTTTACACACTTATAAAGATACTTCTCAAAATCTCCAAACCAATGTGGGAGTGATTGACATAAATCTATTTACTAATCCCACTAATAACCTTCCTTCTAATAATCCTCCCCCTAACACTAATTTGGGGAGTGATCCAACCAACACCAACCCACCTCTTGATACAACCCAAATTTTAGCCCAAGTCATTCAACTAATGAACATTACATAAAATTCTAATACCAAATAAATGATGCAACTTCAACAACACTTAATCAACATGGCTAATCAAGCTCTAACTATTCATCCTCAAGCTAATCCTAATTATACTCCTCCACCTCTTAGGGATGCCTTGGGTAATGTCATTCCTCAACCCATAATGAATAACAAGATGATTAAAACTATTCAAAATAAGCCTTTATCTCCCTTAATTGTATCCATTGATATTGGTAATATAACTACAACTATCAAATATGATGGGACTAAAGACCCTGCTTCATTTCTCAAAGCCTTTGGTAGCCTTTACAAAGAGTAGATCCAAACTAATACATTTGCCACAACAAAACTATTAGTTAAAAATTTCATTGCTTATGTATTAGAATGGTTTAATCAACTTCTTCAACATTCTATTTGGAAACTTGAATATTTGGTCGATCCTTTGGTTAAAGAGTTTCAACACAATGATCTTCTTAAAAATTGTCTTGGTCACTTCATAAATGCTAAACAATCTCCTAATGAATCAGCTCATGAGTATATTAAAATATGGAAATCTTTAGCTCATAAATTTTATCATAATATGATTGATGATAATTTATTCAAACTCTTTATTATCACTTTTACTTCCACTCTTCAATATAAGGCTCAAACATTTGTTCCTCAAACTCTTAATGAATCTCTTAACCAAGCTAAGCATCAAGAATTTCTTATGAAGCAATTCAAACCCAATCATTAACTTCTTAAATGATCTTTTAAAAAATATAATGCTATCACTAGTAACACTCCCCAAACCAAACCTAGAGTTAGAAAATATGATGTTCCTTTACCATCTCACACACCTCTTTTAGTTTAGAAAATGCAACAATTTTTACCAGCCTCAAAACCTTTCATTTATCCCAATGCTCCTCCTAAGTGGTATGATCCCAATTTATTCTAATGGTTCCATGCCAACATTAGGCATTTTAATGAATCTTTTAGAGGGCTCACTAAGTGTGCCATTAATTATATGCGTGGTGACTCATTCAACCATGAGGCTATGATCAAACTTTGTCATTTAGAGTATGCTACCACATCTCAAAAATGACAAACTTTTAAAGCTTCTAATTATAATAATAAAAAATATTATTCAAAAAATAATCAATCAAATGTTAAGGATTTTTATTCCATAAATTCCAATTATGACCTATATTATAAAAACTCTCAATATATCAACACTGTTAGGGCTAATTATCATCATAAACCGACTCACAAAGATCCTGTTACCAATCCTAAAAAACCATATTTATAAGAAAAATTTCTTAAAGATACCATTACCACTCATGATGATTTAGAAGCACCTGAGGAAAAAATTCCTCCTTCCAATCCTCCTATCACATCTATACATCCTGAATCTAATTTGGATTCTAAACCTCATGCTAGTTCTTCTAAATCACATTGAAAATTTCTTGAATAACTCAACTCTATGCCTTGTAAGATTGCTCTTATGGAGTTGGTTCTCACTTCACCCTACCATCATAAATTTATTATTCAATAAATTTAAGAAATTTAAGATTGATCTTCCATAGATGAAGAACCACCTCCTATCGATTCTTAACCAACTAATATCAATACCATTGAGACTATGTGTCCTTCTTTCAAGCCTTTCATTTAATTTATTGAAGAGGACATATGATGAAATTATTTTTTGCACTGATGACCTACCTCGCTTTATCAACGTAACCATTTATACCACCCTTATCTAAAAATTTCTAGTTGATAAAGGATTTGGTATTAATGTCACATCCTTATGGCTCATTCAATGACTTGATTATAATAAAGATCATCTTAAACAAACTTGTCTTACTTTTCATGGCCTTGATAAGACTAATCAAAAACCACTTGGCTGCATTTAGCTTCCATTAACCACTAAACCTAAGACTACTATAACCAAACATATGGTCCTTGATCTTCCTATATATTATAACATTCTTTTTGGTCATCCATAGACTCATTAAATGAGGTTCATTACCTCTTCTGGTAATCAATATATTAAATTCTTACATAACAAAAACTGGTACAAACATGAAGCTGATCCTAACCCATGGAACATCTAGCTTCCCAATCCTATGCCTCAATATTGAATTCCTACAATTTCTAAAATTAATAGTGCTCCTTTACCTAATTTTATCAACATGAATCCTGATCTTCAAGTTACTCTTATGGGTTATAATAATGATGAGCCCAATGAGTTGCATCACACTTTCAATACTAAGAAGCTACTTCCATATATTTTAGATTGGCTTCCTCTTTTTATCTTACCCTGAGATAGTAATTTTCCTATCATAGATGAGATTATTGATTTTCACCCTCTATGAAATGCTTAGCATCCATATTTACCTAAATATGACTTCACTTACAATGACTTTAGAGTGGTTAAATTATTCTAAGATCCTCTCACCATGTCCCCTCATACATTTAACAATATTGGGATTTCACCTTCTGAAACTCCCCCTAATTCTCAAGCATGTATAATTTATCCAACATATGATGACAACTATATCATGGCCCAAACTCACTCTAGAGACTTGGATGTCTAATACTATCAAAATATTTTAGGCCAAATACATGACTTTAATCAGGATGTACATACTATATCTACACATCATGAGTTATATTATGAGGGTCATGTACCTCCTACGAATTCTCCACTTATTGATGTTCTATAGGTGGTAGAATAAATTACACCTTCTGATCCTATAGATGCTCATACATATTATTTAACTCCTATGGATCCTATCATTTCATTAGATTATTTTCCAATAATCAAATCTATAGAAACTCCCATCTCTTCAGATCCATCCTCTTCATCTACTTTCAACATTACATTAGATGCCAAGGCAATCAATGTTCGTCAAATTGATTTTGAATATGATATCCATGGCAATCAAATTCTACACCTTGAAGTATATATTGAATATTATGGTCCTCTTCCTACCTTGCCTAGTGATGAAGCTATTTTGAGTTACTTCATGCTTGAGAACCTCAACTCCCTTAGCAACATCATAAACTTGGAAATTTAAAGAATACAAATCCTTGATTTAACAACTTTATTGCTAGCATTGATCCTAAAAAAAATCCAATTTCAGCCTTGCATAATTCACCTTGCCATTTTCAAGATTATAATGTCATGCTTATTAAAGAAATAACTCATATCGACTATGGTACCCCATCTTCTCCTTAACCAATCATAGCTTCTTAATAACTCTCACTATCTAAGCATGATAAATTTAGTTTATTCTTTAATAAATATCAAAAGAAATTTGTTTGGTCCTACCAAAACATGCCTAACATTAACCCTAGTATTGTGGTTCATAACATCATCACTTATCCTGATGCTAATATAGTGCATCAAAAGAAATGAAAATTTCCACTTGAAGTCACTAATCTATGTCATAAGGAAACCATTAAACTACTAGATGATAAATTCATTAAACTAGTGGCTTATTTTGAATGGGTTTCTAACATTGTTCCCATTGGGAAGAAGGTCACTATGGTCATCTACATTTGTATTGATTTACATAACCTTAATCTTGCTTGTCCTAAGGATAACTTCCCTTTACCTTTAATATATGCCATCATCTATTCGATGGCTAGTTATGAAATGTTGTCCCTTATGGATGGTTTCTCAGGATACAATTAGATTCACATCACTCTCGAGGACCAACATAAGACTACTTTCACCATGGAATGGGGAACCTATTGTTAAGTCAAAATGCCCTTTGACCTTTAAAATGTCAAAGCTACCTATCAAGATTTTATGACTCACATATTTCACGATCTCATCCATAAAATTATTGAAACTTATGTGGATGATATTATTCCTACATTCAAACATTGTAAGAACCATCTTTCCAATCTTGCTATCATCTTTGACCATCTCCTTAAATAAAAAGTTAGACTTAATCCTTTCAAATGTGTTTTTGGAGTCACATCTCATAAATTATTAAAATTATTAGTTTCTCTTTGTGGCATTGATGTTGATCATACCAAAATTAGTGATATCATCAACATGCCCATTCCTTGATCTATTCTTGATATTCATACTTATTTAGGCAAACTTGGGAAAATTAGATGATTTATCCTAAAAATGGATTATCACATTCACTCCATTAATTCCTTTCTCAAGAAAGGTACAAATTTAGAATGGATGGATCCATGTCAAAAATCCTTTCATAATATGAAAGATTCATTACTTCATCTACTTACACTTCATTCACCTTTTAATGCTAAACCATGTTGTAGAAAAGTTCACTAGGCTGGCTTATATGCTTGGCTGTACACTTAGCTATCAAGGCAAGTTAGTTCTAGACTTGGTGGAGCTAGGCATGAGGATAATAAGGTCTAATGTACAAAATTTAATCACACTATGGTGCTGGCATTAGTTTCACTCAAGGAACAAGCCTTGGGTGCTCACCCAAAGTGAAATAATAAAGGGACTGGGCCCACATTAGCTTAGTTGCATCATGGTGTAACTCAAGGTTAAAGGGGACTTATTCATTAGCTAGAGGGGTTTATGTGGCCATCCAATGCTAGGTCCTTCAAAATAAGATCATTAGGTGTAAGCCATCATGAGAGCATAGGTCTTGAGGTACAAGTCCATCTTTGGTTAGACTGAGCTTTTATAGGTGTAAGCTATTGAGTAGTAGGTTAATGGTCATTTAGTTACTTATGTAAGTCATAGGAACATATTGGGTTCAAGGACTCATTCTTAGGGTAAAAATCTAGGAATGGGTCTTAGAACCTTGGTAAATTTTAGTTCTAACACCTAGTCACTATATAGGTGAGCTGAGGTTACTATATGGCACAAGGATGCCATTAGCAACCAAGGGTGAACCTCCATTTCATAATATATTCAAGTAAACAACTCCAACATTAATTAAACTAAACTAACACACAAACATAACATTATGCAAATTATAACATAAGGATAAATACTTCATTTATTCATCAAATTATAGTTCAATAATAGAGTTTAATACAAAGAACCAAAGTATATGCTCTTCCTATCTCTATTCATGCCCAATGGCTCACATGCAAGCTTGGGTTATACATTCAAATTTATTAACTACCATATGCATACTAGGAAATACTATTGGTTTAATCTCTATTATATTAGATATTTAATACACTTAATCATCTCCTCCTTGTCTTCAAAAGTGAGTCTCCTTTTATAGGTAAAAATGGAGTCTTTTGCTAGGTCATATGGGCACATGTCAAGTGCTAAGATATCGCGAGTTCACTGGCTCCACTATGTTATCCATGGTGGAAAAACACATATCATATGCTAATATATCACTTGGGGTCACTATCTTACCTACTCCACTCCTTTGACATTAATTCTTCTTGAGTCACCATGTCTAAGTCTTGGTAGGGATGTCTTTATGTAAGTTGGTGCCATGTAAATACCGACTAGTTGGCATGAGATCCACAAAGACTTCTCCAACTAGTGCCAAAATGTAAAAAAATGGGAGAAACAAATATAAGGGTCACCTCATGCTGAGATTAGTCTAGTTGGTGTAGTCCACATACTTATTCCAAAAAGGAGGCCCAACATTACTCCATACAAAACTGCTAGTCTACCTCAGACTAGTCTTTAAGCACCTTAGGTGTGTAGAATTCAGGTGCACCTTGATTTAATTATTCCTTAACATTTTCAAAGCCTTGGATGGTGAGCCTAGTATCTTAAATTAAACCATCTTATTCAATGGACATGGCTTCCAAAGCAATCATATGTGTGCTTTCTAATTCCTTTCTAAAGGCTTCTAGCCTTTCCTTCATGCATTTCAACCCACCATCTAATATTTCCCCTGCTCACTATTCTTTGTTTGGAAGGCATGAAAGACCACCTCCAAGTCTTGTTATTGATTTTTTAGCTAAAAACTAAGGGAATCAACCTTGGACATCACCTTCATGCACTCAGTCTTGGTTACCATGAAGGAGTGTTGGAATAAAACATCTTTCTCCTCCTTTACCTTTTAGAGGCATGTGATGATGACCTCTACCTAGTTGGAAAAGTTACAAAATTTTGTGTTTACTTCCTCAACACCATATTTAAGTTTAGTGAAGAGGTCTTTGACCATGCACATCTTTTTATTTAACTCTCCTTGTAAGGCCTCATAGGGGTCTTGTTTCTCCTTGACTAGCAATCTCATCATTGGTATCATCTATCCTATGAGCACTTAAATGTAATCAACTTCCTCATCTTAGAGGTATCCACACCATCCAAGAGGAATGGTTTTTCCTCTTCTAGATGATCTATTAGCTATTTGAGCTTGAGATTTGTTGCCTCAAGTTCTTTCTTTATCTTTTCCTATCTTTCTCTAACTATTGGTGCAAACATCAATGATGATGTTCTTTCATGCCACTAAGGATGCCATCTTGATTGGTATGTTTATAGAGTGCATGAGTTTCATATCATGGGGATTGAGTAGGTGGTAATCATACACTTCCTTAGGCTTCTTAGCATGATAAATTGCCTATGTTAGAACCTTGAATTTAGGTTCATCCATGTAGCAGTCCAATGCCCAAAAGATTTGGTGGTGCATTATGGTCATAACAGTCCTTGGAGGCATGCAATCCATTATGTAGAAGTCATAATCCTCCTTGAACTCCTGTTGCACCCTTTCCCCATTCTTAGGCTCATATTCTTCATCTTTACCTAGCTCTTCTTCCTCATTGGCATTGGTGCCCAAACTAGCATCTTCATCTTTTTCCACTTCTTCTTATCCTTCTTCTCTCTTCTCATATTCTCATTATTCTTTCTTATATTCACCTTCTCTTTCTTTGGTGATAAATCCACTATCATGTTGCTATTTTAGGGTTCTTCTGTGGACTTCTCTCCTTCATCTATTTCTTCCTACCATGGCCTTGTTTCCTTTGTTTACTTCTTCAAGGTGTCAGTATCACCTTATTTATCTTTAGGCACCCCTTTAGAGTAGGGTACACATATTGTGTAGCTTCCTATGTTATCTTGGTGGAGGCACTAGGTGTTATATATGGTGATTTCATTTCCTTGGGTTACACACTAGTAGAACCCTTCTTCTCTCTTTCCTCTAACATGCATGCCCTTTTTTCATGGGTCACTTACTCCTCTCTCTCCCTCTTCTTGGACTTCTCTACTTTGGCCTTTATTTCTACCTCTTCTTTCTTGGCCTTCTCTTTTTGGCCTTTCTCTTTATGGATTGTATGATGTATATATTTTTTCTCTCCCTTATCTCCTTAGCCTCTAGCTAATTGATTTTAGCTTAAGACGTGCCCTTAGATTTAATTTCTTCATGCCTTTAGTGGAATTTCAAAACTACATAAATATGGCCTTGGTTAAAGCCCATGACCTTCCATTATAATTGAAGCTCTTATTCTATTAGCATGCTTGAATGGGTTGCCTCTTTAGGCTCCTTGCCTATTTCTTCTTCCTAACTACCTTCCTCGATTAGTGCCTTGCATGCTTCCTCTTTTCTCTATTCTTCAGCCTCCACCATTTGGATGACCTCATTTGATACCCATACCTTAGCCATTTTTTCCTTCTATTCCTATATCTCCTGCATCCTCTGTACTTTAGCTTCACTAAAGCCAAGCTTTCTCAACCTTTGAATTCACTTTTTTGGCTCAATTTAGGGTCAAGAGGACGGGGTTGGTTCACTTAATGAGGAATCCTCATCTTATGGTATAATATAGGTGACCATCACACCTTCTTCTTCTTCTTCTTTAGATATAATAAATTTGGGCATCAAATAGGGAGCCTTCCCCTTCTTTTTCTCCTTTGTGCTAGGGGAGGCTTTAGGTGTGAAGTGAACACACATCTTAGATGAATTTGAATTAGATGTTTCCCATTTCAAAGTGATCTTTAGTTTTATTTGCTCCTCAATTTATTATAAGGTCTCCCCTTACTTTTTATTTAGAGTAATTTTCTTCTCATGGGTTAGCAGGGTTATTTTACCCTTGACTTGGATTGGAGGGTCTCTTCTCTACTCAACACTAGAATCCTTCTTCCTTCACTTTATCACATAGTAGAGCCTATGGATGAATCCAAAGATTGTGACCTCTTAGACTGAATCAATGTTTGGGTGATCTGAGGTGTCTTATTCATCTTTATTTATGCTACCATTTATGTAGGGAAACCTACACCACATTCTTCAGCTTTTTGCATCCATATCCTTGATGGGAATTTACATCCTATATGCATTCAATATTTGGTGAAACACATTAAAAAATTATTCTATCAAAAAGGTGAAGGGGAGATTTAACCATCCTAACTTGTTCTCATTTTTTAGTGTCAAGCACATGATGTAGTAGTGCTACATCATAGTAAAAGTTATCATCCCCAACATGCTCATGGGAATCCCCTAGGGAATGCACCACTCTAGTCCAAAGGATTTGATGTACTACTCATATTAGTACATTACATGAGTCTTATATTTTGGGTTGAAGGTGGTAGGGTAGGTGTAGTCATTACATTTTTACACTAGGGACTCATGGTATTTTAGGAAAACCCATAGGTTATCTTTACTTTCATCAAGGATCCCAATCTCCTCCATTATAATCAAGATGAGGATGGAGCCCCACATGAAGGTCACTTTGGTGCTATGGAATTTTAGTGCATTCTTGGTCAATTATTTGACATTGAACTAATTGATATTAAATTAGATACCCTACACCATATGGTAGGCTACACAGAGATATGTCATGGACACATTTGTCTATCAGTCACCAAGATATAACTTTGAGATTATGAGGCATGCTACCATTCTCATGTTGGGGTCCTCTCATTTGTTTATTGGGAACATATAGCCCCCTTGAAGTAATTTAGGAGCTTCAAAATGCACTCCACCTATTCTACCAATGTCTAAAAGTCTAGTTATCTATTTTATCATTTGTACAAATATCTTCATGCATTAGACTATGAAGTATACATGGTCTTGTTGATGTAGTGGATTGCACCTAGGGTAGGAGGCTGAGCTCTGCCTTTCCACACGCAACAATGGAAACTCCCCTTTTAGCGATGGGATCGGTGAAGCTGGAGGGGAGAGTCTCTAGATAAGGGCTATCTCCCTCTGATGTATCTTTTAGGCCCCAGTTTTTCCTACTGATAACAAATAAAATGAAAAAGGGGGGGATGAAAAGGGAGAGAGAGATGCTGAAAATAAAACCTAAGCCTAAAAATGAAAAGGGTGATACACCAAAAAAGTTGACCCACCCAACCCGAATATACACATTTCACCAAAAGAAAGCACCCATACACTTCATATGAAGTGGGGAGTTCTTCTATGATAGTAAACTAAGGGTCCATGGAAGTACAGGGAAGAAGAAACTACCAGAGGTGTCCTCAGACACACTTCTAGCAGCCTATTCACAGGCACCTACATTCCCCTGTAGACACTTATGGCAGACCTGCAGAAAGGAGACTTCACAATGTACTAGACATGTTGTGATCAATTTGTGAAAGCATGAAAGACATTAATTTAACACAAAAGAAGAAAATAGACATATAATTTAAAGTGCAAGTCTAGATAGAGGTAAAAAAGCTAAGTTCTAATTCAAGGTAAAAACTGGTAGCTCTACCTTACAAGCTCGAGAGATTTTTGGGCAGAGTTTTGACTTAAGGCTAAGAGAGTGGATCCTTTCAAATGAGAAATTTTACAATATATATAGGAAGAGAAGAGGCCCTTTGGCACCCTTTTTTCAAATGACCCATGTGCATTCCAATCATTGGGAAGAGCAAGACGCTTAAACATCATATGAGAAATTATGGGCCACATTGATTGTCTACTTACAAGACCAATCCTTCAAGGTGATTATGTGGCTTATCTGCTCATTAATGAAAAATGAAGAAAACGGGTCCAGTCACTAGATATTTTTGCCTCCCAATGATAAATTTGCATACACTGTATCACCTGCTAGAGTAACTCCTTAAGTTGACACCTTCTTTGCCACTTGGATGCTTTGTCTACTCCTGTGCTTTATCTTCTTTTGGCTCCTCCCTTTCTAGCTTTGTCACTATGTTCCTTATGCTCTTTTCTACTTGCCTTGGCCACTTTCCACTGATTTTAAAATAAGTGACATGTGTTGTGTTCCACTGTGAAATGGGTAGGACACATGGTATAATCCACTTAGCTTGAGATGTCTCTTGAGGCCTTCGCAGAAGGTGACACTTGGCGCACTCTGCTTACTCCTTTCCTCGATGATTCCTCTACTACAAAGTTTGATGTCTATGTGCCCATCACTTTGAAACTTGTAAGGCACTTTGAAATGTGGATGCTAATGCGTGGTAGCTTCTGCTGAGTTTATGATAGGACATGTGGCGGTATTTTCTAGCTTGTAAAAACTCTCTAGTTTCCTTAGAAATATTTGGGACTCATTTGATTCTCGTAGATAGTGACACTTGGCATACTCTGCATACTCCTTTCCTTGATGATTCCTCTACTAAAAATTTTGACATCTATGTACTCATCGCTTTGAAACTCGTAAGGCACTTTGAAATGTAGATGCTAATGCGTGGCAGCTTTTACTAAGTTTATGATGGGACATGTGGCGATATCTGCTAGCTTGTAGAAAACCTCTAGTTGCCTTAGAAATATTTAGGACTCATTTGATTCTCATAGAAAGTGACACTTGTCATACTATGTATAGCCTTTAGTAGCTTACCTGGGCCCACCACAGTCTTCTCTTGAATAATGAAGCTGAAAGGAGAGACTGACAGAAGTTGACACGTGACTACTTTTGCTTGCTCTTTTCCTTATTAATTCCTATGCACCTTTTGTTTACTTGATCAATCCCTTCAGCCTTTTCCTTGGGTCCCCTTTACAAGGGTTCTCTACCCTCTGCAAGGGCACTTGTATTTTGGCTTTAGGATGCTCCCTTGAACCAAGCCATTGAACTGACTGATTGAACCAAAAAATGGTTCAACAGTTCAATGGTTCAACACTGTGCACCACTCATTTGTTAATTTGAGCCTTTGAACCTACCGCTTGAACCAAGTTTTTGAACTATTCCTTTGAACCAACCACTTGAACCAAAAATGGTTCAACGATTCAACAGTTCAATGGTTCAACACTATGCACTATTTTTTTGAACTGAGTGATTGAACTAAGTGATGAACTGAGGCATTAAACTGAAACTATTGAGCTTGACCATTGAACCAAAGGATTAAACCAAGTAATGAGCTAAGGCTGATGAACTTGAGCTTTGAACCAAAGCGTTGAACTCTACCATTGAATTCTGTCATTGAACTCGAGTGATGAACTAGCTGATTGAACCAAGGCATTGAACTAAGGTGATGAACCAAAGCATTAAACCAAAGTGTTAAACCAAAGTGTTGAACCAAAGTGTTGAACCAAGGCATTGAACTGAAGCATTAAATTGGTTTAATGGTTCAAAGGTGCCAACCTTGTGAATTTCTTCAAACGAGAGCTCGAAGAATCTTTGTAAAACTTTAGACTCTTTGAACTGGTTCTTCATCTACTAAAATACTACACCTATAGAGTCTACAAAAATTGCAAGACTCATGAAAAATCAAAAGTACTAGCTTAGAATAGCATAAAAAAGAAGGGGGACTAATTTTTGTTTTGTTGGGTAAAAATGGTCATTAAATTAGTGACTCCTAGGGGAAGCATGCCTGCTATGCTTAGAGACCAGTTGCCTTGTAGTCCATTGGGCACAGAGTCAGAATGTAGCTTTGAAGAAGGTTAGCAATAGCCCTAAAGATCCAAGAATCAAACATGAAACTTTTACCCCACACACAAAGGAAAACACACACAAGGCTAAAAACACTACTTGTGCAAACTACACTTAGGGAAAGCAAGAAAAGAAACTAAAAGAAAACTACTATATACAACTAACCAGATAAATTTGCCTCCCTCTTGGATCAAAGGGAAAACTTCTTAAGTCTCATTCTTGGCAAGAAGACTTATGGTGCAAGACAAGTGGCTGAATGAAAAGGAGAGTTGGTGACCTGCTCCTCTTGCCTATCACCTTAGTTGGCCTACCTTTGAGTGGATCAGATTCAAACATGCTTCTAACATATACATACTCTATTTTTTCTTAGAATCTTGTTGAATTTTGGTCCTTCATGCTATTGCATTTCACCAAGAAATCAATGGCTAATGGCCTATCACCATAAGCCCTTTGATATGTATAGCTCCCTTACAGTGCATCATGGTCCGACCCATTTCCTTCTACTTCATTGAAGACTCTGTCAGACTCATCCTCTGCTCCCTCAAGGCCTTCTTAAAGAAGGGTGATAGTTGTGATGTCTGGAATGGAATCACAAATTGATTGCTCATCCCATAGAACATCATCTCTCTATTCAAAATTTTCTTCTTCAAGGCTTTCCTCAAGGAAGACAACCCTTCCCTTTTCCTCCTCAAATATCAGGATCTCTAGATGTTCAAAGATATTATCCTAATCCTCCTCCAACTCAGGTTCCTTAGCGTAGTCATCCTCCTCATCGAAGCAACAAGAAAGTTCATCAAACAAAGGGGAAGAGAGCTCACCATGCTTAAGTTCCTCCTCATATTACTAGAACATCCGCATGTATGTGTGACCTGCATCTTCTTCATTGATGATGAGGTCTTCACAAGGAGCATCAATGATTTCTTCTTCATTATCACTCATGATAGCCTCTTGGTAAACTGTAGATTAGATATTTTGCTCCTCACTCACCTCCTATAGAACAGGTTCATCCTTGAGAAGGGATGAAGTGGAAAAACCATGTGGAAGAGGAGGTAGTTCTTGAGCTAGAATCAAATAATTCTCCTCCTTCCACTTGGTCATCACTTCATCAATATCAGATGTGGCCTAATATCTCTCTTGGAGGTGTGTAGATGGGGTGTGTTTAGACATGGAATGTGTCGTTGGGTCTGAACCATCCATCATACATTAGCTGAGGAAACTCTCTCTGGATTCCAACTCTACAATTCTTCTGGCCATATCCTCCTAGAAGCACCTTTCTTGGAGGTCACCAGCATTATCATGATTAGGAGCAGCCTCATCTTCTTTAAGGTTTTGAGCAAAACCTTTCTCCTCCTCTCCCTTTTTACTTCAAGGTTCCACTATTTGCTTCTTACTCATGATCTTGGGATTGGAATCTTGCTCCTGTGAATAGGCAGCAACTTTATCCTCTTCAAGGTCCTGAGCTGGTGCATGATGTTCCTTTTTCCAGCTTGGAATTTAGAGATCATGTTGAAAAAATTGAGGAGGTTGGGGAATATTTGGGAGGGTCTACTCATGTATAGGAAGAGCTATCTGAAAAGAGGCATGCTAAAAAGCTAGGTGCACAAGATTAAAGGCAGGATCGATTGATGCATTGGATGATTCAGAATGAGCAAGTGCCATCTGATAGAAAGGATTTAGCACACAAGAGGGAGTTTTCTCTAGAATAGGAGGGGGAAGACCTTGGGCCAAAATTTCTTGATTTTCATCCCTCCATTTTACCAACACTTCATCAATATTGAAATTAGCTTGTGGATTGGTGGAAGGGGTGTCTTTTGGCATCGGTTCCTCTACAAGGTCTAAAAACTCCATCTTTCTTTCTCCAAGTAGTCTCATCTTAGCCTCTAATTCATTAATCCACTTGGCTAGATTATCCTGAAAGAGTCTTTCTTGGAGGTCACCAGCATCATCATGTTGAATAAGAGTAGTTTTGAGAGAGATGTGTTGGTTCATAATGTTCCCCTAAAGGAAGATTCACAATCTAAGGAATTTAGAAGGTTCATCTCCATGAGAGGTTGTTCTAGTTCCCTTTGATGCTTGAAGGCTAGGCATACAAGGTCAAGAGTAGGGTTGATTAATGCATCAGATGAGCTGGAGTGAGCAAGTGCCATCTGATAGAAAGGATTTGGTGTACAAGAGGGGGCTTTCTTTAGGATAGGAGGGGGTGCACAAGGCTAACTACCTTACATGAATGGATTCCTCCTCTCTGCTACCTCCTCCTCCATGGATTGCAAGGCCTGAGCTTGCCTGAACAAACACACCTCTTTGTGCATTAGGTCCTACTGATAACCATACCGCTCATCTAGTCTGTTGATTTCCATTACCTGCTTCTCAAACTCTAGTGCCACCTCCCTTATCATTGAAGGGTCACTAGGAGAGCTGATTGAGGTGATTCTTTGAATATCTTGAGTTTTATTGAAGTCATTTGAAGGAATACAAGGTCCATGATTTTGTGCAAAGGAATTATACATACAAAAATGTGATTTTTGATGGCACCAAAACTGCTTAACTAGTTGATTTAACTCAGAGTCACCATTGGTGTTGATGCAAAATCATACAAAGGCTAGTTGGTTGAAGAACACACCAAACATTCTTCAAATCTTTAGACACAACTTGTCCTAGTTGGTCCCATTGGGCATGCCAAAAACTATTAACATAGTGGATTACACCTAGGGTAGGAGGCTAAGCTCCTACCTTTCCACATGCAATAATGGAAACTCCCCTCTTGCCTGTGGGACCAACAAAGCTGGAGGGGAGAGTCTCTAGATAAGGGCTAGCTCCCTCTGATGTATATTTTAAGCCCTAGTTTTATCTACTGCTAACAAATAAAATTAAAAAGGGGGGATGAAAAGGGAGAGAGAGATGGTAAAAATAGAACCTAAGCCTAAAAATGAAAAGGGTGATACACCAAAAAAGTTGACCCACCCAGCCCGAATATACACTTTTCACCAAAAGGAAGTGCCCATACACTTCATCTGAAGTGGGAAGTTCTTCTGTGATAGTCAGCTAGGGGTTTATGGAAGTATAGGGAGGAAGAAACTACCATAGGCATCCTTAGACACACTTATGGTAGCCTATTCATAGGCACCTACATTCCCCTATAGACACATCTGGTAGACCTGCAAAAAGGAGACTTCATAATGCACTAGACATGTTACGATCGATCTGTGAAAGCATGAAAGACAATGAATTAACACAAAAGAATAAAATATACATATACTTTAAAGTATAAGTCCAAATAGAGGTAAAAAAGCTAAGTTCTGATTCAAGGTAAAAACTAGCAGCTCTGCCTTACAAGCTCGAGAGATTTTTGGGCAGAGTTTTGCCTTAAGGCTAAGAGAATGGATCCTTTCAAATGAGAAATTTTACAATATATATAGGAAGATAAGAGGCCCTTTGGCACCCTTTTTGCAAATGACCCATGTGAATTCTGATCATTGGGAAGAGCAAGCCACTTAAACATCATATGAGAAATTATGGGCCATGCCGATTGTCTACTTACAAGACTGCTCCTTCAAGGTGATTACATGGCTTGTCTACTCATTAATGCAAAATGAAGAAAATTGGTCTAGTCACTAGCTATTTTCACCTCCCAATGATAAATTTGCATACACTATATCACCTACTAGAGTAACTCCTTGAGTTGACACCTTCTTCACCACTTGGATGCTTTGTCTGCTCCTGTGCTTTGTCTTCTTCTGGCTCCTCCCTTTCTGGCTTTGTCACTATGTTCCTTATGCTATTTTCTACTTGCCTTGGCCACTTTCCACTAATTTTCAAATAAGTGATACATGTCATGTTCCACTATAAAATAGGCAGGACATGTGGTAGCATCTGCTTAGCTTGAGATGTCTCTTGAGGGCTCCGTGGAAGGTGACACTTGGCACGCTCTGCTTACTCCTTTCCTCGATGATTTATTTGCTACAAAGTTTGATGTCTATGCACCCATCACTTTGAAACTCATAAGGCACTTTGAAATGTAGATGCCAATGCATGGTAGCTTCCACTAAGTTTATGATGGGACATGTGGCGATATCCACTAGCTTGTAGAAACTCTCTAGTTGCCTTAGAAATATTTGGAACTCATTTGATTCTCATGGATAGTGACACTTGGCATACTCTGCATACTCCTTTCCTTGATGATTCCTCTATTGTAAAGTTTGACGTCTATGTGCCCATCACTTTGAAACTCATAAGGTACTTTGAAATGTAGATGCTGATGCATGGTGGCTTTTGCTAAGTTTATGATGGGACATGTGGCAGTATCTTCTAGCTTGTAGAAATTCTCTAGTTGCCTTAGAAATATTTGGGACTCATTTGATTCTCATGGATAGTGACACTTGGCATACTTTGCATAGCCTTTAGTAGCTTACTCGGGCCCACCACAGTCTTCTCTTGAATAATGAAGCTGAAAGGAGAGACCCACAGAAGTTGACATGTGGCTGCTTTTGCTTACTCTTTTACTTTTTGATTCTTGAGCACCTTTTGTTTACTTGATCAATCCCTTCGGCCTTTTCCTTGGGTCCCCTTTACAAGGGTTCTCTACCCTCCACAAGGGCACTCATCTTTTGGCTTTAGGATGCTCCCTTGAACTAAGTTGTTGAACTGACCGATTGAACCAAAAAATGGTTTAACTATTCAATGGTTCAATAGTTCAACACTACGTGCCACTCATTTGTTGAACCGAGCCTTTAAACTTGCCACTTAAACCAAGTGTTTGAACTAACTTCTTGAACCAACCGCTTGAACCAAAAATGGTTCAACAGTTCAACACTGCGCACCATTTGTTTGAACTGAGTGATTGAACCAAGTGATGAACCAAGGCATTGAACTGAAACTATTGAGCTCAGCCATTGAACCAAAGTGTTGAACCAAGTGATGAACCAAGGCTGATGAACTTGAACTTTAAACCAAAGCGTTGAACTCTGCCATTGAATTCTGCCATTGAACTCAAGCGATGAACTTGCCAATTGAACCAAGGCATTGAACCAAGGTGATGAACCAAAGTGTTGAACCAAAGTGTTAAACCAAAGCATTAAACCAAAGTGTTAAACCAAAGTGTTGAACCAAGGCATTGAACTAAAGCATTGAATTGGTTCAATGGTTCAATGGTTCAAAGGTGCCAACCTTGTGAATTTATTCAAACTAGATCCCAAAGAAGCTTTGTAAAACTTTAAACTCTTTGAATTGGTTCTTCATCTACCAAAATACTACACCTGCAGAGTCCACATAAATTACAAGACTCATGAAAAATCAAAATTACTGGCTTAGAACAACATAAAAAAGAAGGGGGACCAATTTTTGGCTTGTTGGGAAAAAATTGTCAACAGGTCTTTGTGGATGCATAAGAGAAGGAATTAGATGAGCTCTTTAGGCTTTCTAAAGCAAGGCAACTCATAGAGCTAAGTTATACCAAATGATTTTAACTTATCTCAATTCAATATATCAAAGAGGGCATCACCTTTGAGGGTCTTTCACCCTATATCCACCATCTAGTCATGTGTCAAGTCCTAAAAATAACTTGACATCTGATGGTTGTACTACTTCAATTGGCATATGTGTCTAAAGGAGTACCATGGTTCTCTTACTGATAATTCTAATGGAAATTGCATGTATTAATAGGATATTTATGTTAGCACCTTAGTATCCACCACTGTGATGCTAACCACCTCAACTATCTATGTCTTTGTGTTGGTGGTAGATGATTCTTTAATAATCTTTACCTACTTATGTTCTAGTTACATTTGTGTGGAGATTGATGCCTTCCTCTTCTTCACCATTTTGAATCTACTAGTATTAAACCTTGAGAGGTGTGGCTTGATAAAGCTTTGAATAGTGATTAGTGATTCAATAGTCATGGGGTTTGTGACTATTTTATTAGCTCCAAGCTTTGGTAGCCATTAATGGTAGCCTAGATGAAAACTTCCTAGTTTAGCCTAATTGTTTGCATGAACCTTTCTTCAATCCTTCCCACTGATCTTCAACATGAATGTACTCTCTTTTTCTATGCCTCCATTCACTTTAAGGTACTTGGATTGCTCAAATGCTCACTATGATAGGGTTTTTCTTACTTTAGCTCTTTCATTTCACACTAAGTTTGCACTAAGTCTTGAGTTAGCATAAACTTGGTAACTTAAGTAAGTTCACCATTTGTCATTTTATACCCTTATCTATCAACCACCATTATTAATGTAGGATTAATGGTGTAAGTGCCTCAATCTTCTTGGAAAACATGAAAATTCATGAAATCTTTAAAAATATCCTATCATGTATGCATTAAATGCATATCTTGGTGCTACCACCACTGCCTCATTGAATACTCCTAATTTTTTTGATGAAGTGACATGTGGTTCAAACGGTCATTTCCTACTCCTTCCTAGGTGGATGCCAACTATCTTGATCAACTTCCTTCTGTGCATGTATCTTTTAGCATGACCTTTGATTTTTTTAGCAATATAGGCATAACACCTCACATGCACATGATTGAGCCTCCTCAGTTCCACTTGTTCTCTAGTTGTGCTCATATTTCAAGTGTGTTTCTTACCTTGGTTGATTTTTTACATGTTGTTTTGCCTTGTCCTTGTCATACCCCATAAAAGTTTCTTGTGATGGCCCTCTAGTACTTTGTTTCTCTCTTAATTCTCTTATGAACTCTTAGAATGTGCATCTTCACTATTTAACTTGCACTCAACCATTTTCTGCATCTTCACTTCTTATCTTTGAGGTTATCTGACATTGGATCAATCGATGCACCTTATTAAAACTATGGCATAAAGGTAGCACTAAAGTGGTTCATTCTTGGGCCTTTAAAGTGCCTGCACTTTCCATTTTACACATATGTCTCTCTAGTTATTCTTCCTCATGCACGCACTACTTAGATGTTTAGCCTCATGTACTTATGGGTGCAATTGCTCAACTCACTCGATTGGAATTATGCATGATGTACTAACTTATAAATTCTTGTGGCTAACATGTATCACTCATTACCTCTATACACTATACAAGGGACAAAATAAAAGAAAAGAATGGTTTGGCTTGCACTAAACTTTATTTTAGTCACCTCATCTCAAATTGACTATTGACCAAGAAGTTGGAGTTTCCATGGCATGAGTGCCATTATACCACCTATATGGCTTCATTTGGTTGCCATTAAAATGTTTATGGAGAATTTCACCAGACAACATATGCAACTTACATGCATCTATTTCTGAGATGTGATGGATGATATAGGGACCCATCTATTGGATTTACAACTTGCCTAGGTAATTAAAGTACTTAGAATCATAGATCAGTACCAATACTCTTTCAATCAACTCCTTATACTTGATGTATTTATCATGCCACCACTTTTGGCATGCTTTCTTAACTTGATGACTCTTATTACCTTGGGCAAAATTCTCATCCAAGTGCCCTATGTCTTCAAACCTTATGCTTAATGATTCTTGGTTGCCTAAGTGACTAATTCATGTAATACATAAGGAAGGCACTAGGAATTCCATGGGTAGAACTACTTTAGTGGCAAACAGTAGTTAAAATGGTATAGTTTTGTTCAGGAAATTATAGGTCATGTGGTATGCCCAAAGTCCTAATGAAACATGATCATCCTAGTCCTTGTGACCAAAATTACATAAATTTGTTAGGAACATTCCCAAAATCTTGTTGAATGATTCAATCATGCCATTGGCCTAGGGATGATATGGGGTGGTCTTATGGTGAGCCACCATGTATTTAGTCAGGAGGATGTATACCATCTCATTGATGAAATGAGTGCCCCCATCGCTAGTCAGACTCAATGGGCACCCATACCTACTGATGATGTTCTCCCATATGAAGCACATAGCTATCATAACTATGTAGTCTTTGGTCAGTGTGGCTTTGGCCCACTTGGTGAAATAGTTAGTGGATGCTAAGATATATCTTACACCTGTACACCATGATATGGGAGTAATTAGCCCAACAAAGTTAATGGCCCATTTTTTGAATAGTGCCTAGGAAAGAATGGGGATGAGAGGCATCTCATCCTAGTGGTTGGGCTTTCTAGTGTGTTAACATATATTACATGCCTTGTCATATTCTTTTGTATCTTAGAATAGGCTTGGCCACCACAAGCCTGACTATAATATCTTGAGCACTATTTCATCACTAGTGTAATGGCCTCCTATGGTCCCTTCATGTGCTTCCTATATGATGAGGTCCCATTTGTGTTCCAAAACACACTAGTGTAAGACTTCATCCCTACTCAATTTGTATAGCTCCCCCTCAATGATCTAGAAGGGGGTAGCATAGACCACAAGTTATTTCTTTTCCTTAGTGGTTAAGGTCTAGGGTGCAAACCCAAATGTTAGGAAATCAACAATCTCTACTACATCTTTAGGAACATGATGGAATCTGTATAACTATTCATTCAAATGTCATCTTCAATCAACACCACTACATTACTAGAGTAGATGTTGGACAAATAGTTTGGCCCCAAGTTATGCTATCCAGGTTTAACTATAATAGAGAATTGAAACTCCTAAAAGAGAATAATCTATCTACATATGCACCTATGTAAAATAGGCTTGTTCATGAGGTACTTGAGCACCTCATGATTTATGAAAAAGATGAATGGAGTTTCTAGTAGGTATTGCCTAAATTTTTACAAGGCATAGACCATTGCTAACACCTCACACTTAGTGTTGGTATAGTTATGCTCTACTTGTATCAAATTTATACTTGCGAAGGAGATGGGATGGTCCATCTTGCCATCACCTAGTTATACTAATATGTTGCCAATGGTAGAGCCTGAAGTATCAATGTGGATTTAGAAAGGATTAATCTAGTCAAGAAATTATAGAATTGGCATGCTATCCAACTTCAAATATAGTGTTTTAAAGGCCTCCTCTTGCACCTTACCCCAGTAGAATGGGCCATAATTATGCAAGAGGTCCTCTAGAGGTACTAAAATCTTTTGATAGCTCTAAATGAACTTCCTATAGTAGCCATAATGGCCTAAAAAGGCATGAACATCTTTTTGCATTGAGGGAGTTTGGAGCTATATTATTATGGTTATCTTCATTGGATCAACATACAAACCATATTTATAGATGATGTGCCTAAACAAGGTCCCAAAAGGGGTTACAAGATGCACTTATTCAAATTTAAGGATATCTGGAACTATCTACAACTTTTAAACATGAGCCACAAATAATCATAGTGGTAATTTATAAGACCATACATAGTCCAGTCATAAAGATACACTTGGAGGAACTTATGGATAAAGTCCTTTAAGGAAGTGATCACTAATTTGGAGAATATGGATAACACATTCTTGATTCCAAAGGGAATCATATTATAAGTAAAACAACCCCATTCAGTCATAAAGGTTATTTTGGGCTTATCTTCCTCCTTGGTTTGCACCTGATGGTAGACTAAAAACCCATAAGTGAAAGTGTATATCTCATAGCCTATGACTCCATTCAAGACCTCATCAATGAATGGGGTCAAGAATGGATCATTGATTCAAATGGATTTCAACATCCTATAGCCGATTTAGATTTATATGTACCCATCCTTTTTGATGCTAATGACCATTAGGCTCAACCATTCATATTCTTACACTAGGTAGATGATGTTGGCTGCTAACATTCCATCAATCTCTATTTTTACCTTGGCATAGAGATTGGGATTCATATAGTATGGGAACCTCTTGACTTGACTTATGCCATCCATTAGCTTGAGGTTCAATTTTCTAAGAAAAGTGTGGGTACCTTTCATGTCCTTATAGCTATGTAAGAATAAGTCCTAAATTCCTTCAAGAGGTCTACAATTCATGCTAGTTCTGACTCAGACTAGTAAGTGTCTATAGTGGTAATCTTTGGCTCACCTTTTACATTGATGTTTACTTTAGTGGTCTTGAGTGGTACATGGTAGGGTTCATTTATCTCTTGATGAGAGTCCTTAAATTTCCTTATCCCCTCTATCATTTCAATTTGAATATGCATTAGATATTCATTATCTAGGGTCTTATCATCCATAAGGTGCATATGCATTTGTCTACTTGTTAGAGCCTTCCAATTATGCTCTTTCTAAATCTCATCATCTTCTTCACTAGAGTCACTATTGAACACTATCTCCTTAAAGAATTTAGGAGCACTAGTCCCTTTTCCCCAAACATCTCCTTTAGGCACTCTTCTAAGATAGCAGTGTCCTCAAACACTACCTTATGGATGACTTATAATGGCTCCACTAACTCTAAGTTCTATGAAGAAGAGGAGAAAGTGTGAATGAACCTCTCTTTGAGCATCTCCTAATTTCCTATCTCATGGTGTGTATCATTTAAAATGTACCATGCTCATGCCAAATTTTTCAATATCTTATAAAAGGTGTGCACCCATAAACCTCTTGGTGTATTCTCACTATAGATAGTCCAAGTTTATTCACACAATTGCACATGCATAATTAGGTCAAAATCATCAGTGTAAGTGGGTATGTCTAGGTCCTCATTGATCTTGTCAAACCTAGTGCAAATTTCTACCTTCACATCCTACCAAGTTGGCAAGCTAGGTCTCTACACTACCCATTAAAAAGCAGTAGTGATCTTCAAAGTATGTGTAGTGTGTCCATTAAATCTATCTCCTTGGGGACATAAGTTTCAATATCTTAGACATAAATTTCTATGGCTTGGCTCTCTTCATATTTTTTAATCACTATAAACTTCCCTTTACTAGGCTGGAGCAACCTTTTCTCTATATTTTGAGCATGGGGGACCCATTTCTTCTTGAGGCACTCAATCCTAACCAATCATGTCCTAGCTAGTCTTGTCCTGGTTATGCACATTAAGTAGTACTTTTAACTAGTGAATTTATAGGCCTCTTTGACCCATCTCTCATAAGATACATCAATTATATCAGAGGTTGTTTGTCCATCCTACCATTCATGCACACCTTGGTCATTAGGGTTGAAATTATTGGCACCCTATATTGTGATGTTATATATGTGGTTGATCTCATCCTCAAGATCAACACTTTATACGTATGGTATCCCTTGGTCACTTGAAATAGGGATCACCACCCTTTCCTTATCATTCTCAAAATTCATATAGTGCTTCTTAAAGCACATGTTTACATTGTTATCATAGCACCATGGCATTCCCAAGAGTGCTAGATCGTTGTCTTGTTTTTCCAACTTGATGACATTGAAGTTAGCTTAGAACTCAGTGCCCATGATATCTATAATGGTACCCTTAAATATCCTAATAGGCTACATCAAGGTTTTATTATCCATGAATACCATGGGAGTGAAGGCCTCAAGGTTGGCTGACCCATCGTTTCCTAGGTGTTTTGAGTTATAATATTGACCTGATCACCTATATTAACTAGTACTTCACAAACCAACCACCCATTGATAGTGGCATCTATCAATAAATCTTGGTCATACTCAATGTTCTAATTATGACTTAAGTCATGCACCCTCTCCATATTTAATGTAAAAACCTCAACCATATAAGGTATAACTTCATATTTTATTCCCTGCATGCTTTATCAATAAATATTCTAGCAGGTGTAGTATTCCTTCAGTTTGTAAGAGGCACAGGATCTTAGTCAACTCTTGAAATTTAACTGTGGAGTAAAAAAATACTCCACAATTCATTTTGATTTTTAGTTGGGCACTAAAAAATTTTGTCCCTGCATAATTTGGTTTGAGAAGGCAAAGTTTTGACTCAAATCTCAGGCTTGATTTTCTTTTTGCTCAATTTTGTCTAAGTGTCGAAGTCAAGCGGAAGCTGCCAAGTGTCATCAGCCGAGGCACCTTTCATAATTTCTATAAGTTGGTTAGGACATGCCATGTATCTCATATTAACTCAGTGGAATGTGACAAGTGTCAACATCCATGTTTCATATCAGCACCTACATTTCAAATCTCTTTTAAGCAGAAGGTTTCAATAAGCTAAGTATCCGGATTAGGTGGAGGGTGCCAAGTGGCAATCATGGAAGGTTTCAATTTTGCTTTTCTAAAAGTGATGGAAGATGCCATGTATCTCAACTAAAGAAAGTGAAAGCCACCACATGTCAACTTTTGAATTATCTTCATTTTGTTTCACTGATATAGTAAAGACTATGGTGGGTCTCAGGTTTCGTTTCTGAAGCAAGTGGAAGCCACCAAGTATCGCTATCTGTGTAAATACGAAATGAGGCCTGATTGTTTCTATAATATAAATATAGAGATGTGAAGACCAACACGTGTCACCTTCCATAAGTTTCTCAAAAGGTGGGTAAAAGTAGTGGAGATCACCACATATCCCTAGTTAAGTAAAGCAGAGATTGCCATGTGTCCTTTGTTGAGGCAAGCAAAAATCACCACTTGTCCTTATGCCCCTTTTAAAGTTGCTCAGGAAGGAAATGTTGTGGGTCTTATTTTCTATTAAGTTTTTAAAGTTTTGAATAAGTGGATTGTGATAGGTGTCAAAGGTGGAACATTCCTGAGTGAAGATATAGTAAGAGTATAGGTAAAGCGGAGAGCACCGTGTGTCTTCGGTAAGGCTATGGAACATGCCAAGTGTCATTCTCTAGTTCTCCTAAGTAATAAGAAGGTTTTCAATGAATTAGCCAAGTGTCCTCTTATATTTAATAGAAGGGAGCATCTTGTGATCTACTTCAGCTAATGAACTACCAGAAGATAAAGCATTTTAGAATCTAAGAAATATCTTCTGTTAGACACTTCTAGTTTGGTTAGATTTCAGTTGGGCCATTAGATTGGGAACACATAGACAATTCAGAGTGAATCCAATGCTATAAAAATGGGTACAATGATCAAATTTTTAGAGGAGAATCCAGAGAGAATTTTTTGAGAGAATTATTGTCAAGAGTTTTAGACTTTCTAAAGCTGTGATCAGGAATATCATTTGCCTTTGTTCTATTTTATTAAGTTGGAAAGTTTATGTAACTGAGCATGTTTCTATGCTTCTTATGTGACTAGAGAATCAATAAGAAGATTTAATCCTATGCCTTTGTTGATATTTTCTTTGTCACTACAAGAGTAGTCTAAGCTATGAGCCTCTATTTCTATTGTTTTCATCTTTTACATTGGTCATGCCTTGTTTGCTCTTAAATGTAATTGAATTTTACATATAGTTTCACTGTGCTCAGATTAAGGATTGAATTACATTTAGGTGCATCACCATAGTTAGATATTATTTATTTGCATTTGTGTTTCTATTAAAATTCCTATCCCTTTTCCCAGTATATGCTCGATATAAAGAAGAGACCAGCTTCTTAAAAATCTAGAGGTTGTTTCAAATTGCAAGTCCCACATTCTTGAAACTTCCCATTGTTGGTGTTAGAAACAAAGCAAAATTTTAACCATCAATAATTTTGGCACGCTTGGTGGGACACTATATTGAAGTTTCTTTCAAGATCATATGAACCAAAGAGCTACGAGGAGTCAGAGCTATGGACCAGTAACCAGATCTTAGTCTATTGTAAATCTAGGTATTCTTTTGCCACCTTTGGTAACTAGTCCAAAAAGAAGAGTCAATCAGTTTATACCAATACCAAGAGTAAATATGGGAGCCCCTATAGCCCCAAGAAATTATGCAAGTTGGAACATGGGTAGTCCTTTGATTCTCCCAATACCACCAACCACTTGGGACCCTATCCCAGTGAATGCCCTAAAATCTCTACCCAAATTCAGTGGGAAAGATTTTAAAACACTTGAAGAACATCTACATGATGTATCAAATGTCTGTGCTATACATGTTATCACACAACAAAATGTGGCCATAAGATTATTAGCAGCTTCTTTTAAAGGGAAAGCTCTAGAATGGTACCAGTCCTTGACCCCAAATACCATATCTACATGGGATCAGCTCAGAGATCTTTTCTTTGAAAGATTTGAAGAGAAGGGTGATAAGTCTTCTTTATTACAACAATTGATTACCATCCAAAGAGCACCTCAAGAAGTTATGACTAACTTCAATTCTAGATTTCAAAATACTTGGGAAAGAATCCTTGGTATAGCTAGACCATTACTAGGTATGGCTATAGTGTTTTATCTTAAAGCTTTAAATTCAGACATATCTATTATTATTCAGTCACTTGGAGGTCAGACTCTGCCAAAGGCTTATGTCTATGCAATCAGAGCTAAAAATAATTCGATAGATGCTGGAAAGTTGTCTCTAAGGCCTCCCATGCCCATGTTTCTAGATATTTCCTTCCCATTACCTCAAGAATCCCCTAAATCCATAACCCCACTTTGTCTATGGACACATATCCTCAACTCCCTGCTAAAGAAATTATCCCTGCCTAGTCATCTGAGCTAGATGATATCAAAAATATCTTGAGGACATTTTCTAATGAGCTGATTAATATGAAAAGGCAATAAAATACTTATACTAAACCCCAATATCAAGGCTATCAAGGAAATAGATTTACATCACAGCCAAACCAATATCAGGGTCCTCAAAGACAAAATAACCCTCAACCAGCAAACCAATTAGTTGCAGTCCCTACACCCTCATAGACTATTCCTCCCAATTCAAATAGGGAGATTGTTCTAGGGTAAAATAATTATGCAGATGATACTGTAGAGTAAAAAATTACTCTACATTTCATCCTATTTTTTCAGTTGCGCACTGCCAAGTTTTGTCCTCGCATACTTTGGTCCGAGATGGCAAAGTTTGAAATAGAGCACGGGCTCTATTTTTCTTTTGATTCATTTTTGACTAAGTGTTGAAATCAAGTGGAACCTAACAAGTGTCATCATTCGAGGCATCCTTCTCAGTGGAAACTACTAAGTGTCATCATCTGAGGCACCTTTTATATTTTCTATGAGTTGGTCAAAATGTGCCACGTATCTCATAGCAACTCAGTGGAATGCACCAAGTGTCACCGTCTGTGGTTTCATATTAGCACCCACGTTTCATCTCTTTTCAATGAAAGGTATTTTATTTTAAGCTAAGTATCAAGATCAAGCGAAAAGCACCAAGTGGCAGTCACAGAAGGTCTCAATTTTGCTTTTCTAAAAGTGACGAAAGTTGCCATGTACTCTAGCAAAAGAAAGCAGAAGCCACCATGTGTCACGGTTAGAATAATCTTCATCTTTGGTTCACTAATATAGAAAAGACCATGGTGGGTCCCAAGTTTTGTGTCTAAAGCAAGTGAAAGCCACTAGGTGTCACTATCTATGTAAATGAGAAATGAGACCCATTTGTTTCTATGGTATAAATAGAGTAAAGTAGAGACTACCAAGTGTCATCTTTTGCAAGTTTCTAAAAGGGTAGCTAAAAGGAGCAGAGACCACCACATAACCCTAGATAAGTAAAGTAGAGACTGCCATGTGTACTTTAATGAAGTAGTGGAGATGGACACCTGCCCCTATGCTCCTTGTCAAGTTGCTTGGGTAAGAAATCTTGTGGGTTTTATTTTCTTTTAAGCTGTTGAAGATTTGAGGAAGCAGATAGCGACAAGTGTCAAAGGCAAAACACTCCAAAGTGAAGATGCAAAAGAGTATAAGTTAAGCAGAAAGTGCTGTGTGTCTTTGATAGGTGCTACAAAACATGACAAGTGTCGTCCTCTGGTGTCTCCTAAGTAATAAGAAGGTTTTCAAGAAAATGGCTAAGTGTTACCTAGTGTTTAAGAGAAGGGAGCATCCTGTAATCTATTTCAACCAATGAACTACCAAAAGATGAAGCACTTCAGAATCTATAAAATATCTTCTATTAGACACTTCTAGTTTAGTTAGTTGTTCAGTTGGGCCATTAGATTGGGATGAAGCAGACAATCTAGAGTGAATCTAAGGCTATAAATAAGGGTGTAGAGATCACCAGAAGAGGAATCATCAATTATTAGAGATAATTTTTGAGAGAGAATTATTGTAAAGAGTCTAGACTTTCTAGAGCTGTGACTAAGTAATATCATTTGCTTTTGTCTCATTTTCTTGAGTTGAAAAGTTTATATAACTGTATATGTTTTTGCACCTCTTATATGACTAGAAAATTCAAATAAGAAGATTGAACCCTATGCCTTTGTTGATATTTTTTGTGTCATTTGCAAAAGTAGTCTAGGTTGTAGACTTTCTAGAGCTATGATTAAGAATGTCATTTGCTTTTGTCTCATTTTCTTGAGTTGAAAGGTTTATATAACTGTACGTATTTATACGCCTCTTATATGACTGAAAAATTCAAACAAGAAGATTGAACCCTATGCCTTTGTTGACATTTTCTGTATCATAGAAAAAGTAGTCTATATTGTGAGCCTTTGTTTCTATTGTTTCCATCTTTTACATTGATCATGCACTTGTTTGCTCTTAAATTTAAATGAATCCTACATATAGTCGCATTGTGCTCAGGATTAAGGTTGAATTACATTTAGGTGCATCACCATAGATTAGATTTCCTTTCTTGCATTTGTGTTTATGATTTAAATTCCTATCCCTTTTCCCAGTATCTACTTAATATAGAGAAGAACCAACTTAAAAATTTGGAGGTTGTTTCAAGACGCAAGTCCCATATCTTGAAACTTCCCATTGTTGTTGATTAGAATCAAGCACAATTTTAAATCATCAACAATATCCACCTAAATTAAATTATCACACAACATATCACATTCTCAAACACTAATTTAAATCCTTCATAGGTATTGATAATACCTCATGACAACTCATTAGTTTAGGCAAGGTCTAAAACTAGTCTAGTTACAAACTTGGACTTAAGCTCTTAATCTTGTGGGCTTACCTTAAAACTCTCTTGAGTGTTTCATTGCATCATATAATTATACCTATTTTCATCCATCTCACTAGGACACCAAGCTCACACCTTCTCACAAGGTATCTTTATGTTATGACTAGTGTCATGACTAGGCTTCTCAAGCACTTGAAGCTTGACAATTGACCTTGAAAAAAATTCTTGATGATTATTCACATTGATCACATTCCTTTCATGACCCTTATATAATATTATACCTCTACACATTCCTCTTCATTTCTATCATACACATGCTCATGATATGACTATGCTTTTTATGAATAGGCTTCTCAAGACACCTTATACTCAAGGATAATACTCAAAATATGCTTATCTTGACATGAATCTTGATATCAACCTTAGAATAATCATTAGGTTGCCTTCAAATTCTCTCTTAATAGAGATAAATTAGGTTTTATTCATATTTTATCTTTTCACATGGCTTCCTTATCACATTAGGCACACAATCTCATACCTCACTGACCACTCACCATGCAGTTTGACATCAATGACCTCAACATTGACATAAAATGACATCAACATTGACATCAATGAAAACACTTCTGAACACTAAGGACACACATTAACCTTTCATGATAGAGGGTGTGATATGAGAAGAGCCAAATTAGAAAGGGTAATTGCCAATGTGAAGAGGATTGAGAATAATCTATATGTCATGAATGAGATCAAGAAGAAAAGATGATTAATGGGAAATATGGTTGAATGTTGGCTATGTCACATAATGTTGGGACACATAAAATTTTATTATATAGTTAAGAAAAGATCTAATAAGTCTGTGAAAAATATGCCTAAAATCACTAAACCTATAAACACACTTTGAAAGACATGTCAATATTGTAGGCAAACTAGAATAAGGTTCAAGTCTAAGGAGTATTCCACTACAAGAAATTTAGAGTTAACACACACTGATCTATATGGACCTATTAAAATCCATATAATTTAATGGGAGAGCTATTTCATGTTACTCATAGATGATTACACAAGAATGACTATGGTAGAATTATTGAAAGAAAATTTAGAAGCTCTTGATAAGTTTAATGCATTCAAGGCTATTATTGAGAATGAGAAGAATGAAAAGATCAAATGATTGAGGTTTGATAGAGGATGAGAGTTTTAGTCCAATGAATTTGATTAATTCTATGAGATCTATGGGATAAGGAGATAGTTCTCAGTAGCTAGGACACCTTAGTAAAATGGGGTAGTGGAAAGAAGGAATAAGACAGTTCAAAATATGGAAAGAACTATGCTAAATGAGTCAATGTTATTTTATGGATACTAGAGAGAGGTCATAAGCACTATAGTATACATTATAAATAGAGGATATATATGGACTACCGGTAATACAACCCCTTATAAACTATGGAATGGAAAAACTACTAATGTGAAATACTTTAGAGTGTTTGGAAGTAAATGCTTCATTAAAAGAGATGAGGAAGACTTAGGTAAGTTTGATTCTAAGTTTGATGAAGGTATATTCTTGGGATACTCATTAGTGAGCTCATCCTATAGATGTTATAATAAGAGGTTGCAAAATATAGTGGAAAGGACCAATGTGAAGATTTATGAGATAAGTTCTAAGAAGTTACACTCACCATCAAAGGATACATCAGAGAATCTAGACTTCAAGAATAAATAATAAACAATAGAGATTGATGAGGAAGAAGAAGTTGAGGAAAGACAAGATTCAAAAGTTCATTTAAGATAGATTCAGAGAGACCATCATAAATAAAAAACCATTAGTAAAAAGGATGTAGGTATACAAATAAGGAGAAGACTGGTAAGTAACCTAAATCAAGAAAATGTTTCTCTATTGTCTAATATTCAACCTAAGAACCTTGTAGAAGAAAGTAAATAAAAGTTTTGGATAGGTGATATGAATGAGTTAGACCAAATAAAAAATTAGACTTGGGAACTAGTTCCTAGGCCTAAAGATAAGAATGTCATTGACACAAAATGTATGTTTAGAAAAAAGTTGAATGAAGATGGAGAATTCATTAGGAACAAGGATAGATTGGTATGCAATGGGTATATACAAGTTGAAGTGGTAGATTTTGAGGAGATATTTTCTCTAGTATCAAGATTAGAGGCTATTAGATTATTTATAGCATATAAAAGATTCAGAGGATTCATGGTATATCAAATGGATGTCAAGTTAGCTTTTCTAAATGGAAACTTGGAAGAGGAGGTATACATAGAGCAACCTAAGGGTTTCTCATTATCAGGTAACAAAGACTATGTTTTTATATTGAAAAGGTCTCTTTATGGTTTTAAACAAGATCTTAAGGCTTGGTACATCAAATTAGCCAGGTATTTATTGGACCAAGGATTCAAAAGAAGAGTTATAGATAGTAATATATACATAAAGATAGAAGATGACCATCAGATGATAGTAGTTGTCTATGTGGATGACATCATATTTGGTGAAAATAGTGAGAATGTGACTAAGGTCTTTATAGATGTGATGAAGAATGAGTTTGAGATGTCCATGCTAGGAGAACTATCATTATCTATTGCATTAAAAATTAGTCAATAAAAAAAAGGTATATTCATTTCACAAGATAAGTACATAAGAAAGATGTTGAATAAATTTGAGATGGAATATTGTAAGGTAGTTATGTTAGGAATATGTGTTATCCCTTCTCTTTAATTTTTTAGTATATTAGTTTCTATGGACACATATGCTTTATAAGTCATCCCATGAGCATTTTGTTTTATCCCACATTGATGGGAAATATTAGTTACTTAGATTGACTTAGTATGCAAGTAAGTGTTGAGGCCAATGAAGGCATCCACAAATTATATTGAATTAAGCTTGCTCAAATGAGGTTGTCCCATCTAAGAGGCTAATGAATCTACAATTCAATTATTATAATTTAGTTCTGCTTATTTGAATTAATATATTATTGATTTTCATAGTTTGTTTCATTTATTTGTAATTATTTGATAACTTATTCAGGAATGATCCTCTCTTCTAGTATCAAAGTGCTTTCAAGGGAATGCTTTTTAAAAAAATTTAAACTTTGTTCTACTGCATAATTCATTTAAGTATTTTTATTGTATTACAATAATCTATTTTGGATCAGGGTAAAAACCTATCCACATAACTATGGGAAGTACTTGGGTATAATCCCTAAAAATCATTATGAGGAGTACCATAGGAACCACAAAGTAGTTGGCTCATTGACATTACCTACCAACAAAATGGGCAATGGACCCTGATTGAGTAGTTCCTACCCGTGAGGAAAACCAAGAGCTATTTCTTAAGGGTAAATATGTGGCTAGAATTTTTTGAAGAGTGATACTCACTTAGATGACATTGGTGGCCAAAGAGATATATTTGAAACCTTAAGTAGCCATTGAAAATTGGAGCCCATTTCTATTAGTTTTAGAATATTTCTAGAAGATTATCAAAATATCAATTAGTAGAGTATCAATAAACTCTCAGAGGACTTGCATTTAGACAGTTAACAAAAACTAGAAATAAAAAAATCATCCTATCAGTTTTAGAAAACTATTAGTAGAGTATCAGAAGACTCTTATAGGACTTGTGGCAAGACATTTGATAGAAAATAGAAACAAAAAAAAAGTAAAATATTATTCTCATTTTTATCCCATAACTCTCCATTTGTATCCTTGTTAATCTTCAAAATTTATCTAGACACTTGAAATTACATTCTCCACATTTTCTTCCTTGAGGTCCCATATCCTGATTCCACTCCTAATTTCCACAAATCTCAATTTTCCCCTTTTTTGAGTTTTGTCATAACTTTTGTTTTTGTCTATTTGCCTCAAAAATTTTACATAGTGTTCATCCCCATTTTATGTTTCTTTGTCCCTCTTTGATAAATTTTCCAATTTTTCTATTTTCACTTCTAAAATTGCCCTTGCCTTCATTACTCCCGTTATGTAAAAAATTTATTAAAAGTTCCTTTACCCCTTTTGATTTCACCCAAATTAAAACATTTCCTTACTAAATGTGTATTAACTCTAGTTTTCCTACCCATTTCAAAAAAAACTCTTGTTTTGGTCATGGTAGTAAAACCATACATGAGAAAACATGGGAGATGAAATTACTTCTCTCAAAACCAAAATCAAAGATATTGATGAAAAAATACTCGACCTCAATCTTCAACATACCACCTTGAACAATTGATGGCATCCAAAGTCCTCTTCAAACACTGATTTTTATTCTTCCAAGAATTTTCATGGGCTAAAGCTTAATTTTATTTGATTAAATGATGTATATATGACTGGATGGATTTATCAAGTAAAACAATATTTTAGTCTACATAATACTTTTGATGCCAACAAGATCCCACTTACATAATTTCACTTGGAACATGAAGCCCTTCAATGGTATCATTGGTATACCAAGGCTCATGAAGATCCCATATGGACTAATTTGTGCACCCTCATTTTGCAATGATTTGGCTTGGGTGCTTTTGATGGCTTCACTGGAGCACTCACTAAACTTCACCAAATAGGAACTGTGAGAGAATATCAAATGGAATTTGAAAAACTAGCCAATCACACAGAGGGATTATCTAATGAATTATTTTGGAGTTGTTTTATCAGTGGATTAAAGGATGTAATTTGATCTGAGGTCAAAATGTTCTGGCCATACATAATGATAAAATCCCTAGGGTTAGATAAGTTGAATGAGGACAAGATCATAACTCAAAAATGATTCAAATATAATTTTAATCCATTCATAAATACAGATCCATAATGATCTCAAATAATTTTATCCCCTAAAACCACTTCTATTGAGCATTTGATTGAAGTAGCGATGCAAGCACATAAAGAAAAATGATTATGTTATAATTTTGATGAAAAATTCACTTAGGGATATCTATGTGTCAACCAAAGTCTCTACCTAGTAAATGTGGATTCTCCACCTAAAACTAAAGTTTTAGAAGATGCTCAAGATACAATAGATGATACAGAAGAAGATTCACTAATTATGAAACCTTCTTCTCTAGAAGACTAGCCAAATATCTCTCTCCATGCCTTAATAGGAGTAACCACCCCAAAAACCATCTAGGTCAAGGGTTACTTAAATAACATACCTCTCATAATACTCATTGATTCAGGTAGCACTCATAACTTCACTAACCTATGGATCACCAAATAGCTTGATTATTTTTTCCACCCTTGATCCAAATTTGAAGTCATGATTGCCACTAGGGGCACATTACTTTACAAAGGGAAGTGTTTCAATATGTGTATCTCTATTAGATATTATAAATTTCACTCTAACATGTTTGTCTTTCCCTTAGGCATATGTGATGTTATTTTGGGAGCCTAATGGTTACACACACTTAGACCCATCTTATGGGATTTTGCTAAACTTTTGATGTAGTTTTTAGATAATAGGAAAAAACACACATTGAAAGGCTTAAAATTGAGGTATCTTAGCATCATAAGTTCACATCACATGGGAAAAAGTCTTTAGAATAATTCACATGGTGTCATTACCTAGTTCTATTCCATTCAAATGTAACCATCAATAGTCTCCACTACTCCTTCTGATCTATGAATTATTCTACATAGGTATGCATGTGTCTTTTCCAAATTAGTGGGATTGCCACCTTCATAGCTAGAAGACCACTATATTAATCTACTTCCTATAATTTTTCCTCTTAACATTAGGCCCTACTACTACCCATGGCAGCAAAAGATCAAGATTGATATGCTCACTTGAAACTTACTAAAGTAAGGCATTATTCACCCTAGTACCAGCCCATATTCTTCCCTAATTCTCCTTATCCAAAAAAAGATGGGTAATGGTTACTCTACATTAAATTTTATGCACTTAATCACATCATAATAAAAGATAAGTTATCTATCCATATTATTGATGATCTTCATGGCGATCATTTTTTTTCCAAGTTGGATCTTTGCTTTGGATATCAACAAATCTGAGTTCATGAAGATGATATCCCTAAGACATATTTTTGAATGCATGATGGCCACTATGAGTTTATGTTCATGTGTTTTTGCCTCACTAATGCTCCTTAAACATTAAAAGGATTTATGAATAAAATATTCTAGCCTTACGTATGGAAATTCATTCTAGTATTCTTCAATGATATCCTCATCTATAGTAAAACATAGTCTGAGCATCTCAACATCTAGAGCTCACACTGTAATTTCTATCTGATCATCATATCTATGTAAAATATTCCAAATGTGATTTTGGCTAGGATGAATTAGAGTATCTTAGGCATATTATTTTAGCCCAAGGGGTTTGGGTGGATCCTAAAAAAATAGGTGCCATGATAAATTAGCCTCATCCTCAGACACTCAAGAGCCTCCATGGTTTTTTATAGCTAACTAGATATTATCAAAAGTTTTTTAAGAAATATGTGAATATTTTAGCTCCACTAATAGCTATGTTGAAAAATGATTCTTTTACATGGATACAAGTTACTGAGTGTACATTTAAAGAATTTAAATAAGCTATATGTATTATACCTATTCTAGTTATGCCAGATTTTACCAAGACCTTCATGATCGAGAGTGACACTTATGGAAATGGACTTGGTATTGTTCTCCTCCAAGAATTATTCCCCATTAAATTCACTAGAAAATCCATTTATGGCAAGAATTTAGTACTCTCTACTTATGAGAAAGAAATAATGGCTATTTTACATGTAGTATAGAGATGGTGGCCATATCTCCTAGGGAATCATTTTTTCATCAAAATTGATCACCAAAGTCTAAAATATTTCTTATAACAATGGGTCTCCACCCCATAATAACAAAAATGGGTCAAAAAACTCATGGGTTATGATTATGAGATTAATTACAAGAAGGGCAAGGATAATATTGTGGCTAATACTCTGTCTCACACATTTATGGACCAAGCTTTCCTTTAAACTATTTATATTCCTATTCTAAATTGGTTAGATGTTGTAAGGCATGGGTATGTCAATGAATCCTCATTTTGGTTTAACCTTATATGGCCACTAACCCCTTTATTGTACTAAAATATTCTTGGGATGGTGCTTCTTTACAATATAAGGGTTATCTAATTCTTCCCTAGAGCACAAATATTTAGCAAGCTATATTTAATGAAATCCATGCTTATCCATTTGTAGGGCACTAAAGGTTTCTCAAAAATTATGAACATACATGATGTAACATTTTTTGAAGGGAATGAAAAAGGAAATTCACTAGATGGTGGTTGAATGTGATGCCAACACAATAAGGGTGAAACAATAATCATGTATAGGTTACTCAAACCCTTTCCCATCCCTACCAAGATTTGGATAAATATTTATATGTATTTCATTGAGGGTCTCCATAAATTTTGATGGAAAATAATTATCCTAGTTTTGGTTGATCACCTCTCCAAATATAGTCATTTTTGTGCCTTCAGCCATCCCTATACTACCTCCACAATTACACAAATTTTCTTAGACTAGATTTTCTATCTTCATGGCATTCCTTCTTCCATTATCTCAGATCATGATGAAACCTTCACCATCCATTTTTGGATAGAACTATTTGGATGCAATAACACCCAATTGAAGATAAATTTTGGGTATCATCCACAGATGGATGGCCAGACTAAAATTATTAATAAATTCTTGGAAACTTTCCCTCATTGATTCACCTTAGAAAAATAATATTAGTGATCAAAGTGGATCCCTCTCACTGAATGGTGGTATAATACCTATTACCACACTTCAATTAAAATGACTCCATATGAAGTAGTCTATGGTCAAACACCACCAATGCTACTTTTGTACACCCCTAATAGTTCACTAGTTTAAGAAGTTGACATACTTATCCAAACCCAAGAACATATCCTCAACACCATGTAAGAAAATCTTCACATGACACAAAATAAAATGAAATAATAGGCTAATTATCACCATTCTAAGCACACTTTCTAAGTAGGTGATATGGTTTTTTAACCTATAGCCATACAAGCAATCCTCCCTAAAAATAAAAGGGCATCATAAGATAGCTCCCAAGTTCTATGGGCCATATAAGGTTCTCAAAAATATTTGGTTGGTTGCTTATAAGTTGGAATCCCACCTTCTTCTTGAGTTCACCTAGTATTTCATGTCTCTTGTCTGAAGAAAGTTCTTGGCACAAACATCAGGGTGTAGACTATTTTACTAGAACTTAATCATGAAGGATTTATCATTCTTGAAATATAGGTAATCCTATACAGGTGCACAAGCCAACTTCACACCCACTCCATCATAGAGGTATTAATTTAGTGGCATGGGATGTAAATAGAGGATGCAACATGGTAACTACTATTTCAGATTTAGCATCAATTATCATATCTAAAGCTTTGAGGATAAAATTTTTTATAAGAGAGAGGGGATGTTAAGAACCTATGCTACCCCTTCTCTTTAATTTTTTAGTATACTAGTTTCTATGGATGTAAATGCTTTTTAATTTATCTTATGAGTATTTTGTTTTATCCCACATTTATGGGAAGTAGTAGTTGCTTAGATTAGACTTAGTATGTAAGTAACTGTTGATATTAATGAAGGCATCCATGAATTGTATTGAATTGAGATTTCTCAAAGGAGGATTAAACCTCAAAGAGGACAATAATTATGTAATTCAGATATTGTAATTTAGTTATACTTATTTGAATTAATATATTGTTGATTTTCATAGTTTATTTCATGTATTTGCAATTATCTGCTAACTTGTTCAAGAAGGATCCTCTCAAGTTATCAAACCTATGATCACAACATGTAGGCTAATCAAGGAGGATGGATCTTCAAAGGTCAATTAAACACCATATAGGTCAATGACTAGAAGTTTGATATACATTACTACCTCTAGACCTAATATCATGCAAGCAGTAGGTATTATGGGAAATTTTCAAGTAGATCCAAAGGAAAATTGTTTGCAAGGATTCAAAAGGATACTTAGGTATTTCAAGGGGAATATGAAGTTTGTCTTGTGGTTTTCTAAGAGCAAATATTTTAAATTGACAACTTATATATATATATATATACATATATATATATATATATACATATATATATATATATACATATATATATATATATACATATATATATATATATACATATATATATATACATATATATATATACATATATATATATACATATATGTATATATACATATATATATATATATATATATGTATATATATATATATATATGTATATATATATATATATATATATATATAAGGTAGGGAGTCTAGATGAGAAGAAGAGCACTAGTCGAAGAGATTTCTTCTCAATAGAATGCATAGTATGATGGATAAGTAAGAATCAACCATCTATGGCATTATCTACTTGTGAGGCTAAATAAATTACAATAGCTTCATGTTTCACTTAGGTACTATGGATGAGATAGACCTTAAAAGAATAAAAGGTGGAGTATGATAGTATTAACCCTATCTATTATGAGAATACAAGCACCATAAGCATCTCAAAGAATCCTATCATGCACTCAAGAACTAAGTAAATTCTCATCAAATATCCTTTCCTAAGAGGTCATGTAATTGAATAAAGTGTTAAACTTGAATATCTTTATATAAATAATCAAATTGTAGAAATTTTAACCAAGCCACTTCTAAAATCAACATTTGAATATCTAAAATATAAATTGGGTGTAGTTTCTACCCCTAGAAGTCATTAAAGACGTCAAGTGCTCAGGGGGAGCTAATCAGGAGGTTCATTAACTCCAAGAGTAGGTGTGTAGTACAAATAATGTATTCATGGAGATAGGGGGAACATGTTTGTATAATGATTCATAAACTCATAATCCTATGTGTTGAGTGTTTTGGTTGCAAGAGGTGTGATCCAAGAAGTTGTAAGCATATATTTGTCGTTTATCTCAAAGGGGAAGAAAGTTAAAAATTATGATGAAATTGCCTATTGAAATAAGTTTCTGAGAGTGCTTGCCATCAATGACTAAGGGGGAGATTGTTGAATGTTATCAGTGATGTCAAAATATGCATCTTGTGAAGGTTCATGTCAAAGTTGACTAAGAATAATTGATAGTGTGTAATGTGACAAGGGTCATTAAAAGAGTGTTGTTATGAGAAAAATATAAAGAGAGAATTTTAAAGAAACTAATGTATTATGGTTGCATGAAGGTATGGGTAATTGATGTCAAAATGCATAGGAATCTTGGTCATGACATAAAGATCTATGTGCAGCAAAATTAATGAACACAAGCATGTGAAAGTTGTATGGAACTATTTTAGCATGTAAGCAAGGTTTAGAAGTATTCATGAGAGTTTTAAGGTGAGCCTACAGGTGTAGGACCTTTAGTATATGTCTATACCTAGACCTCTCTTAGACCCTACCTAGACTAATGAGGTATGAAGATCAAATTTCAAGGCAAGTATGCACATGTGATAATATAAAGAGGTGATATAAGTTGTTTTATGAATGATCACAAAGTTTTAGGTCATGGTTTGAAGGAAATTGCATTAATCAATGTTTTAGGCCTTCTTGAGTTCATAGAATGAGGTTTCAAGACTCAAAAAACACTTTTAGACATTCATTGGCATGTGTAACCTCCACATGAGAAACTGATATATTAACTAGAGATAGGGAAGGGTCCTATCTAAGATCTCCAAGAATTAGTTTTATATTTAAGGGGTAGTCTTTTATGAGAAATCATTAACACCAAAACCTTTAAACCTCTCTAAAACCCTAATAAGGATCTAATATGAAAGATATTATTTAAATCAGATAAAAATGGATTCAAATTCCTAGATAAACATTTGATCATATAGCCAACTCTCCCAGATACCTCTAGGTAGTGGTGGTTATTCAGATGATAGAGAAAATGTATAGATACTAGATTATTTGTCAAGAAGTTATTGTAGCTCTCATATGTTGTATTAGTAAAGAAAATAAAATGGATGGTATAAGAATATATAAACTCATTTTACATGTAAATGGTGATTTATAGATATGTTTTATCCTTAAAGATTTCTAATTTGGTAATTTAAGTTAGTCAGTTGTAGACAGACCTAATGGTGTGAACAATGAAAAACTTAGACATAGATGAAAACATAGATTTAAAGCTATGTGTATGATATATTTATGAAAAAATTAAATCAAGGATTTATTTATGAATTTTAAGTCATGATCATGCTTTTAAAAGCTTTGGAGCTTAGTTTATATAGTGAAAAAGTTATAAAATGATTTGTCTGGTTTAGATAAGACTATGTGATATAAGGTCAAAAAATTGGTTTGCAAGACCAATATTTAGCATTAAACCATATGAATTTTATATCTAATGATGATATATAGATATAATAGGACTATTTACATGCATCAATAGTCATGAAAAGTGTCTACATAGGTGTTGGAGGTCTAATTCATCATGACTAGTTTTTGAGGTGAATTGACAATTCTGAGTAAGCGAGTTGCAAAGATGTTCTTGAGACTTTATCTCTTGAGTAAAAGTCTCAAAATAATTTGGTTATGAACCTAAGGTCATGGATAGTATATATATATGTTTCATTATTTATATTTCATTATATTAAGGTTGTTTAATCTTCATTTTTCCAAGACAAAATTTTGTGGTACACATGCCTAATAGGGTAGTTTGTCCTAAAGGAGATTTCATGGTATGAAAGAAAGATGTAGGTCTGATAAAGTATGGAGAAAGTTATTATACGTAATTAAATAAGTGATTTAATGGTTCTTTATTGTTTTAAAGATTTATTTGGGCCCAATAGGAACATTTTTTGGTGCTAGAGGATAAACCTAAATCAATCAGGTCTACATGAGTCCTAAAGGAGGAGTAAGGCCTAATTGAGTTCTTTCAAACCAAAAGGGGTTAAAATTAAATTTTAATAATGTTAATAATATGTTATAAGACATATTTTATGGCCTAACTAAGAGGTTTAAGGTGTGTTTCTAACCAAGGGGTGTGTGACCATGACATTAGTATATATAAGGCAGTTTAGGCCTATTTGAATGTATGTAATATAAGCAAATAAAATATTGCATGGTTGAGTAAAAAGATGTCTTGAAATGAGACCATAAAAAGAAGTGAGGAGGTATGGTGATAAAAATTCATGATGTGGTTGAGTTGGTGTTGAGTTACTTAGGTATTTGGTGCTTCCTTGCAAGTAGGTGTTTGTTAAAGACTAGTCAAGTGGATGCTTAACTTTATTGGGATTGGTGCTCCAAGTTGAGTTGGTGATAAAAAAAATTGGTATTTTTTTATAGGACTATAGTCCATTTATATAGATCACATTGGGTTTTATTTCCCTTGATGGTTTCCCACTCATATATGTGTTTTATTGTGTTATGTTCATGTGAATGGTTCTTTGTGCATTGTTATATCATTGTATTGTTTTCACCGTTCAAGGAATGTTAAAGGATAATTTATAGAAATTTTTTAAACAATGATCCACCCCCTCTCAATGATTTTTCTTCCAATAGGAGTTATATCAATAATGTTATCAAAAAGAGAATAATTTGGCTACCATGGACCTAAAAATGTTGAGCTTATGCTGGTGCATAGTAAATGAGGAGCCCAACCTATTGGATGGAAATAACTTGGAGGGAATTTAACTATTGGACAAAGTGGGTATACTAATGGAATTCATGTTGCATAGGAATAAGGGAACCAAAGATGGAAAAATAAAAGTGCAAGAGTGATCTTAGATAAAGTTTTTAGGTCAAATCAAGGGATGTAAGTACCTATTAAATAAGCTCAATAAGAGAGATATCATGGATAAGTGAATTTTATTGAATTTTGCTTGGTAGGGTTTGGTGATCACAATGCATTTACACAAGGAAAAACAAGAAAAAAATGCCTTGGATGAAAAACTGTGTTTAAATAAGTATAAGGCCAAGATAAACCAAATATTATATGAAGTATAAGACATCAATATCAAAAATTTTGTGAGCTAAAAAAATATTGAAGTCATCTTGAAAAGTCTTCAGTTCCAAATAGTTGATGAGGAAAGTGCACTAGAGGATACCCTGAAGGATATGATAAAAAATGTCAAGGTAGTAAAATAAGAAATCAATGGGTATTAAGAGTATCCTTTTAAATATAATGGCATAAATATGTGAATTTTTATCATTGATGAATAAGACCAGGTTGTTATTTCATGCTATTCTAATTTTGAAGCTAAGTTGACCAAAGAGGTGTTGAAGTTCCTTGTTGATATTTGGATTATCAATGGGTTGTTTAAGGGTGGCCAACCAAGTTAAAGTGGGTGATATTTACCCCATATTTTTATAGGCTTTGACAACTATGTCTAAGTCTAACCTGGTGTAAGTGTATTAATGTCTAAGGTAATGACATACACTAATAAGTTGAGTTTGCATGTGCTAATACAATGAAACAACTAGGAAAATGATGAAAGTAATTATATGTTAGTGTCAGCCATGTAGAAGTAAACATGATTAACATGAGGTGAATAATGGAAATAACTACCTATTAAATTTTATAAAAAATAATTTGAGATATGATGATGAGGATGGACTGAATCAACTTGGTAATTGAATAAGATGACACCTTAACTACCTATTGGTGGAAATTACATTAACTATTAATTGGTAATAGTTGATAAACCTCATGACACATAGTAACTTTGTATGGATATAAAATGAAATAAATTAGTTTATTTAAGGATATCTAATTGGCCATAGGGGAAATTTTTTTGGGATGTTGACATAGAGACTATATTCAGGTGAAAATGCTACTAAAGTAGAGAAATCTTGTAAAATTAACATTGACATCATTAGTGTTATTGTTTTCATTCCTTCTTATAGCCATGAGATATTTATATTATGTTTTATACTAATGTTTTAATTAATGGAATATATTTTAACATTTTTTGGTGTCTTTCCTTGGATAAGATAATTAATTATATATAATAACATACCTTTGTTATCATTCACTATATGTTTAGTTGTTACCAGTTGGTGATAAGGTAATATATAGCATTTCTAAGTATCCTCATGTATGCAAGGTATTATGTGAGAATCTATAATGTTTTAGATATTAAAATATGATTTATATAGCATTTCATTATTTATACATGAAAAATACCTATCAAGGCTCTACTTTTTAGTAATGCACCTCCCTATTGTTGAAAGGTCTGCATTCATCATCTCACTATGCCTAAGTATTTGTCTTATGGCTTAACCATATAATTTTCGATGATCCAAATCTCTTATATTAGACATAAATCCTAAAATATGATATATATCCTTCACTATCAATTTTAAATTCTCAACAACTTCCTAGACTTATAGACACTTGCATAGCACATAGGAATACTTGCATCAACACAAGTGTCCAAATTATTATCAAGTATCTAAGTGTAAAAATTCATCTAATTTTTTATTTTTTCAAATTCTATGGATTGACCATTTTTTTAATTTAATCCTTATATGAGATATTTTAAAAATTTATGGTATAAATAAAAATAGAATCCTACTCATTATTCATCTAACATATACCAAGCAAGAACTTATTAAAGGTCATTCAATCAATTTCACAACTAATTTATACTACCCTATTTTTCCCTATTTTCATGTTAGTCATAGCAGTAGTCATATTAAAATTATGAAGAACTCAAAGAACAACCCGTGAGTAGTATTTGTCATGTTGCAAAATAGATCATTCCATTCCCTTTCATATAGTATATTTCACCTTTGTGCACACACAAGCCAACAACTAGGGGAGAACTACATATGTCTGAGCCTATATTAAAATTATTGGATATGTACGTAGTGTTTATTGATAGAGGAGTCATTGAAATTATCTTGATTCTATGATCCACTAAGCCATTTTTGGCTAGGTACAAAGGCCTAAGGTGAAGCGAAAAGGTACATAGACCTAAGGTAAAGAACTAGGATTTGATCTACATATAATCATCTACAACCTATGTGAATGAATAAAATATATCAATATAAAGGTGATAAAAAAAACTATAAGGTTCCAAGTGCTATCTATAGACATCTAAAATTCACCACCAATGGATTTATATTAGACTTTAAATTGATTCTTACCAACTTTTGAAAATATAACCTAAGAATCACTAAACATGTCAAATTTGGCTTCATAAAATACAATTTAGCTTATAAAATAATTAAATGGGACAAATGCACACTGTAATGTCCCCAAATTTCTGTTAAAATGGTTTAATTAATTTAAGTTGTCCAAAAATTAAGATTGCTTCAAAAGGATAACTTTAATTAATTAATTTAGTTATTATGGAAATAAATAAAATAACATAATAAAATAAAGTTGACTTCTTCTAGAAGTTTCCTGGGAGCCTTTAAAATAAGTTGAGGGCAAAGCATTTGGAATATCTTTTGTTGCTAAAATTATTCTGAGTATTGTGAAGCTTGAATCTGTGATTCAACTAAAATCTCTGAGGATGCAAACCTTTAGCAGATTGGACAAGAGTTGGATGAAAACCCAGCACTTTTCAGGGGTGGATTCGTGATAGAATTTAGATTGTGCATATTGATCAGATCTGGAGCTTCAGAGGTCATTCACTGGGTATATCAGGGGTTCAGCATATGAAGAGGTTTCTAGGTATTTATTCATTAGATTTGATTTAAGATTTATATATATATCTTCGGATCAGGTGCTATACAAAATCTACACAGATTGGTACCAGGCTATACCAATAGATTCAGAATAGGGAAGAAGGGCACAGTTCGCAGTTGCAGGCTGTAGGGTATTATAGAGGCCAACATCGGTAGATAAGTGATCGACAGTGGCAGGAAGACTGACATCGGCCGATCAGCAACCAACATCGGCAGGCAGACAGTCACAGGCAGTCAGAGATCAGACACAGGAAACTGATGATGACAGTGTATCGACCAATGTTGATAGAATAACCGATGTTGGTGACTGTGTTTTTTTGGACATAGCAACCTGAGCCACACAGATCCAGGTTTTTTATTTGAGTTTGTTAGTTTGCTATAATAATTTGGTTTTGAGACCACATCTGTATTATTTTATGATATCTAGACTATATTATCAATTACATTCAAATTTATATCATTGTCCATTTGATTGAATGCCTGCAAATAGTTGAAATCAGTTTTTTGAAAAGAATTTGCATCCAAATTTATTTTGGGATCTTTCAATGGTATTAGAGCCATGCATCTTGCCAGCTTGTAGGGGTAAATATATTTTATTTCTATGCATCCTAGAAGATTTGATATAAGCCATAGATATTTTACATGTAGTAGAGCTCAGTACGAGCGAGAGTTGGGTTTAGGACAAGAACCTCTCATGGCCGAAGAATGGGGGAATGCCCATAGAAATCAGGATGAGGTAGAAAGAGAGATGATGAGGACCCTCATCACTACCCAGCCCAGGATTGTTCAGGCTCTAGATCGATTACAGGATACCATGGATTGTTTAGAGGTGGATAGACACAGAGGTAGGAGGAATAGATTAGTTTTAGTGACAGGTAGTCATTATACCCATCAGTCTAGTTAGCATAGTCACCATTCCCATTCTTCATGGGGAGCTCCAGTCATTCCTCTAGGTAAAATCATCATCATACCCCTACTCCAAATAGACCATTACTACCTCAGTTTGTACCAGGTGGACAACCAGTACAGGAGGATCCACTAGAGATTGGGTTCCAAGAGTCCGTTTTGGCAGCCATAGCAGAGTGGAGAGCTTTACCCCCAGAGGTTAGGGAGGTTTTTCCTTTTCCCCAATATTGTGTGCAGCATAGAGACACAACCAAATTCAGGGGAGATCATGGTAATAGACCACCACAACAGTAGCATAATCATGACCTCAATAGAGCTACGAGGAAGATTACATTGGCTCCATATAATGGCTCTGGAGACAATAGTGCAAGAGCTTGGGTCCACAAGCTGGACATATATCTTTATTTGAGGCCCATGCCTGAGTGTGAGGCCATTTAGTTTGCGGTGTTACATTTAAAGGGGATTACATATGATTGGTGGCACCATGGATTGGTCACCCAGGATCATGCCTTAGTTCACTCCTATGTTGAGTTCACTAAGTGACTCATTACATGGTTTGACCATAAGGATATAGAACTTTACTACAGGGAGTTGGCTCATCTTAGACAGAGTGGTCACGCAGAAGCTTATATTAATGAGTTTTAGCATATTGTAGTTATGGTACCTGATATGCCTCAGAGATGAAGTGTGATGTTATTTATTGAGGGATTACAGGATAGACTTAAGGGATTGGTATGTGCTTTCCAACCAGCCACTCTTAAGGATGCCATTGATGTGACATTGAGACTGGATACTGTTCCCACTTCTTATCAAGGTGATAAGAAAATAGCCATAGACTCTCAGCCTATACAGAAGGCCAATGCACCACCAAATAAAGAAGGGTCATCCTCTATAAATCCTTGGATGAATCAGGAGACTAGGAATGACTTGAGGAGGAAAAAGTTATGTTTTTCCTGCAAAGATCCATGGGAACCAGGACACCATTGCATGGGTAAAGGAAAGGTTTATTTGATTATGGTAACTTCTGAGTGTGGAGATGAGGAGGTCCCTGATACTGACATTGAGGATAATATTGAGCAGGTTTAGACACAGTTGGAGTTAGACACCCTGGAGCCTTTGGTGTTAGCCAAAGCAATTATGGCTACCCTCTCCAGTTATCCTAACTTTCATGCCTTTCAGTTGAAAGGTACACTTAAGGGTAAGTGGGCCATGAGCTTGATAGATACAAGTGCTACACATAACTTCATTGACCGGAAGTTAGTGGGAAGGCATGGATTACAGTATGAGAAGTTTGGTGGCTTTGGGGTAAAGGTGGCAGATGGTGCAATTTTGGGTTGTACCAAATGGATTCTACAGCTTAGTATTCAGATGGGGGATTACACTCTAACCGATGATTTTTATGTGTTTCCTTTAGAGGATTATGATGTGGTCTTGGGCATGTAGTGGTTACAGGGTATTGGGCGTTACATTATTGATCACCACCATATGCAGTTAGAATTCCTTTCTAGGGGAAAGAAAATTATCTTGAGGGCAGCACAAGATGGAGGACCTAAGGAGGGGTCATCTCACAGGATGGAGTCTCATTTTATGGGTGATGAGGTAAATGATTCTATTTGTTGCATTACATTTTCACCCCCAATTATGAGTCATCATTCTTATGGGGATTTGGAGAGCTTGGTAATCAGAGTAGCGCAACGGTCTTTTGCGAAGACTAAGGTATGTGATGGTGAATTTGCTAATTACATGTTGAGAATTATCACACTACTCTCTAGGAGAAATAAGGAGAATTTATTCACAGATATTTTTCAGCATGGTGTTTCTGATAGAAGAGTTTGTAAATTTTTGAGAATAATATGGAATCCAGGAAGTTGGTGTTGGGTATCAAGAGCGAATTGCTTGAGGACGAGCAATCTCCAGGAAGGGAGGACTGTAATGTCCCCAAATTTCTATTAAAATGGTTTAATTAATTTAATTAATTTAAGTTGTCCAAAAATTAAGATTGCTTCAAAAGGATAACTTTAATTAATTAATTTAATTATTATGGAAATAAATAAAATAACATAATAAAATAAAGTTGACTTCTTCTAGAAGTTTCCTGGGAGCCTTTAAAATAAGTTGAGGGCAAAACATTTGGAATATCTTTTGTTGCTAAAATTATTCTGAGTATTGTGAAGCTTGAATCTGTGATTCAGCTAAAATATTTGAGGACACAAACCTTCAGTAGAATGGAGAAGAGTTGGATGAAAACCCATCACTTTTTAGGGGTGGATTCATGACGGAATTTAGATTGTCCATATTGATCAGATCTGGAGCTTCAGAGGTCATTCACTGGGTATATTAGGGGTTCAACACATGCAGAGGTTTCTAGGTATTTATTCATTAGATTTGATTTAAGATTTATATATATATATATATATATATATATATATATATATATATATATATATATATATATATATATATATATATATCTTCGGATCAGGTGCTATACAAAATTTACACAGATCGGTACCAGGCTGTACCAGTAGATTCTAAACAGGGAAGAAGGGCACAGTTCGTAGTTGTAGGCTACAGGGTATTACAGAGGCTGACATAGGCAGATAAGTGACCGATAGTGGTAGGAAGACTGACATCGGCTGATCAGCGACTGACATCGACAGGCAGACAGTCACAGGCAGTCAGAGATCAGACATAGGAAATCAATGACGGTAGTGTATCGATCGACATCGGCAGAATAACCGATGTTGGTGACTGTGTTTTTTTTGGACACAGCAGCCCGAGCCACATATATCTAGGTTTTTTATTCCAGTTTGTTAGTTTGCTATAATAATTTGGTTTTGAGACCACATCTATATTATTTTAAGATATCTGGACTATATTATCAATTGCATTTAGATTTATATCATTGTCCATTTGATTGAATGCCTACAAGTAGTTGAAATCAATTTTTTGAAAAGAATTTACATCTAGACTGTAATGTCCCCAAATTTTTGTTAAAATGGTTTACTTAATTTAATTAATTTAAGTTGTCCAAAAATTAAGATTGCTTCAAAAGGATAACTTTAATTAATTAATTTAATTATTATGGAAATAAATAAAATAACATAATAAAATAAAGTTGACTTCTTCTAGAAGTTTCCTGGGAGCCTTTAAAATAAGTTGAGGGCAAAGCATTTGGAATATCTTTTGTTGCTAAAATTATTCTGAGTATTGTGAAGCATGAATCTATGATTCAGCTAAAATCTCTGAGGACACAAACCTTCAACAAATTGGAGAAGAGTTGGATGAAAACCCAGCACTTTTCAGGGGTGGATTCGTGACGAAATTCAGATTATGCATATTAATCAGATCTGGAGCTTCAGAGGTCATTCACTGGGTATATCAGGGGTTCATCATATGCAGAGGTTTTTAGGTATTTATTCATTAGATTTGATTTAAGATTTATATATATATCTTTGGATTAGGTGCTGTACAGAATCCACACAGATCAGTACCAGGCCATACCAATAGATTCATAACAGGGAAGAAGGGCACAGTTCACAGTTGCAGGCTGCAGGGTATTACAAAGGTTGACATTGGTAGATAAGTGACCGATAGCGGCAGGAAGACCAACATTGGTAGGCAGACAGTCACATGCAATTAGAGATTAGACACAAGAAATTGATGATGGTAGTGTATCGATCGACATCGATAGAATAACTGACGTCGATGACTGTGTTTTTTTGGACACAGTAGCCCAAGCCACACAGATCTAAGTTTTTTATTCTAGTTTGTTAGTTTGTTATAATAATATGGTTTTGAGACCACATTTGTATTATTTTATGATATCTAGACTATATTATCAATTGCATTCAGATTTATATCATTGTCCATTTGATTGAATTCTTGCAAGTAGTTGAAATTAGTTTTTTGAAAAGAATTTGCATCCAAATTTATTTTGGGATCTTTCACACACATCAAATTAATTCAAATCCTTCAAAATGTCAAAAATCCTAAATATAATCAATTAACATACAAAATCAAATAAAATGCCTAAATTGAATTAACCTTAAGTAATTAAATGAATTATCAAAAAGAAAATTCAAAAATCAAAAAATAACCTAGGAATTCATAATTGTAGACACCTAAATCTGGCCACTGATAACCTCCAACCAGGCTTTTGGCTAATTTCCACCCAAAATACACAATTTGGCCTAAAAACACTAAAATATTCTAAATAATGTGAAACTAACATATTCAAGTGCCAGTTTTGTCTAAGGTATCTCTGAATGGGGTAATGTAATTTATGGGCTAACTAACTTTGATCAGACCATTCTGAGTCAAAATGCCATTTTTTCACTTGGGTGTTCTGTATTGATCTTTATTGTTAAATCTCTTGCACAAGACACATGCCTTTGTTATTTTCTTTTGGTAACATATTAAATGGGATAATGGTTATAATCCATCTAACATTTCCTTCAAATTCCAATCCAATCAAATTTTGAACCAATAACAAGGCATTCTAATCAATTTGAGTAATTTGTACACAAAGTGCTTAATCATACTTAAAAGATAATTAAACCAAATTAGAGCCTAATCAAGAAATCCATGGAAACTTTTTGAAAACTTATGACGATGAGGATAATTATAACTAATGACGATGAGGATAATTATAAACCAATGTCGGTCACTATGTTTTTCTTAAAACAGAAACCCAATAATTATTTTTCTAAAGCCTATTGTTTCAAACCAAAAGAGCTTAAAAGCTAAAGGACATGCTAACATTTTTGTTGTATTACCAAGCTTGAAATTTTCTAAAAACATTTTTAGATCACCTTTTGTATGCTTAAAAATAAATTAGGAACCTTGTTTTGGTGTTTAAAAAAAGAATTTAGATGTTTATGGTGAATGTTTTTCAAAGTTACAACTACGACCAAGGGGTCAAATGAACACCACCACACTTTCCCTTTGGGATTAAAAATTTACTCACCTTTTCAAATCTTTTTACATTTACTTAGTTGCTTAGATTAAATTTTTTTTGGAAAAAAAGGGATGTTGCATATATGCTCTTCCATTAGTTTAGGATCTAAGAGCGATTAATTAGGGGGTGTTTTCCTAGATTAAAGTCTTGTTTGAAGTCAAAACTTGGTGTAAACAAATAATCCAAACCAAAAAATAATCCAAATTTTCCTTTGAACAAAGAGGCATTATGTTACCCACATGATATCATTAATTTGCCTTGTTCAAAAGTTCATCAAAAGCTTGAGAGGCATATCATCTACTTTGGCATAGTTATGTTGCCCAATTGAGTCTAGACCTTTACCAAAGTTGTTTAAGTCCTTCACTTATAATTTAAATTTGAAATTTCACCTTTATAAGTTCATAGGGATGATGTGTTAAGTGGGTTCACCATTTTCACTAAAATTGAGGAAACTTAGGTTCAATTTCCAATTTGAGTTGAAAGTCACTTAAGACTCATAATCATTATCATCACTTGATAGACTTAGCCATTTTTTTCTAAACACTTACACTTTGAGTCTATGCACCACAACATTTTGAATCAAGAAAAGTAGTGTTATGCTATCAAAATTGTAGAAACACATCTTTTCCTTAGAGAGTTTTTGAAACAAACCTTTTTGTCACACTTTTTGGGTAGTATAACATCATTACACTACCCAAAGTATTTCAAATATTGTTTCATAGACCTTATTACATAGAGTTTCAAATTTGTTCCTACATTTTCAAACCAATGTGAGTGTACTTTTATGATCCTTTATCTAAAGCAAAATTATATTAATTACCTTTGTCTAGCTTGTTTGTCAAAAAAACCAAGGTTTATACCATTTTTTGTGAGAAAATAAACTATTTATAAACTGCCTTTTTGTTTCATACCTTATACCTACTTAATCAAGTTCATGTCCAAGAATCAAATTCCTAGTGTTTTTTAGAATTCTTTCAAATATATTAGATTAAAAATTTCATCTATTTCAAAGTTTAGCTTTTGATGTTGTTTGGCCAAGAGTCCTAACACATGCCTTGTTTGAGCGTATATTTTGACACTGCATTTGGAAAAAAGACCTAGTAAACTTTTAAATTCCTAGATTAGATTGATTTGAAACACTTCAACCTTAGAGTTTGGCATTTTTATTTTAGGTCCATTTACTTGCTTATCTTTGTATGAATATTTAAATGTTAGATACTTCATGCTAGCTTATTTCCTCACTAAACTTCACATAAACCTTTTGATCCTTTTGACAAATTTAGATCAAGTTGGAACATCATCTGTTTTAGACATTTTATTTTTTAGAGTTTGTATAACTCTTTAACCTTTTATCATGAAAGAATTGACTATGGATCCCAACATGTATTACTAAACTTGTAGTTGACTCATGTAAAATCCAAGGCTTAGTAGTGTAGTTGCACATGAATAAATGGTGTAAGACCCCTATGCAGATAATATTTCTTATGAGATGGATTCTTATCCCTTTTATAATACTCAATTAGGGGCACAAAGCCAAGATCTATTAGCTAACTATCTAGTTAACACACCACCTTATTAAAAACAAGACCAGGAGAAAATCACACAATACCTATCTATAATACCCATAGTGGATGAGCCAGTACTTCAACAATCATATTCTACTAATACAGCTTCCACGTATGATCCATTTCTATTTGAGCAACTTATGTTAAAGAATAAAGATGAGATTTTGGTTAGAGCCATAGAGGTAGGGGCCAAGTTTTTAGTAGACTTCCCCCATGAAAATTTACCAAGTCTAATAAGAGTGCACCATAATATCATTTACGATCAATAGGCTTCTTCTATAAATCTTATGGCTCTAGTCCAAACACCTAATATAGCTAATTGAGGAAAAAACATCATAGAAGATCACTTTAACCAAATGTAGATAGCATATCAAACCTACCTAAATATAGCATGTGATTTCAATAAAATTAACATGATAAGTAAGCCTCTTATTAATCTAATTCCTTAAATAGGAGTGTTTATAGAGTTATCTAGATAAGAGAATCTAAATTCTAACCCATTCATACAAACTACTTCGATAGATAACTTGATGCATATGCCCATTATTAAAGAAGTGTCTTTGACCTATACACAAAATAGTGAGCCAAATGTGGTAGACAATATATCAACAACGTCTAGTCCTAATCAAAATGGTATTAACATGAAAATAATTAGCCAACAACATATTCCTATAGTTAATCCTATGAATAGGTCATCATACTAAGGAGTAGGAGTTTTTGCACCCCAACCTCAACTAGCTTCTTTCTCAAGTGTATAATATATAGGATTAGATAGTCAAATAATAGCTAATGTCATGCCTCAATGATAGAGGTTGAAGAAATCTACTCCTCATCAACAAGTAAAGAGTAGTATTCCATAATAATAGGCACAATATCGTGTATCAACAGAATAAAGGAAAAACGCATTACCATCTTAATCAGGGGAAACTAATGTTCTACCTCACTAGGTAATAATGAATGTACCTCTTTAGCCACAGACTAATATGCCAATCCAAAACCAATCAATGACTAGTCAATAATGTACAAATAAAGGTCAATGATAGATGTCAAATCTTCAACCTACATTCACTTCCTCATAGGGATTCATTTAACAAGGAGATCCCCATGTTTCTTAGGTACCTACTAGACAATCATTGGTTCAAAATGTGCCATAAATATAGAGATAAGGTCTTGGTCCACAAGTTACCACTCAATATCAAGGTTTTATTAGTCAACGACATGTCCCTTTTCAACCATAATAGGCACAATATAGTTATACCCATCTGTCCCAACCCCAAAATCCTCTAAGTTAAACCTTTATCACCAACCCAAACTAGAATATCACACAACCAATTATACAATTTCAAGTACATCCTAATATACTTATGCATATTCTTGATCTATTCACCAACCAAACCAATGTACCCCAATAGATATGTCCATCCTACCCTGGTCAAAGTGTCCCACTTGTGACCTCACAACAATCTACCCAAATTATCCCTCAAAATAATATTCCTTCTAGTTTCTTATCCCAAGAATTGCAATAGATGAAGGATGCAATTGCTACTATTCAAGTTGGTAAACAAACTAAAAAGTTTAAATTGGATGACATATGTTCCTATCCATTCAACATGGAGAATTTGTAGATACCATTTCTTTTAGGATACGAACCACTAAAATTTGATAAATATAAAGGGAAAGGTGGTCCTAAGGCTTATTTGATTAAATTATTTGTCACATGTCAACCAGTGGCATATAGTGACATATACCTTTTGCTATTGTTTCCAAAGAGTTTGGTTGAACAAGCCTTGGAGTGGTTTTTTAAGTTGCCTAAAAATTTAGTAATAGATTTTGATGATCTTTTTGATAAGTTTATGTAGCACTTTTCCTATAATCTCGAGCATGAGATCTCATTATTGGACTTAACACAAGCAAAGAAAAAATCCAATGAGAGTTTTTCAAGTTATTTACAGTGATGGAGAGCCCTGACAAGCCATTTCACCCATAGTTTACTAGATAAATAATTAGCCACTATGTTTACAAAAAAATTTCACAATGAGATAGCTTATCATTTGGAACTACAATGTGTGCATACATTCAAGGAAATCATTGATAAAGGCTTGTTAATTAGTGAGCACTCATTAATAAAGGAGTCAACAATCTTAATTCAACTAATCAAAATAAAGATACTAATAAGGGAAATGACCAATATCTCATTCAATCACCGGCATCACAATTGACACAGACTAATAACCATGAAAGACTGAAGCAATTCAATTTTAATAAGAATGTTGTTGGAAATGGAGTACTTAAATCCTATCATGTCCAAATGGTGAAAACATCATCTTCACCAAAGTTTTAGCTTATTTCTACTCATCCAATGCTATAATCACAACAACCAAAACTTGTACAACAAATATATTAGCCTTCAACATTACAAACCCCTCCTCCTAGAAGAATTGTGCCTACATGTCATGTCTTTAGTGACCTAGGAGAACTTATTGAGTCTATATTTCATAAGCTCGCTTCTACTAATTTGATTAGTTAGCCTATACCAAAGCATTATCTACAAGGAATTCCTTATCCTAATTGGTACCATGAAAATGAATTGTGTGACTATCATCAGCTTAACAAGCATAATCTACAAAGATGTATCCAAATCAAACATTTAATTGAGAATATGTTGGAGAATGGGGAGATAAAATTAGATAACGGTGCTTCCACTTCCAATCAAAATCTTAGGATTTATTAAAACCCTTTTCCTTGACATGGAAATCATCAACATCAAAATAATTATCAACAACAACAATAACAAAAATGACCAGTGCAGGAGTAAAATCAATAGTATCAAAATCAAAGGCCGAATTAGGAGAATCGATAAAATTAATAACAAAACCCATAATGATATAAAAATAGACAAAACCAAAGTTATAATGATAACAAAAAATAAACCTACCATTCATTTTCACATGACTACAAAAGGGTAGTAGGTTGTATTATAGGGGGTAGCACTAATACCATCTCCATTAATCCTAGACCAAACAATAATCAACCTAGACCATTGATAAACAATAATATTCAACAAAATTACATGGATAATCCTTCTTTGACCTTGGAATGCATATAGGAAAACTAAAAAACTAGGACTTCCCCTTTTAGAACTTATATTGACAACTTGTCCTTGCCATGTGACCACATACAAGTGCACTAGAAATCAAGACTTGTCCTGCCTAGTCCCACACCATTCCCAACATTTGTTAGCAATAATGGTCTAGTATTTAATCCTGATTGTGAAATCACAACTTGGAGGTCAAGGATTACTATCCCAAGCCCATAACCATCTATCACTATGCCTATCATCCAACAAACCATTTAGCCTCATAATAAACCAATCACTACTGACCAAGATAAGAAATTTGATATTATGGAACAATTATAGAAGACACTAGAACAAATTACTATTTTAGATTTTCTATGAACATCAATAATTGACAAGAACATATTGAATGATTTTTTGACCCAATCCATAGTTTCTAGTGACATATCCCTAGATCAATTTCAAGCTTTGGTTGGACACCTGGCTCCAACCCAATAAGTCACATTCAACCAAAGTGATATTTCTTCCCTTGTCCCACTCCATAATAATCCATTATACATATAAGTTTATATAAAATGGCATAAAGTGAAATGTGTCTTTATAGACAATGGATTTGACCTCAACATAGTGTTTCTAAAGCTCATCAAACTTCTTGGGTACACAATAGTAGATCTTCATATATAAATAATAACTATCAAAGCCTATGCTAATCAAGAAAGAGAATCACAAAGCACCATTATTTTACCAGTTATCATTGGGCCTTTGACCCATGATACACTTTGCCATGTACTTGACCTTGATTTATCATATAATAAGCTCTAGGTAGGCCTTGGTTATATGAGATTCATGCAATCTCATCAAAATTGCACCAATGTATCAAGTTTTCCCACTTAGGGATGGGAGTGAATATTCCAAGAGATTTACACCCATATGAACACTAAAAACATCTTGAGGCCAAATTTCAAATCTATAATTATCAGTTTGACATGAATCCAAGTTCCAAGTAGGATAAAAGAAAAGCTATACTAATTGATCCTTCACTAGATAATTACATAAATCCTAATACCTTGGATTCTCTTTCCCACATGCCACCTCCAGAAGCTTCTAATCATTTCACCATTTCAGATAATGGATCATGAGAGTATGTGACCCATGATACATTTCATATCACCAATTTTCCTCAAAATCTGAAAACCTTTGGGTGACCTAAAATTATCCCACATATGCATTGGCAATAAAATAACAAAGATAAGGGACCTATTAAATTTTTACCAGCATCTAGCCTAGGACTTGAAGCTCTTAGAGGGGATGAATCATGGTTATACAATGACAACCAAGCTGATTGTTATAAAAATACAAAATATCCTATTCCCAATTAGATCATGGAGTGTCACAATTATGGAAGAAGAGGCCTTAGACTGAATTAGTAAGGAACCATCAAGCAAATTTCCATGACTAAGTATGAAAGACCTTATGGACTTGGATTTAAACTACCTGGGGGTGACCCCACATATCTTATTCAAAATCCATCACCATCAACTAGTGATGATGATGATAGTGAAGCAGAGTTTGATCATAGCCTCACCTTTGATAGCCTAGTTAAAACCAACCTATTTGATAACAATGCCATTTTTACCCTTACCTTAGCCATTCATCACAACCCATTGCCATTATATTATCCCCAACTGATATATTGGGACCAACAAAAATCTAGGATGCCAATTGATGAGTTCCAGAATGATAAGGCATTCTATGACTTTTTAGGCCTTAGAGACAACGTTCTATTAGGAAATCATAAATTAGGATTCTCAATCACATTAGATCTTACAACCTATTTTAGAGATCGAGTGAACACCCTTAGCCAAAAAAAAATTAAAACATTTAGGTCCAAAAGTGAAAACCTCTTTGAGGTGATTTCTGACTAAGGAAAAAGTATAGATAAAGGCTAGTCTAGTGGTGAAAACCAAGAGACCACCAATGATGAACTTGTATATGGATCTAAGTTTAACTTTGAGATATAAGTATTTGATCAAATTATTTAATAATTCCTAATTATTTTTATTACATGGCTAGATCTCCCATTAGGCGACTCAGATTCATCATGCTTAGGAGAAGTTGAATAGCAAGTCCTAATGAAGGACCCTAATATAATTCAATAATTCAAGTTGATGCCTAATATCCTAGAAGATAGGTCAACCCTTCTAGTTGAAGATAAAATAGAGGTAAATATTAAAACTCCATCAGACCTAAAATGGATAAAATTAGGGGCATCCCTCACTGATGAGGAACGTGATGTCTTTACATCTTTATTGAGAGAATTTTTAGATATCTTTGCATGGGCCTATTCTGACATGTTAGGTTTAGACCCTACTATGGTTCTGCACCACCTTATGGTTAATCCTAATGCCAAATTGGTAAAATAAAAGTTACATAAGATGCATCCTCATATTTTTGTATTGGTAAAGAAAGAGTTGGAAAAACTCTTAGAAGTAGGATGTATTTGATCCATTGACTACTCAGAATGGATGTCTAATGTGGTACTTGTTAGTAAAAACTTTGAAGGGATTAGAATTTGTACTAATTTCCAAGACATCAACAAAGATTATCCTAAAAATTATTTTCCCTTGCCTAACATAGACATGATCATCAACTCCATGGTAGGTTATGAAATGCTTTCACTCATGGATAGCTTTTTAGGATACAACCAGATCAAAATAACACTAAAAGACCAACATAAAACAATGTTCACCACTCCATGGGAGCATTTTGTTATTAGGTAATGCCATTTGGCCTTAATAATGATAGAGTTACATATCAAAGGGCCATGACTATCATATTCCATGATATAGTGCATGATATTGTTGAAGACTATATTGATGACATATTAGGAAAAAATAAAACTAGGGTCAACCATCTAATAGTGCTACATAAGATATTTAAAATATTATGGGAGTACAAAGTCAAACTCAATCCAAAGAAATGTGTGTTTGGTGTAACTTCAAGAAAATTACTTGGCTTCATCATGTCTCATAGAGGTATTGAAGTTAATCTAGCTAAAGTTCATGCTATAACTGAGATGCCACTACCAACCAATTTGAAGTAACTCTATAGTTTTTAGGGTAAGATCCAGTTAATCCAACACTTCATCTCTTAGTTAGTAAACAAGTGTCATCCATTTACACAAATTTTAAATAAGGGAGTTGCATTTCACTAGGATGATCACTACCAAATAGCTTTTCAACAACTCAAAGACTATCTTGTTAATCTACCTATTTTATTAACTCATATGCTAGGAAATCCATTCTTATTATACATATCAGCTATTGATCATGCTCTAAGAGAACTCTTGGCTCAACCTAAGGACAATGGAAAGGAGCATGATGTATACTACCTAATTTTTACCTCGGTTACATATGAACATAACTATGCACCTATTCAAAAAGTTTGTCTAGCCATGGTCTTCATAGCTCAAAAACGACACCATTACATGTTGAATAATAAGACCATGGTCATTTCAAAATTAGATCCACTAAAGTATCTAATATCTAAAACAACATTGAAATGTAGAATGGTTAAATGGATCATGTTTCTCAATGAGTTTGACTTAGAGTATGTCAATCAGAAGGAAATTAAGGGATAAGTTCTTACAGATCAACTTGGTGAAGCACCTCTCATAGACACATAACTACTCATGTTTCAATTTCCTAATGAATCCATAATGACCATCATTAACACACACCTTAAGGATCAGCTCTAGAATCTATATTTTGATGGTTCATTCACTGCACATGGATTAGGGGCAAGCCTATTATTTATGACCATAGGGAGATTTAATCCCTAAATCATTCAAAATCAACTTTCCTTGTACATACAACATGGCTGAGTATGAAACACTTGTTATAAGACTTGAATAGGTAGTGCATTGGAACATATCTCATCTCCAAGTTTATGGTGAGTCTATGTTAATCATCAATCAGGTCACAGATCATTTTTATACCAAAGATGATAAGCTGGTTCCATATAAATCCATGGTCGACACTCTTAAGCAACAAATTACCAATATTCAATTTGAACAAATACCAAGGGCTAATAACATAACTATAGATGCCATGGCTACTATTGTATCTTTGATTTGATAAATAGATAAAGCTATAGAGTATCATTTCCTCATCAAGAATTTATTAGCACCAGCTCATGACCCTTCAACCGTTGCCATGATTTATGATATTATTGGTCCTAATTCTATCTAGTACTCAAAACTTTACAATTACCTTCATGACCATTATTTTCCACCAAACCTATCTCAAAAACAAGCCAAATCCTTCATTCATCATTCCACTTATTATACTTTACTTGGATCTACCCTTTATCATTGCAATTTTGATGGAACTCTACTTTGTTGTTTAACTTTGGCAAAGTCTACATTAGCATTAAGAGAAGTTCATGAAGCATTATGTGGAACTCATTCTAGTGGGGTAGTCCTATCCAAAAATATTTTTCATAATGATTATTATTAGCCTATAATGGATGCTAATGTGACTGTATATGTAAAAAAGTGTGACAAATGTCAATGATATGCTAATTTGATTTATGCCCTTGCAAAAAATCTAAAACCAATGTTGACACCATGGCCATTTTTTACATGGGGACTTGAACTCATTGATAAGAATAACCCCACTTCATCTAATGACCATAAATATATCCTTACCACCACTAAATATTTCACTAAGTGGGTTGAAGCTATACCCCTCACTTACGTGACTAGAAAGTAAATTTCTAAATTCATTTTTAACCATCTCATTTGCCACTACGGTATCCCTTTTGACATTATCTATGATAATGGAGGATCGTTCAAGAATTAGGATGTATACTAGCTATGTACTAAATATAACATCACACAACATTTTTATACAACATATTACCCTCAAGGTAATGGCCAAACTGAGGCATCTAACAAAACCATTGTCAATATTCTCACAAATATTGTCAATGATGCTGGTCATGATAGGCACATTTAGATATTCCCTACCCTTTGGGCATACTATACTAATCATCATACCTCTATAGGATCCACTCCATACTTGTTTATGGTACTAAAAACATCCTTCCCATTGAGGTTGAATTGCCTTCACTACGCATCTCTTTCAATCATGTCCTAGATGATCATGACTATCGAGTAACTCACCTGCAAGAGCTATACCTACTTGATGAGAAATGCACAACAATGCTCAATAATCTTCAAGCATATCATAATCAACTCAAAGGCCACTATAATCGATGTATTAAGTATAGAAAATTGAACTTGGTGATCTTGTTCTTAAAGAAAACCAAAAGAATACCATGGTTGAGAAGAAGCATAAATGGAAATTCAAACAAAACTAGATAAGGACCATACATGCTTGTCACACTAGATGGAGATGAACTTCCTGAGCTGATGAATATTATTCATCTCAAGTGGTACTATGCTTGAGCACTAAGGTGTATTGTCTGTAAGGACCATTTTAGTTATGCCATTTTATAACTATTCTTCTTTATACAAATACCATCCTTACCAGTCCTCTTCATCATATCCATTTTCCATTTCCCTTCTATCGACCTAATTTATTCTAAAGCCTAGCCCATTTGACATTGGTTTTTTCCATTCATTATACATTTTCAACATTGAGGTATTTGATTAGTTTCATTATTTGATTCCAGTACTTCAAATAGAAATCAGATTTTAGGATAGTATGATATAAGTTTCAGCAGTTTCATTTTTTGTTTGTTATTCCTTTCTTACCACTAATCTTTCTATTAATTATAACCACCTTTGGGAAAATTATTACCATTGATTTATGCCATTATGTCATGGTTATAACTGCCTATGGGAAAACTAGGGGCAACATTAAGCCTTGATGTACTAACTCACCACTTCTTGTGTCATATTATGCCTTTTTACCAACTATGCCTATTTTGTTTGAATTGAATACTACACTAGTCAAATTCCTCCATTGTAAGCGTAGACCTACAGTGAATTGAGGTCTTACTCTAGGACTATGTAGGTAGTACTTGATACTTGTTGAGGTCATATCAGTCACCTTTTCTATATGCTCTCAAAATTTTATGGGAAACCTAAGACACTCTCAACATTTTATAAGCAACCTAAGCCATACTCTCACCATTTTGTGAGTAACGTAAGTTTGAATTCTCTCACCATTTTATGAGCTTGAACCATTTAGTGTCTCATCATTCTCGATTGAGTTGAGATACTTGAAAACAATTCTAAAAATATTTGAAAAATCATTAGAAAAGAACAAAAACATTGACCACTTCTTTGCCTTAAAGATTTTGGGAACCCTTACTAAGTTACAAACAAATCACTTTTCATTTAATTTCTCCATCCTTTTTGGCCTTTTTCTCTCATGCACTTGCCATTTTTCAAGACCATTTCTCTTCTTCTCTCACATCCATTCTATTTATTTTCATCAGTTATCACATTCTTCCCATTCCTTGGGAGAACTAAAATTTGACCTAAAGTTTTTTATTGAATATTACATCCATGGAACTATGTTGACAACATCCACTTGCCTAGTGCATATGGAGATAGCTCAGTGACCCCCCTTATTTTTCATCTATTCCCCCATTTTATTTGTTTGTTTAGTTGTCAACTATTTTTTAGGGGAAATGTTTTTATGGTTTCTATTATATTGTATTGTTTGTTTGTCTGTCTATTCATTTGTTTGATTTCAACACTATTGCATTGATTGAGTTTATGTGTGTTCATTGGGTGATTCCTTATCCACACTTACACTTGAATCCATCCATGCTCATATGTTTACATTATCATCATGGTTTTTATCATTGGTACATTATTATATATTGAGTATGGGATTATAGGAGTCATTCCTCATGCATATTTTAGCTAAGTCCTTATGATGTTATACCATGATGCCTACTGACATGTGCTACAGTGAACCTAAGCTTCAAAGAGTCTATTCAACAATGGTGGAATCTCTTGAGCACTAACATCTTGATTCACTCTCAATCATATCCAAAACAGAGTAATTAACCATGAAAGAATTGCAACCTTTATTAGTTTGGATGCATATTACCCTACTAGTATGTTGTTTCAATTCATCATTACCCTTTGTGTTAAGTTATCATCATCCTCAGGCAATTTTATCATGTTTTCCATAATTGGGGTCTAATGATTATAATCACCTATGGGTAAGTCATTGTACACCATCCCACCTTTATTTCTCAATGATTATAACCACCTTTGGGTAAATCATTGTGTTGTCTCCACTTTACTTTTTATACCTATACAAGGGCATGTTATTATCTTGTTTATCTATCCTAGTGGGGGAAACTCCATCTTCTCAATGATTATAACTTCCTTTGGATAAATCAATGTGTTATCATACCAAGTTACCACTATCGAGGTATAATGCTTATAACTGCCTTTGGGAAAACCACTATACACCATCCCACTTGCATTCTCAATGATTTTGACTACTTTTTTTACTATCATTATATTTTCACCCCATCATCTTTCCCTTCTTTGGTACCCTCATTTTGTTTCTTTCTTTTTGAGGAACCGTTTTACGACCTACTTGTGCCAACCATTCCCTCAAGGGGGTATCATATAGTTAATTTATCATCATTGTAGTTGTAGGCATACATGACCTTTTCATTCTTTGAGAAGACATTACTATGCTTATAACTTTCAATGCCTTCCCAAATAGGGGAAAACTATAGACACCTAAATCTAACCACTGATAACCTCCAACTAGACTTTTGGCTAATTTCCACCCAAAATGCATAATTTGGCCTAAAAATACTATAACATGTTAAATGATGGTAAACTGACCTATTAAAGTGCCAATTTTGGCTAGGGTATCCCTAGATAGGGTAATGTAATTTATGGGCTAGCTAACTTTGATCAAACCATTCTGAGTCAAAATTCTAATTTTGCACCTGGGTGCTCTAGATTGCTCTTTCCTATCAAATCTATTGCACAAGACAAGTGCCTTTGTTATTTTTTATTGGTAACATCTTAAATGGGATAATGGTTCCAATTCATCTAGCATTACCTTCTAATTCCAATCTAGTCAAATTTTGGACTAATAACAAGGCATTATGATCAATTTGAGTAATTTGTGCACAAAGTGCTTAATCGTGCTTAAGAGATAATTAATCTAAATTAGAACCTAATAAAGAAATTAATGGAAAATTGTTGAAAACTTGTTTTTATATATTCATATTGAATATATGCATCATTAGGTGATCTCATTTCTTGGGAAGACATCCCTAGGCCATAAATGCCACAAATATCAAGATTCATACCCACCATGCCTCATCAATGCCTTCCATGATGCCCTCCATGCCTCTTAATTTCCCCTTCTTACAATGTCATGATGAGGATAATTATAAATTTAATTCCAAAAATTTAATTAATCCTCAACCACACATCTCAATCTTAGGATCGATGGTTTAAGTTGATTCTAGACATTTGCAAAAGTCTATAAATAGGAGGTCTTACCACATCATTTCTAATCTATTTTGGTGCAAAGTTATAAGGATAAAATATTTTCAAGAATCCATTTTAACTAGTTTTACCATGCCAAATTGATTCCAATCTAAATCCAAAGCTGCCAAGGAGAGATGGACTTATCCAAGCTTCTACTTCATGAAATCAAGCCAATCAAGCCACTACAACAAGCATTATTTGCATTCTAGTTGTGTGTTTTATTCATGTTTGTTAACTAAGATCTCCCTAGTGTCTAGGACTATAGATGATATGATATTAGTATGCTTATTTAATTTTTTTTTTTCATTTTGTAACTAACACCATACTAACCATCCTCTCTTAATTCAAATTCCTATATCACAATAATTACCTTTTAATGAGTTGTCAAATATCCAAAATATCCCACCCATGCCTATTCATTTTTAATCATGACCATTTGACACCTCTCAACTCTAATAGGGTTAATTAACTCAAAAATGTAAAATTTGAACCCATTCCAAGTCCCAACTACACCTTAACTCACCCTGGGTTGAGGTTAGTTACTAAACCTATAAATAGAAACCATTGCCTATGAAGAAAGAGAGATTGGGCATATTAATTTTATAATGTTGGTTTTAGAGAAATATTTCATGAAAATAATTTTATAATGCCAAATTATCAATCCAATACATCAATCTACATCAACCAAGCATGATCTAATCCATGGTGCCAAAGGGAAAATGAGCCACACAACTCCATTTGCCAAAGATCTCTTGAGTACAAGCTGAATAAGAAAAATGAAGAAATATCTTGGGGCATTTAAGGAATTGGTAAGGAATGGTGTAAGTTATTTATATTTTTAGTTGTTCTTTCTCAATTAATTTTCTTTACCATCCTCCCCCCTTTGATTTACGCAAGATAGTGTTATGCATTTTAGTATGTTTATTTTCATTTTGATTTATTTTTATTGTGAAGCTAACATATTATCTAACCACCCTTATTGGATTATGTGATCACAAATGTCATGCCATATATTCCATTCCTTCTTGACATGTCATGACTCATAATACCTCCTAACCAACAACCTTTTTAGCATAGTCAACTTTTTAAAAGATATTCAACTTTCTAAAACATTACTAAAACATTTGCTTTCCAGTCATGTAAGTGAGGGGTATAGCTTCAACCCACTTAGTGAAATATTTAGTGGTGGTAAGGATATATTTATAGAGATCATATTAGGTGGGGTTTATCTTCCTAAGTAGATGAAGGCCCCATGTATCAAATGATCATTTTATCAACATAGGTTTTAAAGTCTTGGTTAGGTTATGAATTAGATTAGTATGCCATTGACATGTATCACATCTTTTCATATATATATTTGCATCTGCATCCATTGTTGGCCAATAGTACCTAGTATGTAAGAGCTTTTTGGATAAGACTACCCCACTAGTATGGGCACCACATTCCCCTTTGTGAACTTCCTATAATGCTAATATAGATTCTGAAAAAGGTAAATAATGAAGATAAGTTCCATCAAAACTATGATAATATAGGGTTGGTCCAAGTAAGGTATAACATTAGGCATTATGGATGAAGGATTTAGATTATTTTTATGATAAATCTAGTGGTAAAACGTGGTCATGTAAATAGGAATATATGTCTGAATACCAACTAGAGTTGGGACCAACAATATCATATATCATTATGATGGTTGAAGTTTCATGAGATGAAACTAGCATATTTTCAATGAAAAACTATTAGTCTTTCACCATATCTATATGTTGAATCAATGATCCAATGGTATCCATGGCATCGACTGTTCTATTATTTACCCTTGGTATATGTTCAAACTAGATGTCATCAATTTTATTCTTGAGAGTGTCAACCATAACCTTATAGGGAAACAACTTGTCATCTTTGGTCTAAAGGTTATTTGTAATCTGATTGATGATTAACTATGAATGACCATAAAACTTTAGATGAGATATGTTCCATTGTACTAACTATTGAAGCCTTGTTATAAGTGCTTCATATTCAGCCATGTTATTGGTACAAGGAAAGGTGATTCTAAATAACTTAGGGATTATATCCCCTTTTGGAGTGATAAACAAAAGGTCTACCCCCAATTCATGTGTTATGAATGACCCATGAAAATATAAATTTTAGTGATGCTCCTAAATAGGTGTGTCAATGATGTATTTTCTAGGACATTGGAATGTTAGTGGCTCTATGTCTGTAAGGGGTGTTTCATCAAGATGATTTGTAAGAACTTTCCCCTTGATAGCTTTCTAGTTTACATATTCTATCTAAAACTCACTGGTAAGCATGATCCTTTGGCCATATAGCCTTGTAAATTTTTTTAGATAGTAGATACTTGAGCTGATCTACTTTTGAAATGACCATGGTCTTATTGTTAAACATATAATGTCATATATTTTTGAGATACAAAGACCATAACTAAACATGATTTTTTGATGGGAATATAATTATGTTTATATGTGACCAATGTAAAAATTAGATAGTACATGACATGTTCCTTTCCATTTTCATTATGTGGAGATATAAGTGCCCCTAGGGCTTTGTCTATCACTGATAGCTATAAAAGGAATGGTTTCCCTAACATAAAGGGGTAATATAACTAATGTATTTTTTAGATAGTCCATTAGTTTTTGAAAAGATTTTTGACAATCACCATCCAAAATAAATGTTAACCTTTCTTCAGTAGGTGTGCAAATAGATAACACTTATTAGTCAATTGAGATATGAAGCATTGAATAGTCTAGATCTTGCCTTGTAAACTATGGAGCTGCTTAAAATTGGTTGGTGGTGGCATGTTTGTTATGGCTCATACTTTGGATATATTTACTTTTATACCCCTATGAGACACAATGAATCCAAGCAATTTGCATAAAATAACATTAAAAACACATTTTTTAGGGTTGAGCCTGACATTGTATTCACATAATCATTCAAATATCCTCCTTAATGTTGTTGGATGGTCTGCCTTAGTATTTTATTTGTGTAGTATGTCATCAATATATTTTTCAACAATGTCATGCATTATATCATGAAATATGACTGTCATGGCTCTTTGATAGGTGGCCCCTATGTTCTTGAGACTAAATGGCATAGCCTGATAATAAAATGTTCCCCACAAAGTGGTGAAATATATTTTGAGTTGGTATTATAGTGTTATTTGAATTTGACTGTATCTTGAAAATCCATCCATCAGTGAAAGCATCTCATAACCCACTATGTAGTCAACTATCATATCAATGTTTGGCAATAGAAAGTCATCCTTTGGGAAATATTTTTTAATGTCCCTGAAATAAGTACAAATTTTTGATTCCTTCTAGCTTTTTATTGATTGGCACTACATTATAAATCCATTTAGAATATTCAATTGGCCTAATACATCTCATATCTAATATATTTTCCAATTCTTTCTTGACTAATATAAAAATGTGAAGATGTATTTTGCATAATTTTTGTTTCACTGGTTTGGCATTAAGATGTACCACAAGTTGGTGAACAATCAAGGTAGCATTCAGACATGGCATATCATCACCCTTAGGAATTTTTACTTTTGAAGTAGGACATTTAATCAGGTTAGCTACAAGAAGTTTTCAAAACATTGATTCAATGGGTTCTCCAACATTGTAAAAAGCATAATAAGTAGGCATATTTCTTCTTAGAGGAGGGTTTTATAAAGGCATAGGTTTCTATTTTGTTGTATTTATTGTGCTAGTCTAGGTTGTTGTGCTTATTACACTTGTGTTTTTTGAATATGTTGGTTAGGAGGTATGTGAAAAGGAGCTACACAACTCCATCTGTCAAAGATCTCTTGAGCATAAGCTGAACAATCCAAACAAAGAAATATATTGGGGAATTGAAGGAATTGGTAAGGAATGGTGTAAGTTATTTTCATTTTTAGTTTTGCTTTGTTAATTGGTTTTTTTCACCATGATCCCCCCTTTGATCTAGGAAATATAGTGTTATGCATGTTAGTGTGTTTGTTTTCATTCTGGTTTATTTTCATTGTGAAGCTAACATATGATATAACCACCCTTTTTGGATTCCTTGATCACAAATGGCACACCAAGTGGGACCATGAACATGGCACATAATAATAAGATGATTATGAAATTCATAAACCATCAAAATAATGATTAAATATCATTAAAATTGAAAATTTGTCTTTGATTTTTCCATATTTGGGATTATTTTTCTAACTCAGATCTACATAGAGATCGATACTGATCAAGCCTAACTAGAGTTAGTTTGGCCTAGACCAACCATGGTTCTACCCAATTGAGATCAATCTTGTGTGACCATAATCATTTTGATTACAGGGGGAAAATGGGTTTAAAGCTCATATTTTGATTCTTTCTATCAGTCCTTTTCATGATTTTTTGGTTTCAATAGCATTTAAACTCCTTGACTAAACTTTGCCATACAATTTTTTCCAAATTTTTATCTAACCAAAGCCTAAATTAACATGTTTATATTTTTTAGTTTTGCCTTCAACTTCATAGGTGATTGATGATGATATTAATTTACTGGTATTGGTTCTTCATGACTGACATTTGTTCTATTTGAAATTGACTGATGACGGTTGCCTTAAAACCAACATTAGTCATTTCTGACCAACCACAATCATTGTGTTTTCAAAATTAGAACCCAAGAGCTCTTTTTCCTAAGTTCATTTTCTCATAAACAAAATTACTTCAAAGTAGAAGGTACTATCTAATAATTGTTGGTCTAGAGCTTGATTGAAACACAAATTTTCTATTTTTGGTTAAAGAACATTCCATTTTGGGATTTTAAAAGGAATCTAGCTAAATCACTCACATTTCATTTTGGTGTTGAAATGAACATGTTAAGTCTTGTAAATTTGGTATTTGGTGTTTAAAATGAGTTATGATTGTTGATGTTTTCAAACACTTCATTGTTGGTGCTTAGAATGATTGCTTAGGTCTTGAACACTTATTTTTTTGGTTTTAAAAAATGAACTTAGCCTAAATCTTGAATATTTGGATCTTGGGATTAAAACAAACATAGATGCTTTTATTTAAGTTGTGTTTTTAAATTATTTTAAGCTTTCATACTTAAGCCAAGGGTCTAAGTAAATAACATTATCACATTTCAATTTGGTGCGTAAAATTAAACTTCACTCATAATTTCTTGGAAAATGTTTATTGTTTTCACAAAAAGAATAACACATGTATGCTCTCCCCCCATCCCCTATAAGGAAATTTTGGGATAAAAAGTGCCTTTTCATTGCATTCAATGCCTAGTCCAAGGTGTAAAAATAAAGTTACCTAGGCTCTCCCCAAAACCCATATGGTATTGGCTGATCTAAAAACAATCCTAAAGTCTTTCTACTAGTCTTTTATTTTCATGCATTTTGGATTGTGAAGGGGATGTAATTCCTCTCATGGGTTTTTATAGTCATGTAAAATGTGATTTTTTTAAACTTTAATGTGGCTAATGACACCCAATCCATAGGTCCTCCTACTTGCTTGCACAAACCTTATAATCTTTTCTTTCACTGATTCCTAGTCATCCACAAGCTTCCAAACTCAACCCTTACAAACCTAGATAGCTATTTCAATCCTAGATCCATCCCCTAGGTCTCATTACCTCTATAAAATAGAACCCAACTTGGATAGGAGAATTGAAACCCAAGGTGTCCTATTTTTGATGATATTATCCACATACAAATTTGGCCCTAACAGTCATATTTTACTAAATCCTTATCCTAATTCATGTCAGATTAATGTGAATTAATTTAACCCATAATCATTAAATCCCCTATAAAATTCCATTCAAAGTACATTTAGAAGGGTTGGCACTAATTTACAAGAGAGAAGCAAGAATACAAGAAAGTATACTCAAACAATTTTCCCTATTCTCTACATATAACTTTCTAATATTATTCAAAGCCTAATAAAACACTTACACCAATCCCTAGACATCTAAATTACACCTAGTTTCACATATATTTACATTTTCATACACAATTTCACTATGAAATTCAATGGGAGAACTACATTAGCTTGACGGGGCGTAAAGTGCGTCTAGTGTATCCTTTACACACTAACCCCTTCTCTTTCTTTCCCAAATTTTCCTTTAAAATTAAATAATAGAGAGATCCTAGGGATTTTAAGATTAAAATATATGAAAAATGAGATTTTTAGACTTTTGGGATTTGACTTTTCACTAACAGGGTAACACAGACCTATTGAGTAGAACCTAAAAAACTCATATCACCTAGACAAAGACATTGAAAAAAGACCACAGCACCAAAAATTAGGGTGTCCCAATTTTAGTGTTCCTATCCAATTAGAAAATAAAGTTTATAAACCTATTTTTGACACTATCCTAGTCTTGTACCTAAATTCTTAAACCCTATCTCAGACTGGACAACATATTTTAAGATAAGTTATATTTGTCCTTGCTCTCTTACTATTTTAAGAAAGGTCAAATTGCAATTAAATGTCACAAATTAGTATCCATAATTATGAATATTATTTACCAATTTTACTTACTCAAATTTTTTTATTAAATAGGAATAAAACTCCATTATTCCCAAAAATAATAAAACATTTTGTGAACTTGCCTTACTTTGAATTTTGCACAAAACCCCTAGAAACCCTAGGGTAATTTATTTTTTATTTTTTTCATAATTTATTAATTTTTTATATATTTAAAAATTATAAATCTAAAAATTAATTTAAAAATTATCACATATTTTGTTAAAACCCTAGTTTGCACATACTAGGTCCTTTTTATATACAAACACATTCCAAACACTAGGAAAAATATATTGTTAATTTTATTTTCTAAATTTTTCAAGAAAAATTATACAAATTTTCTATAAATTCAAATCAAATTTTTAAAATTATCATACTAATTTTTTAAAAATCCATTCAATAATACATCATTGCATTAACTAGCTCCTAGTTATTTTCTATTACTTTTCCAATCATTTTTTGAATTTTTAGTTACATATCAAAATTAGAAAATCAATTTTAAATTCAGAAATTCATAGTATTTTACATAAATATTTTTTAAAAATCATTTGTTTCATATACTATCTCCTATTTTGCTTCTTTTGGTATCACCTTACATCTGTAATTAAATTACAAAAATGTTGTTCATTAATTTACAAACTTTTCTTATGTTTCTTGTAACTAATAAAGAAACCTTAATGGGCCCTATCATGTACATGAATGATGAAGTCTATCATATGTTAGTAAAAATTTTCATTTTTTGCATTTAATGTTTATTTTTCATTATATAGGATGTTGTTAAGCAAGTTATTCTTAAACATGTTAATACATCTTTTGCATCACCTCTATTGAAGTCTCTACCCCATGTTGAGTCATGTTGCATGGCCTATTTTTCTCTTCCCTAGGTCATTACCTATTGCCAAAGAGCCCAACTGATACCCTTTATCTCTTCACCACCTGAAACCATTGATTATCTTCACTCTCTTCCCATAATTACTACTAATCCTATACTGATTTTAGATAATATAGTTAGAGTTATTATTTGACATACCGCTATGGCTCCTCCACCTACCCAAGAGCCTTGTCACCCTGCTATTCCAACCTATCCCATACCCAAACCACCTACACAGGTAGATTTTCATAAGGCATATGACATTATTGATTAGTTGAGAAACACTCTAGCTAAAATTTCTATTTTAGAATTGCTTCAGAAAGCTAATGTATTCAAGGACATTCTTTATTAGGCACTCATTCAGATTTTTATGCCTATTGATTTATAAGCTTCTTATTTTGCATCCATGGATAACACTTTAAAAACTATAGAATATGTAATTTCTTTTGATAATGAGGACATGCCTTCTCAGATAGTTATTGATCAAAATTTACCACTATTCATATAAATACAAGTCAAAACCAATGTAGTCAAGATAGTTTTTGTTGATAACAATTTTGATCTAAATATATGTAATACCACATTCTTATAGATCATGGATGTATATTTGGCATCAATACAAAAATCATATAAGAACATTCAAGGGTTTGATGATATACCATGATAGACATTGGGAACTATTATTTTAGATATCATAGTGGGAACAAAAAACCTCCCTACACAATTTTAGGTCATGTCAAGTCCTCTCCACTATAATATTTTACTCAGATGACCCTAGATACATACTATGGGGGCCATTCCTTCCACTCTCCATTATTGTATTAAGTTTCTCCATAAGGGATATTTATACACATCCAATAAACAACTAGCCATTTAGATATTATCAAACTATAGAGTCATCTTCACCTATTTCACTAGATGGGACACCATATCTCACAGTATAACCACCACTTCATAACATTTATCTTGATTAGATATATACATATGAGGTTAGAGAGACTAGCACTTCTCTCACTACTCCACTTATAGTTGCATTGTCAGCACCAGTTAATCCACCATTCATAATAGCATCATCCATTCTAACTACTTCATCGATCAAAATTATGACATCTATTACACATCCACCATCACTGATAGTAGTCTTAGTAGTTCCAATTAATTCCATAGTTACTCCACTAGTTACAGATACCTTCATAGTAGCATTATCTTCTAATAGTATAGATGATGAGAATCCTATATCATAGTTATCCCTTGTGGTAAATTTTAAGTTACTATATGTACATGACATTGATACAGATTCACAAGCTTCTTTAGATGATGATATAACACCCACACTCATAAATGACTATTTGTGTGGATTTATATTTACACCAATCAACCTAAGAGAGTACTGAGATGACTCTAGAGCTCTCATACCACATCTTACAACACTTTTAGCATCTTTTACTACACTCTCAGGATATACTCCACACTCGTAGCCACCATTGAACCACTTGGCACATATAGTTCACATGGTTATCTTTATAGATATAGAGCTAGTTATTCAAATTTAGGCAAGTAGAACACTGTATCAATCATAGTTTATGTTATAGATATTACTTGATCATGGATTGATCACATTACCTATAGTATAACATAGATATATTAGTAGATTATCACATCAAGATGGTCACCCTTTTTGTAATTTTCACAAGATTATAGGCCATGATACAAACTCATGTATAACTTTATAGTAAAGATAGGATAAACTACAAGATCAAGACATTATTTATATTATAGTAGCATCATCTCCATCACTTCTACTAAAGTCATCTCGTAGCAAGAATAAACATTCCAAAGTAGAGTCAACATCTCCACCACCATAAAAACCTTCAATTCACCTTCAGTATGATGCCACCATAAATAAAACATCTAAAGCATATGAAGATACTTATGATGATGATCTTAAGGCATTTGATGATGATTGTGATCCTTTCCTCCATTACCATCCCTACTAGGCTCCATCTTTATATCCCTTCCCCCCACCAACCTAGTATTTTATATTATCATATACATATTGCTTTACCTACATGCTTATACATAATTTATTTTTAATGTTAATTGTACATAATCTCTCTTTCTTGATTGTACATAGTTCATATATTTCCAAAAAATAAAAAAATAATACAAAATTCAAAAATACCAAAAACATTTTGATTGTATGCATCATCCATGTTTTACATTACTGCTATCATGTTAGGACTTACATTTGTTATTTCATGCTATGCTTTATCAATTATCTACATTACCATGCTTCACTTGATTTTCTTTGAGTGTATGCAGTGACATCTAGCTACTTTATTGTTTCACTATACCCATTGGGGGGGCATTCCTACTTCTACATTAGAGACACACATCAATATACATACTCATTAGGGGAATCTTCTACATGACATCACCATCTAGGTTATGTCAATTCTACACTACATACTCTGAGTTATCATACTAATGTACATTAATTACTAGATTAAAAAGATTATTATATTAATATTCACTAATATCTATTACATGTGTATCTCTTAGCATATACCTAATCTTGTACTAAATGTGTCTTGCATACTTTCACTCTTGCTTTGATTAATTACATGTGATTTTACCTTTCCAATTTTTACATGCTTTCCTTTCTTACTGTATGTAGCTAGATGAGATTGAATTTCTAGTTCCAATTTTGTTTCTTATATGTGCCTTAGGACATCTACCAATGTCCTTTTCTTCTATTCATGTGTGTGTACCCTTAGACATTTGCCAATGCCCCTTACTTGTACTCTTATATATGCCTATAACCCTCATGCCAATCAGTGTTTATTTCAAATTGTATGTGTATGTGGCATTCGAACATGCATTGTATGTTTGATTTCTAGTTTGATTAACATGTGACCATGCCTATTGTTTTTATGGACCGTTGGCTAACCTTGTATGCTTCTTGCTTCTTGCTCCATGTGCTTGATTTCTTGATTGCTTTTTTATTGTTGTAATGCCATGATCCATATTATGCATTTTCCTTGATTTTTTGGATGCCATGATGAACATCATGCTCCACCCCTCCTTGACAACTAAAAAATAACATATAACATTTCTAATACTATTTCAATACATTACACATGCTTTTACATTGTTATATCTATCTAGGCATACCCCTGTTAATCTAACAATCTCTCAATACAAAGATTGTTATATCTAGAGATATCTTGTCAAATATCATGGCTATATCATATATCTATGTAGCTTAACACACTTGTAGGACTATTTTATTCTGAGGGTAGACATTGTAGGTTCATCATTCCCACCCTTAGAAGAGGGGAAAATAAAGCTCCCGATAGTCAAAACAATAACATTTAGATCACTTAGTTCAAAATCTAGAGGTCAAACTAGTTAGAATAGAATAGAAAAATAATGATGATTCCATATCAATAACTAGTTTTAGCATAGTATAATAGTGTTGGCTAATAGATTTGTCTTTATATATATATATTTCTTAATTTTGAATCCATACCCTTCTCTCAAGAACAAATAAGCTAAATAGAAAATGGGTGAACTATCAAGACTAGTTCCCCTCTGAATTAAGGTATATCTCCCTTTAATATTTTCAATGAATTTAAATATTTAGATACACTTATAACCAGAAAGTGCTTAAAGACAAACTAACATCCATACATCATTATGTTATGAATGCAAGATTTTATAATAGCAATAGGTAACATAATACACATATTCTATTTTCAATAATAATTAAATAGATAAACTTATATATGTTGAACTAGTAAATGATAAAACACACATAATAGATTGTCTAATGGAACATTAATTACTATATGAAGGAAGATTTCACATAGAAAAACCACGTTCAAATAATCAAACTCAAAGATCTAAGTACTCAGTAATTAATTCTCATTTTCATTCATATATGAATTTTTTTTCAAACAAACATCATATATATTTGTAAAAACAATGGTCCAATTCTAAAAATTTCTAACTCCTTTTTTCTATCTTCTATATCCCCTCAAATTTTTAAAACCATATATATATATATATATATATATATATATATATATATATATATCATTGCCTTAACTCATCCATATTTTAAACTAAACTAGAGTTAAAGTAACTCTAACCCATATGGGATTTAGTTTTTACAAATTCAATAAAGATCAAGTTTTGAATAGAAAAGTAACTAAATAACTAAATAAAAGAAACTATGTAAGTAAAATCATTACTAAAGTGACGGACTAGGATCTCTAGATTTGTTGTGTTCAGTGGGGTAGACACATTGAGCTTTCCACTCCTGAAATGCTTAAACAAACTCCTGAATTTTAGAAATATTAGGAATACTAATGTGTTTTATCCTTGATTTTTAGATGTTTTCATCCCTCTAAACTTTCCCCATCTTTTCTATGTGCTCTAAGAGTGTGTCGATGTAGTGACTAAGAAGTGACTCTACTTTTGAATTTGAGAGAAGTTTTTAGTTGATAAGATGTCACTTTCTTTAATGATTTTAATCTTTTCCCTAAAGAACTAAATCATAACATTGATGCCCTTCTCTGGTTTTCCATTGTCTTTTATGTAATTGATATCAATGCTCTGTAGATCATGCTATAATGATTGAATTAATTTAGTTATTTCTTTGATCATTTTTGTGATTTCCAATCATCCTTGTCTGGATACTAAATTTCTCTATTCAACAGTTTTCTTACTTTCATATAATATATCTTCATCCAGTCCTATCAATTTCTTTTCTAACAAAAGCTTTGTTATCCCATATTTTTTCACTTCATCAATATGATTCATCACACTCATCCATTTTCCTTCTTCTTTTATCTACAAAGCATTCTGAGTCTTCAAATCTTCAACAGTGATTATGGTTAGATCATATACATTATTCAATTTATGAATGTATTATGTACCTTTCAGGATGATGCCTTCCAACCAACTATCAAATACTATGGTAATCATTTTTCCTCTGTGTATATGATCTATCATCCTTTGATTGATAGGAGATTTTGGATCAAAAGACATGGGCATTTGGGAAATTAGTTGTGGATCTAAACTATGAATGGCATCAATATACTCTACCATTGATCACACAGTCTATTTTAACTCTCTTTTATCCTTTTCATCCTTCCAAGTTATACTAACTATCCTTTTAAAGGATGCTTCTAGATGATGTACATATATGGCACATGATGCAGTCCCAAGATCTACCTTTTCAACTATGAAATCCTGAATAGTAGGATCTTCAACTTCTTCATTGGTTTTTGGTCAGGCAATTTCTACATTCTAGTTCCCTGTGTTTGGGTCAACATCTACCCTGGATGTCATTTTTAACTTTTTGGATTTAGGATATTTCCCTAAATAATTTCTCACCATATATTCCAAGGGTAAAGAAAATGAAACTACTTTCCTTTTATGACTAATTGAACTTTCCAATCATTTAGGTGTAGAAGCTAAGGCTTCTCTATTAGGATTCAATTGATTAGAAGGTACAGTTGAAACAATCATAAATTCTTTAGAATAAGAAGAAATCACTATCTGTTGATCTATAATAACCTCTTCCACCATTGGTGAATTAGATTCTTTATCACCTTTGACTTCTCCTAAATCTTCTTTAGAATTCAAATCCACAATCACTTTTTCATAAATTTGATTCTTCTTCTTGCTTTGAGTCCTTGACCTGGTAGCATGAGGAGGTAGGGTAGTTACAAGGGCCTTCTCAGATTCATTAATGATAGGGTACCTTCAAGTTTTTAACTTAGAATTACCTAAATCATAGATAGAAATAGGCTATTTAGATGAGCTTATTGGGAATAGAGATTCAATTATTGTTGTACATTGCTGGGAGACTATGTTTTGAGCTCCTCCCATTTTTTCTCTCTCAGCCATTTTTTAGTTCTCCTTATCACTGGAAGGGTTTTGACCTCAATTCTATCTTCCTCAATTTTCTCCTAATCAATTTTTGGAATAGGTGATTATTTTATTTTCTCAAATTATGGATTAGTCACCTATTCATCATTGTCAACAATTTCAAAAATGTCCATGTTTAATTTAAGGGTAATTATCTACCCTAGGGAAAACTTGGACCACAATCTTCTTCTAACTTCAAATTTATCTAAACAATCCTCCCAATAATCCTCTAATTGAGGAATATGTGAAAATCTTGTTCCAAGATCCAAGTTATCTATGGCAAAACCTTTGTTATCAAATTAGGCTCTGGCTGTGAAGTACTAAAAATTGAATTTCTTAAGATCCAATTCTAAATTCAAAGCATTAGATGTTGTCCTACATGAATAAAATCCAAGTTCAATAGGGAAATATATACCAATTTTATTCTTCATTGGGAATTTTTTTATCTACATGTGCTAATTACCTGTAGACTTCTATTAGCACAAATCTATCAAAGACATACCTGGGTAACCTCAAGGGTTCACCATCAAAACCCCCAGCTCTAATATAAGTGAACCTAGAAAATTGAATGAAAAAAGTACCATAGATATTAATTAACTGCATAACCTCATCAAACAACCTCTTAATAATGTTATTTGCCAATTTAAAAGTCATTCTTCTAGTAAAAACATCATTAATTCTATTTTAATCATCATCGTAATTATGCATTTATAACTATAAGTAGTAATCAAAAATTTTATTGTCTTTAGTCAAGGGTGCATGAAGTAACCCTACCCATTATCTTGTAGAAGCCAAGCAATAGAGGAGGTATGAAGACATATAAAATTCTCTATTTCCCAAACAATTACTTAAACCCTAATGCAAACATTCAACTACAATTTTTGCCCAATTCAAATATTTCTCTCCTTAGAGAATCACCTGTATGAAAAAGTACATCCAATGCTCCCAATAATATACATGAGCATTACCCTTTAGACTGTGTAGTAATACTATGATATCTTGTACTTCTGGAATCATATGATTTTTGGTTAATGGTCTGGGTAATCTTGAACCTCATTTTTGGAATTTTAGAAGCTAATTCCTAGCAATCACGATCTTGTAAATTGCTTTCTTTAATGAAAAATAATTATATGAAGAAGAAATATTGAGGTCAGAGTATGGTTCTTTGGGAGGAATTCTCATCACATACATTAGAATTTTTCTATTGATATGTAGTAGAACAGTACCATCTATAGTCCTGATGTTCTTGTTTTGAGGTTCAAATATATTCATGCATTCAAGGACTAATTTAGGGAATTGGATAGCCATGGGAAATGCCATAGATTCAACCTAACCACTTTCTACAATTTTCTACATCATAGGATTTGACAGAGGATTTCTAGCCCTTAAAATTTTCCAAATCATATTAGCCCAGAGAGGTGTCCCCAATTTTAGGAGGAGAACATATGAGACCAAGACCATGCTCGTAATTAAGACATGCGGATTTCATGGCCATAGGTTGGAGGAAAAAAGAAGGAAAAGTTTTGGAAATAATGTTGTAAATTCAAAAGGATCCTTCTTCCCAACCAATTCAAGGAAATAACTAATAGGAAGAGTAAAAATTACCTTTAAATTTTCTTGAAATCACTGCGAATTTGAGTAATCAAATATCTTATACCACCTGTGTTGTTCTCTTTTATATCACCTAGTATACTTGTTTGCTAAATTTGAATTATTCTCTCTTGATATAGATATTAACTAGATCAAATAATTAAACCAAAACAAATCATGCTAAATATGCTTGATAAGACATGCATTCTAACATATGCATTAATGGCAAGCATTTTTTTTACATGTGGTTTTGATGAGTAATGATTATCGATAACCTTGTGAAAATTTGAAATTTTTCACTTTATACTGAGTTTCAGATATATTCTCCTCTAAAACTCTCACTAATTTTAACTTAAAGAAAGCATTGGGGTGAGATGAGAGTATAGTCATTAAACCATTGAACCATTGAAATTTTGAAAATTGTGGTTCAATTTTGGGGTTCAATGATACAAAATGAAATACACATATTAACTAATAGTCAAACGATCTTTCCAAAAACTTCAAACTTTAAGACATTAAACCATTGAACTTTTGAACTCCACTTTGTAGGTTCAAACATTGGACTTAAGTGGTAGGTTCAAATGGAAGGTTCAATGATAGGTTCAATGGGATAGGTTCAAGCAAAAGGTTCAACTATACATTAATTTATATAAATGAATTGAGTGAACATGGCTCTTCACAAAGCATCAAATATTGAAATCTTTGAACCATTAAACTCTTGAACCTTTGAACCATTGAACTCCTAAACCTTTGAACCATTGAACTCTAAGAAAGGTTTAAGTTCAACCAAAATGTTCAAAGATATACTTGAAAGACACATAAGGACAAACAGTTCACTTTGAGAAACTTTAAACCATTGAACCCTTGAACCATTAAACTTATTGAACTTTTGAACTCTAAGAAAGGTTCAAGTTCAAAGATTTAATTATTTACAAATTTACACATAAAAGGCAATAAATGGTTGAACTTATTTTATGGCAACATTCATGAAAATTTGAATAAGGGCGACTCCAGAGGTAACATTAGCTCTGACTAGGGACTGTATGTTATGGAAAAATGTAGAGAACTTAGAAACTTTGGTTACGTAGACTGAGAAGCAGAAATGGAAGAAAAGGAGAAAGACAAACCAAAAATAGGAAAGTAAAACACAAAATGTGACAACAAAATAAAAGGCTATGTACAAAATAGGGGATACATGTTTCACAGTCAGTACAACTTGAGATCCTGTCCATTATAAGATAAGGGTAAAATAACTCCATCCAGATATTCTAATTTAGAAGAATTAAGACCAAGTACCTAATGAATTTTGAAAGGTCCTTTCCAAAGTGAATCAAATTTACCATGTGCTCCTTTAAGTTCTCTCCTTATATCCCATAACAATACTTCATCTCCTTCCATGCACTTTTTGGGTCTAGTTTTTTGGTTAAAAATATTTTTAACCCTGGTCTGATGAGTAGTAATATGATCAACCAGTTCATTCCTCTCCTCTTTAATCTTAGTTAAATACATAACTCTTTTCTATAAAGAGTCTTGAAATTATTGGTCTTTAATAGCATTTTGTAATCTAGCTGTAGATAATTCCATAGGTAATGATCGCTATGCTCCTATTCCATAAACTAGCTCAAATGGTGTCATTCCTATTACTCTTTTTGGTGTTACCCTATCAGCCCAAAGTGCTTCATATAGTTACTTATGCCAATCTCTGGGGTTATCACTCACCAATTTCTTCATGATGGATATCAAATTTTTATTATTGGACTCTGCTTGTCCATTCCCTTGAGGGTAATAATCTGATGAGTGAGAAAGATAGATACTATGTTCATAGCAAAATGAAGTAAGTTCCATTTAAGAAAAACTAGTAGCATTATCTGCCACAATATTCTGAGAAACACCAAAATGTACCAATATATTTTCTTTGAAAAAATCACATACCACTTCTGAAGTGGTTCTCTTGATAGGGATTTCTTCAACCCCTTTCATAAAATAACCAATTTTTGTTAGAACGTGTGTATGACTAGCACTTGAAGGAGGTGAAATAGGACCAATGAAGTCTAATCCCCACTATTTGAAAGGTTCTTCAATAATGACAGGGATCAGAGGTAATGTTGCACATTGTGGTCTTCCTGAGAACAATTTGTATTTTTCATAGTTAGCTACCCATTTATATGCATCTTTGAACATACTTGGCCAATAATAACAATTTATAAGGATTTTGAAAGCTATGACTGATGAAGAGAAAATTCCACCATAGGCTTCATTATGAAAAACTTCCAATAGTTTGCATTGTTGTTCTTTATCTACACATCTTAGAAAGGTTTCATCTAATCCCTTTTTGTACATGACGTCACCCCATATCACATATTTTATTGATTTTAACTTCAGATTCCTTTTCTCCTTCAAGGATAAATGATTGGGACAGTCTCCATAAGTAAGATAGTATGCCACATTTAGGAACCAGGGATCTTGTAAGCTCACTAATAAGACAATAGGGAGTTCTTCTTCTTCTTCTTCTTTACTTTTGGCTATTAATTTACATAAACCTTGACCTCTAACTAATTTGGTTGGCTTAATCTCTAGATCGTATTCTTGAATTTTAGCAACCCATGTTTCTCTATTATTCATCCCAACCTCTTGCTTAGTCAGAATGCTTTTCACAGCCAAACTAAGAACAATACAATTGAATGAGAATGAAGTATATAATATCTAAACTATTTAACAGCCTTCACTATAGAAAAAGCTTGTTTCTCAGCCAAAGAATATTTAAGTTCATGTTTCTTGAGAGGGAAACTCATAAAGGCTATTGGGGCTTCTACATTTACTTTATTTTTATGTAATAAGATACTAGACATGGTATGTTCCAAAGCATAGCAGTAAATAACAAAATCTTTTTGGAAATCAAGATTTACCAAAGTGTTTGTGCAATTATTTCCTTAATATATTCAAATGCTTTTTTAGCATCTTCATTCCATTTGAATGTTTGTTTTTTTCTCATCATATCCACAATATGTTTTGTAATTTCAGCAAAATTAGGAATGGACCTTCTGAGAAAATTAATCTGACCAAAGAAAGACTTAACTCCATTCTTATTAGAAGGAAGACTTAACTATTGTATTTCTCTAACTCTTTCTAGGTTAATTTTGATTCTAGATTTTAAAACTAGGTGTCCTAATAATTTCCCTTCTGTAACATATAAAAATGACTTATTAGGATTAAGAGATATCCCATGACTCAGGCATCTTTGTAAGATGGTCTCTAGATCCTTCAAATGATCTTCTCTTTTTCTAGAGAAAATAGTCAAATCATCAAGATAAATGACAATAATTCTATCTTTCAAATCTTTAAAGGATGAATCCATCACTCATTGAAAATTTGCACTAGAATTAATCAAACCAAAGGGCATATGGTTATAAGAAAAAGTTCCTTGAGGTGTAGTGAATATAGTTTTATGTTAGTCAGCTGTAGCCACACTTATCTGATTATAGCCTAAGAATCCATCTAACATGGACATCATTTCTGACCCAACAACAGTTTGCAAGATGTGATCCATCATAGGCAAGGGATAATTATCTTTTAAAGTAGCTTGATTCAAATTCTTTAAGTCAACACAAATTCTTATTTCTCCATTATTTTTGCACATTGGAACAATGTTCACTACCCAGGTGGAGTGATGAATTGGATAAATAATCCTAGCCTTTAACATCTTGTCAATCTCTTTAAAGATAGCTTCAACAACTTTTGGGTTATAATTTCTCAGCTTCTATCTAAAAGGAGTTGCATTTGCTTTTAAAGGAATATGATGCTGAAACTGTCCATGTCTAAAATCTTTGAGGTCATCATAGCACCAAGAAAAGACATATTTATACTTAATCAGTAGATTAATTTATTTAGTTTTCCCCTCTAGTGAACACTTACCAATGGAGATCCATTTCAGGCCAGTTTCACTTCCAATGTTGATTTTCTCATAATCCTCTATTTTCTTAGCATTATGGACAAGTTTTCCTTTAGTATATTCATCTTGTCTAGTGAACAAATGTTCAAGAGAGACCAGTCCTTTAGGGGTTTTGTTTCATTTTAATTTAATTACATCATCTTTTGGATTGATCCCTAGATCAGGAGTGAATTCTTTACATTCTATTTTTTAACCTTCAAAATAAGTCTCCAGGAACATATCAACATTCTCCAAAAAAAAATTTAATTTGTTTATTACAAAAACTTGCCAATTTTTAGCATTATCCAGGACATTAGGATGATAGATTAGTTCTATTCTATATGAATCCTTTTAAAAATTAAGGTGTGGGAGAAGAAGAGAAGTTGATACTATCAGAGAATCTACTTGAGTGTTCTGGTCTCTGGGAATTGTCTCAATAGAAAAGGCATCAAAACATTCTATCTCATCCCAAACTCTATTTCTATAATGTCTTAATCTATCATTTTTAATTGAGAAAATGCCTCTCACTTGTTTGATAATTAATTCAACATCTCCTTTTACCTTGAGTATTTTTATACCTTTCTTTTAGCTTCATTTAATCCAAGCAATAAAGCTTCATATTCTGCAGTATTATTAGTGTTTCTAAATTCTAGCTTGAAAGAGTACGGAAAAGTTTTACCTTCAGGTGAGATCAACACAACTCCTGCTCTTGAACCAGTAGTAGCATAACTACCATCAAATTCCATAGTCTATAAATCATCTGAATGAGTAGACTTTGGGACATATTCTTCTTTTAAATATTTAGAGAAAAGAAAATAGTTACCAAGTTCACATTCTTCAAATAGAATTTGAGACTTAGGATCATCAAAAGGATATACCGTAAACTTGCATTTAGGGTCAGGTTCTAGTTTAATTTTTTGCTTTCCCACTAGAATTGTAGCTTCTAACTGATCCAATTTAATCTTCCCTCCCAAATCTTTGCAAAAAGTCCTACTCAACAACATTCCATAACTAGCAGGGATATCTACTACTAATATAGTCAACTTAACCTTTTTATTAGGATAGGCTACAAGAGAAACTTGTGCATCTTTAATTTGTCTGAGAAAATAGATGTGTTTGGCTATAGAATAATGCATTATATTATCAGAAGCACTTGAGTCTATGATATAATTGCTAAGTTTATGACCATTTATGAACAAAGAAACATAAAATGGGTTGGGTTTCATATTGGCCATATAAGGAGTATCATTAGATGAATTGAGGCTCATTCTATAATCATGAGTAGGTGATTCAGATGGAGAATTAAATAATTAGGTAATGGGAGACTCAATATTAACATTTAATTGAAATTCAGGTTTGACTTGTGCAGGATCATTTTAGACATATTTAACCAATTTATCAAGATCTTTGGGTTTCAACCTAAGGTATTCAGTAGGGGATATTTAATTTTTTGTAGACTTACAACATTCTAAAATATCAAAAGAAGTATCACAATCATTTCTATGAAATAATTTGTTTTCTTGTGTCTTCAGATTAACATCAGAGATTTTAGTAAAAGGTTCTTTACCTTTAATGGGCACTTCTTGCGTATTAGAAAATCTCATATTCTTTTGACTTATAGTAAGTACATCACATGAAGGATCTTCAAGAGTAACCAATATTTCACCTCCTCTTTCAGAATCTAAATTCTAGGAAGTGTATTTCAGAGTCACCAGGTCTCTCAGATCTCCTTTTTTCTTTAGTAATTTCCCCTAAGACATCTTGAGTAGAAGTCATTTGATTATATCTAAGCATCTCATGGAAATAATTTCAATCATGATCAATATTTAAATGAAAAATACACATGTTATTTCTTCTAGGAGGAGCTTCAATAGCCAATCTTGGTTGTGTTGATGCAAGTGGTAATGTTTTACCAACATTTGCTTATTGATTTCTTCTACCAATATCTTGATATGGTTGTTGGAATGAAGTACTAGATTTTGGTAATTATCTTTTAAGAGTAATCGTATCATTAACTAATCTTTGAACTACAAGATCTATAGAGGATGAAATATTAGCATTAGGTACCTAAACTTCTTTCTTCCATTTTCTAACCATAATAAGATCATCCTCTAACTCAACTACCAATGATTTTACATCTATTAAATTGGTAATTATACTTCTTATAAGATGAAAAATTATATCAAGAGGTGTAGAATTAATAAAGAAACATTTTTAGTTTTTATCAATTGGTATTTTAGCAGTAAGAATCTTGTGCACAATTCTATTGAATTTGCCTATAAATTCCCTCATGGGTTCATGTATTTCTTTCTTGAGTTGAGTCAATTGAGCAAGAAGGGAATGTTCATCTTCTATGATTTTAAACCTATTTTCAAACGTAGTTTTCATATCATTCCAACTTGTAATTGAGGAATAAGTTAGATGATAAAACCATTGCACTGTAATATCAGTTAGAGTTTGCACAAATTTTTTTATGGCTACATCTTGATGTTTTACGCCTAACACACCACATAACATTGCAAAGGCACTCAGATGTTCCTCTGGTGATTATCTTCCATCTCCATTAAATTTGGGTAAATTTTTCCTTACATTTTTAGGCAAAGGATTCAGGTTGGCCCCTAAATTTAGGGGTCCTATGGTTGTACCCCAAGGTTGGGCCATTGGAAGAAAATTTATGGCAAAAGGAAATATAGTACCAAAAAGAGTTAAGGCTTGATAGACAGAGGATGTAGATGGTTTTGGAGGTCTAGGAGGTCTACTTATAGCTTTTCTAATATGGGTGGAAATATAAGGAAAATTTAGGGGTCTTACCCTAAATTTAGGGGTCCTATGGTTGCACCCCAAGGTTGGGCCATTGGAAGAAAATTTATGGCAAAAGGAAAGATAGTACCAGAAAGAGTTAAGGCTTGACAGACAGAGGATGTAGATGGTTTTGGAGGTCTAGGAGGTCTACTTCTAGCTTTTCTAATATGGGTGGAAATATAAGGAAAATTTAGGCTTTGTAATGTTTGAAAAGTAGAATCTTTAATTCCTTCTCTTCTCTAAGACCTTATGTACCTTTTAGAATCTAGCTTATGATATAATAATTATTAACTTTGATGATGCTCTTAATATTTTCATACTTTAGGGGTTTTAATTCCTTGCTACATTTTCAGATTGCCTTCTTCTTTGCCTTAGTAACAATAGTCTTATATTATCAGCCAATTCTTCTTCTTTTTCTAATATTCTACTTGCCAATCTATAATCATCAATATTTCGATGAGAACGCCAAGCAAGAGTATTTAACTAGCTAATTATATCTTCCTATTCATCTTGAAAACCAATATTAGGTTGTAAAACAAGAATTATATTTTCATGAGGAAGAACCATTGTTTCCTCATATTAAGGTGACCAAATCAATTTTATTTCTCTAGCAGAGTTGCCAAAAAACTGTTGGCTAACAGATTTGTCTTTATATAAAAATATTTTATTTTGAATCCATACCCTTCTCTCAAGAAAAAATAAGTTAAACAATAAATGGGTGAACTATCAAGACTAGTTCCCCTCTGAATTAAGGTATAACTCCCTTTAAGATTTTCAATGAATTTAAATATTCAGATACACTTTTAACTAGAAAGTGCTTAAAGGTAGACTAAATACATACATCATTATGTTATGAATGCAAGATTTTATAACAGTAATAGGTAACAAAATACACAGATTCTATTTTCAATAATAATTAAATAGATAAATGTATATATGTTGAACCAATAAATGATAAACCACACATAATAGATTGTTTAATGGAAAAGTAATTACTATATGAAGGAAGATTTCACACAAAAACCAACTTTTAAATACTCAAACTCATAGATCTAAGTACTCAGTAATTAATTCTCATTTTCATTCACAAATGAAAAATGTTTTAGACAAACAACACATATATTTGTAAAAACAATGGTCCAATTCTAAAAATTTATAACTCCTTTTTTTGTCTTCAATATCCCCCCAGATTTTTACAACCAAAAATATATATATCGTTGCCTTAACTCATCCATCTTTTAAACTAAACTAGAGTTAAATTAACTCTAACCCATATGGGATTTAAGTTTTACAAATTCAATAAAGATCAAGTTTTGAATATAAAAGTAACTAAATAACTGAATAAAAGAAACTATGTAAGTAAAATCATTGCTAAAGTGACAGACTAGGATCTTCATATTTGCTATGTTCAATGGGTTAGACATGTTGAGCTTTTCACTCCTGAAATTCTGTAATGAACTCTTAAATTTTAAAAAGATTTGTAATACTAACGTGTTTTATCCTTGCTTTCTAGATGTTTTCTTCCTTCCAAACTTTCCCCATCTTTTTTGTGTGCTATGAGAGTGTGTCGATGTAGTGACAAAGAAGTGACTCTACCTTTGAAATCTAAGAGAAATTTTTAGTTGATAAGTTGTCACTTTCTTTAATGAAGTTAATATTTTCCCTAAAGGAATGAATCATAACATTGATGTCCTTCTCTAGTTTTACATCATATTTTATGTAATTGATATCAATATTTTGTAGATCATTATATAATGACTGAATGAATTCATTTATTTCTTTGATCATTTTTGTGATTTCCAATCGCCATTGTCTGGATATTGAATTTCTCCATTCAACATTTTTCTTACTTACATATAATATATCTTCATCCAGTCTTGTCAATTTATTTTTTGAAAAAAACTTTGTTATCCCATATTTTTGCACTTCATCAATTTGATTCATCACACTCATCCATTTTCCTTCTTCTTTTATCCACAAATTGTTCTGAATCTTCAAATCTTTAACAATGATTGAGGTCAGATCATATACATTCTTTAATTTATGAATGTATTCTATACCTTTCAAGATGATGCCTTCCAACCAACTATCATATACTCTGGTAATCATTTTACCTCTATGTATCTGATCCAAAATTCTTTGATTGATAGGATATTTTGGATCAAAAGACATGGGCATTTAGGAAATTGGTTGTGGATCTGAACTATGAATGGCATCAATATACTCTGCCATTAACCACACAATATTTTTTAACTCTCTTTTATCCTTTTCATCCTTCCAAATTATACTAACTATCATTTTAGTGGATGCTTCTAGATGATGTACATCTGTGGCACGTGATGCAGTCCTAAGGTTTACCTTTTCAACTGTGAAATCCTAAATAGTAGGATATTGAACTTCTTCATTGGTTTTTGGTCGAGAAATTTTTGCATTTTAATTCCCCATGTTTGGGTCAACATCTACCTTGGATTTCATTTTTAAATTTTTGGATTTATGAGCTTTCCCTAAACACTATCTAACCATATCTTTCAAGGGTAAAGAAAATGGAACTACATTCCTTTTATGACTGATTGAACTTTCCAGCCATTTAGGTGTAGAAGCTGAGGTTTCTCTATCAGGATTTGGTTGATCAGAAGGTATAGTTAAAGCAATCATCAATTTAGTAGAATTAGAAGGAATCACTATATGTTGATCTATACTAACCTCTTTTGACATTGGTGAATTAGATTCTTTATCACTTTTGACTTCTCTTGAATGTTCTTCAAAATTCAAATCCATAATCACTTTTTTAGAAATTTGATTCTTCTTCTCACTTTGAGTCCTTGACCTAGTGGCATGAGAAGGCAAGGTAGTTATAAGGGTCTTCTCAGATCCTTTAATGATAGGTTCCCTTCCAATTTTTGACTTGGAAGTACCTACATCATAGATAGCAATAGGTTGGTTAGATGAGCTTATTTGGAATGCAGATTCAATTATTGTTGTACATTGCTAGGAGACTATGTTTTGAGCTCCTCTCATTTTTGATCTCTTAGCCATTTTTCAGTTCTCCTTATCACTGAAAGGGTCTTGAACTCAATTCTATCTTCCTCACTTTTCTCCCAGTCAATTTTTGGAATAGGTGATTATTTTATTTGCTCAAATTGTGGATTAATCACCTATTCATCATTATCAATAATTTTAGAAATGTCCATGTTTAATTTAAGGGTAATTATCTTCCCTAGGGAAAACTTGGACCATAGTCTTCTTTTGACTTCAAATTCATCTGAACAATCCACCCAATAATCCTCTAATTGAGTAATATGTGAAAATCTTTTTCCAAGATCCAAGTTATCTTTGGCAAAACCTTTTCTGTCAAATTGGGCTCTAGATGTGAAGTACTAAAAATTGAATTTCTTAAGATCCAATTCTAAATTCAAAGAATGAGATGTTGTCTTACATGAATAACATGCAAGTTCAATAGGGAAAGATATACCAAATTTATTCTTCATTGGGAATTTTTTTATCTACATGTGTTAATTGCTTGCAGACTTCTATTAGCACAAATCTATCAAAGACATACCTAGGTAACCTCAAGGGTTCACCATCAAACCTCCCAAATATAATATAAGTGAACCTATAAAATTGAATGAATAAATTAACATAGATATTAATTAACTACATAGATTCATCAGACAACCTCTTATTAATGTTATTTTCCAGTTCAAAAGTCATTCTTCTAGTAAAAACATCATTAATTTTGTTGTAATCCTCATAGAAATTATGCATTTATAACTGTGAGTAGTAATCATAAATTTTACTATCTTCAACCAAGGGTGCATGAAGTAACCCTACCCATTGTCTTGTAGAATTCAGGTAATAGAGGAGGTACGAAGACATATAAAATTATCTATTTTCTAAACAATCACTTAAACCCTGATGCAAACATTCAGCTACAATTTACACCCAATCTAAATATTTCTCTCCTTAGAGAATCACTTGTATTAAAAAGTACATCTAATCCTCCCAATAATATGCATGAGCATTACCCTTTAGCTTGTGTAGTAATACTATGATATCTTGTACTTCTAGAATCATATGATTTCTAGTTAATGGTGTGGGCAATCTTGAACCTCCTTTTTGGAATTTCAAAAGTTAATTCCTAGCAATCACGCTCTTGTAAATTGCTTTCTTTAATGAAAAATAATTATAGGAAGAATAAATATTGAGGTTAGATTATGGTTCTTTAGGAGGAATTCTAATCACAGACATTAGGGTTTGCCTATTGATATGTAGTAGAACATTACCATCTGCAGTCTTGATGTACTTATTTTGAGGTTCATATCTATTCATGCATTTAAGGACTAATTCAGGGCATTGGATAGCCATGGGAAAGGCTACAACTTCAACCAAACCACTTTCTACAATTTTCTACATCATAGGATTTGACAAAGGATTTCTAGCCCTTTCCTTAAAATTTTCTAAATCATATTGGACCAGAGAGGTGTCCACAATTTCAGGAGGAGAACATATGAGACTAGGACCATGCTCGTAATTGAGACATGCATATTTCATGGCCATAGGTTGGAGGAAAAAAAAAGGAAAAGTTTTGGAAATAATGCTGTAAATTCAAAAGGATCCTTCTTCCCAACCAAGTAAAGGAAATAGTTAATAGCAAGAGTAAAACTTACCTTTAAATTTTCTTGAAATCACTATGAATTTGAGTAATCAAATATCTTATACCACTTGTGTTGTTCTCCTTTGTATCTCCCAGTATAATTTTTTGCTAAATTTGAATTTTTATCTCTTGATATAGATATTAACTAGATCAAATAATTAAATTGAAAAAATACATGCTAAATATGCTTGATAAGACACGCATTCTGACATATGCATTAATGGCAAGCATTTTTTTATGTGCAATTTTGATGAGTAATGATTATCTGTAACCTCGTGAAAATTCAAATTTTCTACTTTATACTAAGTTTCAGATATATTCTCCTCTAAAACTCCCACTAATTTTAACTTAGAGAAAGCCTCAAGGCAAGATGAGAGTATAGTCATTGAACCATTGAACCATTAAACCATTAAACTTTCTAAAATTGTTATTCAATTTTGGGGTTCAATGATATGAAATGAAATACACATACTGACCAATAATCACATGATCTTTCCAAAAACTTTGAACTTTAAGACATTGAACCATTGAACTTTTGAACTCCACTTTGTAGGTTCAAACATTGGACTCGAATGGTAGGATCAAATGGTAGGTTCAATGATAGGTTCAAGCAAAGGTTTAACTATACATTAATTTATATAAAGGAACTGAGCGAACATGACTCTTCACAAAACATCAAATATTGAACTCTTTGAACCATTGAACTCCTGAACTATTGAACCATTGAACTATTGAACCTTTGAACCATTGAACTCTAAGAAAGGTTCAAGTTCAACTGAAATGTTCAAATATATACTTGAAAGACACATAAGGACAAATAGTTCACTTTGAGAAACTTTGAACCATTGAACCCTTGAACTGTTGAACTTATTGAACTTTTGAACTTTGAGAAAGGTTCAAGTTTAAAGGTTCAATTCTTTAAGAATTTACACATAAAAGGTGATCAACGGTTGAACTTATTTTATGGAAAAATTCATGAAAAATTGAATAAGGGTGACTCCAAAGGTAACAAATAGCACCAAAAATAGATAGCAATGCCAAATATAGGGGTGTCCTCATTTTGGTGCTGTTGTCTAAGAAGAAAAACATCCATGTTTTCTAGTAACATGTAAAAAGTTTTGCTTAGCTATAATTTTTTTACATCTAGATCAGTCAAAATCAATAGTTTCAATATAGTTTTCTCAAGAAATCAAGATATGGGAGGTTATCATGCGTTGCATGATGACTCTCACTTCTATTTTTAGATTAGGTAGTTGACATAACTTCTAGATCAAAATCCATGTTTTAGAAACTAATGATTTGGGTAAATGTCCATGGCATATTGGTCTTCTTTGTTTTTGAGTTTAGTTTATTACCTAGTCATTCTCAATAGTTGCATGCCTTACTCCATCTATAGGTGGTTGGCACCATTTCTCAATTTTAAATTTCATACAAGTTCAACTTCTTGAGTAGTAAAAGTTTTTGAGTTGGTTTTCACATAAGTATATTACATCAATTTTGGAGTGGATTTCATACAAGCCTAACTTCCATCTTTCAAAATGGCTAATAGTGGCCTAGTTTTCAACATATATTTGGTTATTCATGCCACATTTTTAGACTTTTAGAGCATCCATGGGCTCCATGAGCCATCTCATATGACATCTAATCTATACTAGTATCACTTTATAGGTGATTTAGAATTCAATTCAAAAAAGGTCCCAGATTAGACTAAAGATTATACCATTTTAAAAGGTCCATCAAGAGCTTTTTGATGGTATATGAAAATTTGGAAATAGAGCTCATTTTCTCCTTATGTAGCTAGTCAAAGTAGGTCAATAAGTGGTCAATGCTTGTCAAAACTAGAAAAATTAATAATCTTGGAATGCTTATGAACTAGTTTCATGACGTAGAGCTCATCACAAGCTTTCTATCACATTTTATGATTCAAAAAATAGAGTTCATATGTGTAAGTTATGACCAATCAAAGTTTTGGTCAAACCTGATGATGTATAAATAAAGTGATGTGGCAATATGGCTCAACCCAAGTCATTAATATTTGTAAATCCCACCTTAGTAAAGGGATAAACATAGTCCATTTAATATTAGGAGATAATTATCACCCCATATTTTTAAATGTAATGGATAATTTAAAATACCATAAAAATCAAGTATGGGATAATTATGAAATTTATTTAAAAAGATTGTGGATAATCATCCGAATCAAAAAAAGTGGACCTCCCACAAGTATATAAATAGGTGAATGGCTATTTGAAAATCATTGGGAATTAGGATTGGAATTCAGTGAATTCATTGCAAAGTCTGAAATCTCTCATAAAAGAGCTGAAGAGCTAGATCCGAAGAGTCAGAGCTGAAGAGCCAAGAGCTAGAGCTAAAGAGCTAGAGTTAAGAGATGAAAGTCACAACCAAAGAGTCAGAGATGAAGAGCTAGAGCTAAGAACTGAGAGTCATAACCAAAGAGCCAGAGCTAGTGGTAGTTCTAGACATATGCTAAGTGTCTTGATTTGAGATAGTTTGATGACTCAAAGTGAATAATAGAGCATATTGTGTATATTCCATAATAAACCAGTTTGTAAAATCTTAAGTTTTAAGGGACTTGGAGAGATTTACACTTCTCGATGTAAACTAGGGAATTATCCTAGAATTTGAGATGGATTTAATGATATGTTGAATTTATTGTGGTGATTTTGTTAAAGCCATTTTTAAATTCCATTTTTGATAATTTTGGTAGGAAATTCAAAAGATTACAAGATTACATCGATGAAAATAAGGTGGAAGGTCTATCTATGGGTTCTAGGAATTTCTAAAAGTCTATTGCTGAATTGTATGTAGTTTTAGATTATCCCTTTGACAATTATGAGGGTTTTCTATGTACTCACTTTTTAGGGAAAGGGATCAGTTCATACTATAAGCAAACTTAGAGATGTAGGCATTGCCAAACTCCATTATCAAGTGCTTATCATGAGTTGATTCTATTTTTGCACATTTTTCCATATTTTGATTAATCTTATTTATTAATCACTATTGAATGCATCAATAGATATATAAGATAAAAGGTCAAATTTAGTTTCATTTTCTTAAGTGTTTTTGGAAATTAAGTGATTTGATGAAAGGATCCAAGGTAAACACTTTTACACATAAAAATAATTGCCAATTTACAGATTAGGTTTGGTATCAGAGCAATTAGTATGTTGGGTTAGCTTATAATTGTGTAGATTGATATCATTTTTTTATTCTAGTTTATAGTATTATTGTAGAATTTTGGCCTTGTTGATATTCCATTTTACATGTGTAGTTTGTGGGATTAGGTTGTTTGTAGCAAACATGAATCCATGGGCAAAGCCTTGAAAAGAGAGAGACTTGATGAGTTTGAAGCATATAACCAATAAATCCAGAAAGAGAATGATTTCTTGAGAGCTTAGTTATACTCCTTGGATGAGGAGATTTCCCATTTGTAATCTATGTTACAATCCAAGGATGAACTATTGGCACAGATGTAGGAAGAAGAGAAACGTAGTCTTGACCAATTACCTTCCACTTCAGATGTACATACTATGAAAAATGATTTCATATTAATTTATTCATTTGGTAATTCCTTTCATTCAATTTTAGATGTTTTAGATATTGATTTTAGTAGTTTTGAAAACACACTAAAGGCATTAGATCTAAACTATTATTGAAAATGGGATTTGATGGAAGGGGCCTTGGTAAGAATCGCCAAGGTAGTGCTAACCCAATATAGGTAGATCATAGATCTTGCCATGTAGGAATCAGTTATGCTAGTGAGAATGTAGATGTTGGAGAGAGTTCCTCCATTGCTGAAAGGAGATAAGCTTTTGATAGCTAAGATTTGAGGTCACTAGCAGAGCATAATTCCTCCTTGTCAAGGAATGATGAATGGTGTAAGAAATCAAGTAAAATAGGTATTGATATTCCAAATCCTCATTCTTACACTAGAAAAATCACCAATAAGAATATGAATTCTAAGACTTTTGAATCACTTCTACCATTTAATAAATTTGGTTTTGATATTCAAAAGATGTTGCATTCTTTTGCTTGTATGTTTTGTAGATTGAATAACCATTGTGCCACATATTGTTAGAAAAGAAAAGCTTTACTAAAATAGATTGCAGGTGATAAAGACCATTCTCATACTAGCAAAGAAAGAAATGACAAATGGGTGACCTCACCTAAGAAGAGGGATGTTTGCACTCATTGTCATGATAGTGGACATCAGGTTGAGAAGTGCTGGAAAATTTAACCATCCCACCTTTTTGGTAATGGTAATAAGAAGATGGTTTATAAACTTGTTAATAAGGTAATTAATGAATTTTTTATTCAATCAACCCATGTAGATGTCAGTAAATCCACTAAGGAAATTGAACACCCTAAAAAGGACAATATGATGAAGAAGGTTAGTAAATAATTTCTTAATTTAATGTTGTCATGATTAGTGGATTGATAATGTATTTATGTTGTAAAGCATTATTTGGATTCTTATTATATGTTGACAAAGGAAATTTACCCATGCTTTGATATATGCATTTTTGAGCTACTACGGTGGGAACACTTTGAGACAAGTTTATCATGCAAAGTTTTTAATTCTCACACTTGTGTTTTGAAAGCTCTAATTTTTGGAATCTCCAGTATTAGCCTTATGAGTTTCCTGTTGAATTGTTAAGAAATTTAACTCATTGATTAGATTGGGGATTGACAACATTATACAAGTTGTCAGGTAGGATTTAGTTTTCTTACAATACATGTTTTAGAATAACTGCTATTTTGGATGCATCTATTTTTGGCATGTATGTGATTGGATGCATTTGTAAGACCCTATTGGGTAATGTTTGTAATGCTAGACACTATACACTACTAGTTTTTTTTTGTAGTTATTTAGCATATTAAGACCCATGTCTATGTAGTGTATTGTGACATGGTCATAATAACTAATGTATTTTGTTTACATTAATAAACTTATTATGCAGTTGCATTGGTGATTGTTGTAGTGTTTGGTAGTTCACCAATTTGAAAGATGTTATGATCTTATTGGTAGTTTTAGGATTCAATATAACTCAGTGGGTAGATAGTTGAAAGATGTTGTGATCTTATTGGTAGTTTTAGGATTCAATATAACTCATGCCTTTTTTTTAGGCTTTTTACATTTTTGAGTTATGAATCATAATTTCCCACTATTATCTCTATGTTATGATTTGGGTTATGTACTTGATATGTTGCAAAGGACCATTTAGCAATAATAGAGGAGATCACTAGGCATATTTGTGTAGAGGTTCTTATGAAACCATGCAATAGAGAAAGTCATCACATCCTAGTTCTATGTAGAGTCTATTGATGGCTGTGTAACAATACAGGGTTTGTAGAAGATGTGATAAGTCAATTGTTTTAAGTGTTTTAGGTATAGTTATGGAAGCTAAATATACTGATAAGTCTCATAGGAATATCTTTGAAACTGACATGCATATAGGAGAACATCAAAGCCATGTAAAAATCCTCACCTGAAATACCAGGTCTAGTACCAACTTTTTGAGGACAAAAAAACCTTAGTGGGGAGGATTGATCCAAAGGTTAATTCAAAAAAGGTCCTAGATCAGACCAAATCTTATACCATTTCAAAGGGCCCATTGAGAGATTTTTGATGGTATGCAAAACTCCAAAAATAGAGCTTGTTTATTCCTTATGTAGCTGGTCAAAGTAGGTCAATAGGTGCTCAAAATAGGTTAAAACTAGAAAATTGATGATCTTGGAATGTTTATGAACTAGTTTCATGATGTAGAGCTCATCACAAGATTTTCATCACATTTTATGATTCAAATAATGGAGTTTGTATATGCAAGTTATGACTAGTCAAAGTTTTGGTCAAACTTGATGACATAACAATAAAGTGACATGGTAATATGGTTTGACCCAAGTCATTAATGTTTGTAAATCACACCTTAGTAAAAATATAAACATAGTTCATCAAATATTTGGGGATAATTATCACCCCATATTTTTAAATCTAACGGATAATTTAAAATCTCATAAAAATTGGGTATGGGATAATTATGAAATTTATTAAAAATAATTGTGTATAATCATCCCAATAAAAAAGAGTGGACCTCCCACAATTATAGAAAGGGGTGAGGGGTTATTCAAAAATCATTGAGAATTAGAATTTAGTGAATTCATTCCAAAGTCTCAAAGCTCTCATGGAAGAGCCAAAGAACTAGAGTCAAAGAGTCAGAGCTGAAGAGTCAAGAGCCAGAGCTAAAGAGCCAAAATTGAGAGTTGAGAGCTAGAGGCAAAGAGCCAATGATAGAGATAGGTCTATACATATTTTGAGTGTTTATATTTGAGGTTGTTTTATGTCTCAAAGTGAATAATAGATCATATTGTCTATATGCCATAATAAACTAGTTTGTAAAATCCCAAGTTTTGAGGGATTTTGAGATATTTTCTCTTCTTAGTTTAAACAAGGGAATTGTCCTAGACTTCAAGTCAAATTTAAATATATGTTGAATTTATTTTAATTATTTTGTTAAAGACATTTTTGATACTTTTGGCAATAAATTCATAGGATTATGAGATTGCATCAACCACAGTAAGGTGGAAGGTCTATCCATAGGTTCCAAGACTTTTTGAAAGTCTATTGCCAACTTGTATGTAGTATTAGAGTATTAATTTGATAATTTTAATGGTTGGCCATGTACTTAATTTTTAGGTAAATGGATTGGTTCCTATTATAAGTAAACCTGGAGATGTAGGCATTACTAAACTCCATTATCATGTGCTTATCGTGAGTTGATTCTATTTGTGCCTTCTTTTTTTGTATTTTGATTAATCTTATTTATTAATCAATATTGAATGCATCAATATATAGATAAGATAAAAGGTCAAACTTATTTTCATTTTCTTGAGTGTTTAGGGAAATCGATTGATTTGATAAAAAGATCTAAGGTAAATACTTTTTTACACTAAATTAGTGTAGATTTTATGGATCAATGGGTAAATGATAGAGCCAAAGGGATAGCCTTTGTATGATTGAGACACCTATTCAAAGGGATTAGACACATATTCCAAACATTGATTATCACACACATGATCATCTAGCTTCACTCAGTAGGTGATGATGGAGCCAAAGGTCTAACCTTTGTATTCTTGAGCCACTTTTTGGGGAATTAAGCACTCAAATTCATTCATGATATAAATTTTTGTATAATATCATCCAACATAGTCTAACATTACTCAGCCTTACTTAGGATCACAATAGGTTTTGTATTGGTTCATGTACCTGATGAGGTGTATTCATTCTTTTCTCTTCTTTTTTATTTTATGTAGCTTTTGTATGTTCTTATTTCATTTCACATATAATAATAATTGATTTAATATTTGTCCATTTCATATATTCACACTTGAATATTGTGCTCTCTATGTACTCTCCAACATTACTCTGCATCACACAAGCTTCATGGGCTTCACCTTTGTAGGTAAGTTTAGGTATTCTTTCTATTTTTTCTTTTGTCCTAGTATATTGATTTGTTTCATCATTAGAATAAAGTGGGGTAAATGTAGTCATGTAAAATGTGAAATTTGGTTACTTTATCATGGATAATAACACCCAATCCATAGGTCCTCTTAATTTATTGAACAACCCTTATAGGCTTTTCTTTCAATGATTCTCAGTCATCCACAACCTTTTGGACTCAACCCTTATAGACACAAGTAGCTCTTTCAAGCCTAGATCCATCCCCCCAAGTCTCATTTCCTCTAGAAAATAATGTCCAACTTGGATAGGAGTGTTGAAACCCAAGGTGTCCTATTTCTAGTGCTATTGTCCAAGTGCAAATTTGGTCCTAATAGTTATATTTTCCCAAATCCTTATCCTAATTCATGTTTGCCTAATGCAAATTTATTTAACCCACGATCATTAAATAACTTATAAAAGGCCATTAAAATTCCATTTAGAATGGTTGTCACCCATTTATAAGAGAGAATAAAAAATAAAATCAAGTACACTAAATAACTTTTCCCTATTGTTTGCATATAACCTACCAATATTATTCCAAGCCTATTTAAACCCTTACACTAGTCCCTAGCCATCTAAATTACACCTATTTTTCATCTAGTTGCATTTTCATACATAATTTCACCAAACACTTCAATGGGATAACTACATTAGCTTGATCCCTCCTCAAAGTATTAATATATAGGTAGTGTACCCACACATGGGGTGTGAAGTGCATCCAATGTATCATTTACACACTAAATCCTTATCTCTTTTTCAAAAATTGTCCTTTCAAGTTCAAGCACAAAGAAATCTTAGTGATTTCAAGATTAAAAAAGATGCACAATGAACTCTATAAACTTTTAGGCTTTGATATTTCACTGACAAGGTAACACAAAACTGTAGAGTAGAACCCAGAAAACTTAGATCACTTGGACAATAGCACCAAAAAATGACTATAGTGTCAAATAATAAGGTGTCCCACTTTTAGTGCTCATGTTAAATTAGAAAATAAAGTTTATGAACCTATTTTTGACATTATCCTAGTCTTATACCTAAATTCTCAGACCTTATCTCAGACCAGACAACATAGAATAAGCTAAGTTAAATTTTTCCTTGTTCTCTTACTATTTTTAGAAAGGTAAAATTTAACTTAAATTTCCAAAATTAGTAGCCATAATTAGGAATATTATTTACTAATTTTCCCTACTCAGACCTATTTATAAAATAGGAATAAAAGTCTATTATTCTCAAAAATAAAAAAATAGTTCTCTATAGAAGTATTAACCAAGAAGTATTGACCCAGGGTTTCATCTCTTAGTAGTGTTTCAACCATGCTCTATGGTGGGGTATACAAATATGAGAACACATACTTCTAGAGTCAAGGGGTTGAGAAACTAACCTTTCCTTTAGTAATGAAGTCTCAATTTAGGTCTGGTCAACTAGGGGATACCACTAAGGAGTCCATGGATGGTATCATCATACAAAGGAATAGACCCTTGCATGATAAGTTGATTGGTATGAACTCAATTAGAATGATGTTTCTCTTATGTTAGCCACACTTAGGATAAATTTAGATGGTCTTAACTTGTAATTTTTAGTCAACCCCACTTACCACACCTTGATAGGATTTAGGATGATATACTTAGTTGTATTTTTGTCATTTATTATTTTATTTATTGGTGTGTTGAATCTAAAACTTTACTGTTTATAACACATCATGGAAGAGCTTCTTTTTCTACATTACTCCATTATTTTAGGAGGAATTATATTATCTATTTAACACCTTACTTTAAACTTAGAAAACTTTTATGTTAAAAATGTTGAGTATAAAACTTGATTAAGACAAGTAATGTTATGTTTCCCAAATCATTTCAAGTCTTGTGCCTTAGAAGTCTTTGAAAAAAACCATTGTCACATATTTTTAGAGTGGTAACATTGTTACACCAATCAAATTATTTCAATAGACTTGTCTTATCTTGTGTCTAAATTGTCATTATTTAAACCAATCACATGTGCCTTATTGGATATTTATTTAAGCACAATCATGTTATTTAAATTTTCATAGCTTGTTGGTCACTAATTATGAAGTTTTCTTAAGTTAAGTCTTTGATTAAATTTTACAATTTTAGATACAAACATTGATTGATTTCTATTTAGGCCTAAACACGTAGGGTATGATACATAAATCTTTCTCTTTTGGATTGTTTAACTCAGGTTTATCCATTATTAAAGTTTGGAAATTATATTGTTTGTACCTTTGTTTGAAAGAACAAATACATTTTTAAGTGCCTTTTGTTTAGTGCCTTATACTAATTTTATCATGTTTCTATCTAGAATCAAGTGCCTTGGTTATGCCAAAGTGTTCCAAGTTTGTTAGATTAAAAATCATCCATTTGTTTCAAGTATAGATTTTGATGCCACATTTGGCCAAACATCCTATCACATGCCTTGTTCTAAGCCTAGATTTTGATGTCATGTTTGGCCAAAATACCTAACAACTTCTATTTTCCTAGTTTATACCAATTTGGAACATCTTTGGACCTAGAGTTTGCATCTTGTTTTTAGTTCATTTTATTTGACCTTATTTGTGTGAAGAATTTAACATTAGACATTTGATGTTATACTATTTTTACCAAATATTATCATAGACCTTTTATAGATAAAACTCCATCCCTTTTTGACCAAGTTAGACCTAGTTAAACCTTTTGTCTTTTCAGACATAGACTTTTAGAGTTTGTAGAAACCTCATCCTATGTTATCATGAAATATTTGACATTTAATTTGACCATGTCTCACTATATACGTAGTGGAATCATGTATAATCTTAGATATGGAAATATTATCACACAAGAGGATTTTATTCAAGACCCTTATGGAGATGATGTTGTTTGGGAGACATATTCTTATCCACCATACAACACTCAAATAGGGGGATAGATTCAAGATCCTTTTGCCAATTATTTAGTTAGAAATCCTACTTATATAGATCAAGACCAATAATAGATAGCCCAATATTTGGCTAGCATACCTATGGTTTTAGACAAACATCCAACAACAACTTTATTATGTTACAATGTCATTAGCCTATGATCCTAATAGAGCCACAGAAGTAGGGCATGAAAATTTTCCAAGTCTAGTAAGAGGGACATATAACATGGATTATAGATAAAATAATGAACAAGCCTTTTCTAATAACCATAATGCCATTATACTGATGTCATTTTGATATTTGTGTATGCTTATTTTATAAAGAGGCTTCATGGAGGAATAATTATTTCAAATGCAAATAAGATACCATACATATCAAAACCTAGAATTTAAATTTAATAATATGGCTATGTCAAATATACCTTTCATTTAGTCACTTCCTTCAATGAGAGCCTTACTTGAGTTGATTGGTCAAGAAAATCAAGTTGTTGTCTTAATTATGCAAAGTAGTTTAGGATAAAACATGTTTAATACCCCAATAATCAAAGAAGTGTCTTCTTCTATTCAAAATAGTGAGAAAAATGTAGTGGATAATATTCCAATAAAACTTAAACCAAAGTGATGTTAGTGCAAAAACACATATACAACAACCAAATGTGCCTTTAAACAACACCATTAGTGGTTTACAAACTCAAGGGGTAGAATTTTATACTTCCCAACCTCAACCAACTTCTTTTAATCCTCAACCCACTACTTCTAGTACCCAACAATAAGGATTAAGTAGTTAGCCAACAACCAGTACCATGCCGCAATAGAATGTGATGAATCTTACTCACCCCAATAGGTGAGAAGTAATATTTCACAATATCAAGCACCATCAAACATACCCATGAAACAAAGTCCAAACATCTTGCCACCTTAGTAGGGGAAACTAATTTTTTAACTTGATAGGTAGCAATAAACATAACTCTTTAGTCATAGACTAACATGTTGATCAAAAACTAAATGATGTATAACCAACAATGTGTAAATATTGGTCAGTGATAGATGTTGAATATCTAACATGTACCTACTTTACAATAGGGATTCATGCAAAAAATAGGTTCTAATGTTCATCAAATACCTTTTAGGAAATAATTTTATTTCATGAAAAATGTGCCACAAGTTCAATGATAGGGTCTTAGGTCACAAGTTCCCCTCAATCATCAAGGTATGACTAGTCAATAGTATGTCCCTATTCAACCTTAATAGGCTTAGTACAACATATACCTCCATCCCATCCATAGTATTCGTAACATCAAGCCTACATATCCAATCCTAACTATAATATCACATCATAGTACATAAAATCTCAATAATCATACCCTAATTTGTGCATATGTATTCTTAGTCCATTCCCTAACCAATCCAACAACACCTAGTAAATTCCTCCATAATACCTCGATAAAAAAAATCCACTTGTAACTGCACATACACCTCAATAGGCCAATTATCCCACTAGTTTCCTCACACAAAAAATACAACAAATTAAGGATGAAATTTCCCTTATTCAAGTGGGGAAATAGACCAAATATTTTAAGTTAGATGACATGCGTTGTTACCCTTTCAACATGGAGTACTTGTAGATACCATTTCATCTAGGGTATGAACCACTAAAGTTTAACAAATACAAGGGGAAAGGTGACCCCAAAGCCCATTTGATAAAATTCTTTATTTCATGCCAACCAATGGCCTATAATGACATATACCTTTTATTTTTATTTCCATGAAGCCTATGAATGAAAGAATTGGAATGGTTTCTAAAGTTGCCCAAGAATTTAATATCTAATTTTGATGACCTTTTAAACAAGTTCATGAAACTCTTATCTTAAAATCTTGAGCATGATATTTCATTAGTAGACTTGACATAGGCCAAAAAAAAATTGGATAAAGCTTCACAAGATATTTGAAACAATTGAGAACTCTTGAAAGCCAATTTACCCATAGTTTACCAAATAAGCAACTAGTTACTATGTTTACCAAAAATCTACATAGCGATATATCTTACAATTTGGAGATGTAATGTGTGCATACATTTAGTGAGATTATTGACAAATGTTTGTTTATTGAGAGAGTCATCATTAACAAAGGGATCATTAAACTAGCCTCATCAAATCAAAGTTAGAATTAGAACCAGAACTAGAACTAGGACAATAGCCAAAATCAAAGTCTAGTATAAGCACAAGCATCACAAAAAACCCAAGCCAATAACTATGACAAACCCAAATAATTAAATTGCAACAAAAGTTATAGGTAATGGATTAATAGAATCATGACATGTCTAAATGGTGCAATCAATATCTGCTCATCCTATGCTACCATTTTAAAAAACTCCTAATCAAAAACCTCTTCAACAAATGTAATAAGAACAACAACGTAGACTAATGCAACAAATGTAACAATCTATGCCTTTTCAAACCTTCCTCTACAAAGAAATGTGCATACTCATTGTGCCTTTTACAACCATGGATAACCCATTCAATAAGTGTTTTTAAAACTTATTATAGCTAACCTGATTAAATGGCCTACTCTGAAAGGGCAAATTCTTGAGGGATATGACTTGCTAGGTTTGGACCCCACCTTGGTTGTTCACCACTTTGTAGTACATCCTGATGTCAAAATAGTGAAATAAAAGTTACATAAATACATACTTGCATTATTATATTAGTCAACAAAGAGTTGGAAAATCTCTTAAAAGTGAGATTTATTAGGCCAATCAAATATTCAAAATGGATTTCTAATTTAGTGATAATTAATAAAAATCTGGAAGGAATCAAAATCTGTATTGATTTTAGGGACATTAACACATCTTGCCCAAAGGATGAATTTTCATTGCCAAACATTGACATGATATTCAAATCCACATAAGGTTATGAGATGCTTTCATTAATGGATGGATTCTCATGATATAATGAGATTTGAATATCACTAGATGACCAACACAAAACAACATTCACCACTCTTTGGGGAACATTTTGTCATTGGGTTTTCCATTTGGTATTTAAAATATAGGGGCCACCTATCAAAGATCCATGATAGTCATATTTAATGATATCAAGCATGAAATTATTGAAGACTAAATTGATCACATACTATGTAAATCAAAGACCAGGGTGGACCATCTATTAGCATAAAGGAGGATATTTGAGCGACTATGTGAATACAAAGTCGGGATCAACCCTTTAATGTGATTTTGGCATTACTTAAGGTAAATTAATTATATTTATTATGTATCTTAGGGGCATATAAGTCAATCCAACCAAAGTAGGATCCATAAAAAACATGCCACCACTAGCCAATTTGAAATGGCTCCCTAGTTTACAAGACAAGATCTAGTATATTCAATGCTTCATATCTCAATTGACCAATAAGTGTCATATATTTACACACCTACTAAAGAAAGGTGTAAATTTTTTTTGGGATGATGATTGTCAAAAATATTTTCAAAAATTAAAAGACTATCTAGTAAATCCACCAGTTCTATTGTCCCCTATTATAGAGAAACCATTCTGTCTATACCTATCAATAAATCCCTAGCGGCACTTGTAACTCAACACGATGAAAATGGAAAGGAACATATTATGTACTATCTAAGCCATACACTAGTCACATATTGATGCTTCTAAATGAACCACATGTGTTCTTAGTGTTTAAAGAACACTTCTCATTTTAGAATTTAGAAAATTTAGAGCATGAGTTATAGGTTTTAGTAATCTAGTTTATTGTGGTGAAATAGTAGTAGAGCAAGATAAATTGTTCCATAATATTCATATAATTTGGTGGTTGGGAGCCACCTTGGTCCATTATTTATGAATTACAAAGAATATATGTTAATAGTTAGTGAATTATGATTTAGATTTAGACTACAAACTAATCTAAGTAGATATCTATAATGAAATAAAAACTAGAGTGATCTGATATAAAAAAAGAGCAAAGAGAAAGGTAAGGCAAAAAATAATTGATTGATTGCCAATTTTAGTCTCAAACATTATAAGAAAGCATTAATTGAAGTTGAGCATTCATTCAACCAACATATAATGCAACATTGCCTAAGCTCAAATTCCACTATATACGAGGCAAAATTCAAAGGATAATGTAAAGAGTCACAATTAAGACCCAGGTCTACTTTGAGGATTTAATAATATAATCAAATAACATTATCACATTTGAATATAAAGCAAAATTAATTGAAGCAAAACCTAAGATCCTCCAACTAATCTAGTAAATGCACAAATTAGAAATCCTATTATTAGAAAAAATGTAGCTTAGAATTCGAAGACACCATCCAAATTCAAGACATCAACTAGAAATTGAAATATCAAATGTGGACAATCCTTGTATAATTCCTTGATTATATTAATTACTTCAAGTGTATAAAATTTTCTCAAAAATCTCTCCCTTTTAAAAATGGTAATACATGCCTTTATAGAAGGATCAAGTAGCATACTATTTAGTTACAAAATGTAGGTGTACAAAGATAAGGATAGTTATCCTTATAAGTTCTAAAATATACATGCTTTTTATAATAATACTGACCTAGAGGCAAATATGATAACAAACTAGCATATGCCTTTACAATAGAATATTCTATTTCAAAATGTTACAAAATTTTACAATGTAGGTGGGGCCTCTACTTGTTATTGGAAGAGGCTCATGGCCATAATATGTTGCTCATCAACTAGCTCTAGATCCATAATAAGATTTAGGATGCACTCTTCTTCTTGATTTTTTAGGTCATCAAAATCTTTTTCATTTTTGGCCATGGATTCTTTAATGATCCTAACTTCATTATCCTTTCTCTAGCATTGAATATCATGTCTATAATCTTACTATTATCAGCCCTATATTTACCTTGGCTCTTTCCTTTGATTTTTTGAGTTACCAAAGTAGTCTTATGTTTGAATTCCTCATCACTTATGATTCCAAGGGTAGTGGGTTGAGTAGGATATATATACATGGTCCCAAAAAGTTGTTTAATCCTTTTAATTAGCTACTTATCATCTTTTAGGATCCTTTCCACATTATTGTGCCATGCACTCAAACTTTGAACCTTGTCAACCATAATTCCCAAAATTGTGCTCAAGTGTCCAAAATTGAAGGTTTTAAAGCCTAGGATCTATTTTCTTACTTGTATTTTGAGAATTTTGGATATCTTGTCCTCTAAGGCTTACGATTGGGTGACTAGACTCGTAGATATTACACTATGCTAATCTAATTCACTCTACCTTAGCTTCATTATTTTGTGTGATTCAAACATGTCATAAAATGACTCATCAAACATCTTGGTCATTGCATCAAGTACTAATAGAATTTCCTATTTGTAGGTTTTCTTTTTCCCTTTCTAGGTTTAGAATCCTTTGTTTCAAGCCCTAGACCCTAAATTTTACTTGTGCTGACTAGGCCTCAATCATGATTTCCACATCTTCTTATGAACAACTTCACCAACCTACTGACCTCCTACAAGGGTTAATCCTAAAAAGGGATCCACTTTTTAGAAGGTAAATTCCTTTGTTCCAACTATAGCTATCTTGATTGTTACACTTTCTAACCCAACTATTTTAGGGTTAAATTAAATGGTAGTGACTAGTTTTTTAACTTGGGATGTTCTAAGACCTTCACACCTGAGCTACTAGATGCTCCCAAGGCATCCATCTTCTTGATTTTGAGTCCTTGAGTGACCACAATCCTCCTTTCTTCTTTCTCCTTCACCATAGCCCTTATCCATGGCTTCATGTCATCTTGTATTTCAACATCAATTCATCTTGTCATGCCACATGAGTGGGAAAAAGAGGGGATTTTTTGTAATTTCCCATAAATGAACCAGTCAAGGATGACTGGTCCATGAATGGGGAATTCATCACTAAACAAATTTATCTCACTTATCAGGTGAGAGATTTTCAATCTTGGCCTCTTCTTTGGTCCTATAAGAATAAATGCTAGCTCTACTTTCCTCTTTTTATTAGGATGGTAGAGGGACCATACCTAGAGAAATATTATCTCTAGGCTCTCTTACTTGGACTTGGACTTCTTCAAGCTATTCCTTCTCCCTATCTATATCATATGCCTCTACAAGATCTTTGAAAGCACCCTCAAGTGTCTCTTCGAGTTCTAAGGCAGTCATATCAAAATATTGGATTGGGGAAGGTGGCCTTTGTGGGAGTGTGATCCAAAACTCAAAAGCTTTGTTTGAAAGATAATTCAAGAAATATGAACAACACAATAACAAAGATGCTATCTCTAAGAAGAAATGTTTTATTCACTAAATTTATAGACCCAAACATATGCCTATCTCTGAGAAGAGATGTCTTATTTCCATTTCAGGCTACATATTCATTTATACATGTTTTGAAGGTGGGAGGAGGATGTGGAAGGTCACCAATCTCAAGGGAGATTAAGTGGTTTGACTTCCATGATTTACAACAATACAAAATTTGAGGAATTACTATTTTTAGAAACTTACTATTTTTAGACTACACTACTAAAATTGAATTTTTGGACACTTCCATTAGGTTTTTTGCAATGAAATTACTTCAAAAATAAAGTTTAATAGTAGAAATAGATCCAAAAGTGACTGAAATATATCAAAATATATGATAATAGACAAGCCACTTCGAGGGGGCAACCTCCACAACTTTCAATAAGAACATAATTCACAGTATGATGATAAATAATTACCCACTACCTCCTATATATAGTCTATCTAGGCTATGGTTACTCCATAGGCAAACCTATTAACCAAATGAATGCATAGAGAAATGTGATATAGCATTAAAGAGGGATAATTAATCCATCAGTCAGCTATTCCTATCCTATGTGATAGGTTAGGGGCATAACATGCCCTTCCCCTTCAAACCAATGTTGTCCTCAACATTGAAAAACTCTAGATGTTTTTTTAGAAAATATTCACCTTCCCAAGTTGCATCTTCACTACTCAAATTTTTCCAATTGATCAGATATTCCCTAATCTCTCTAGTTCTCAACCTCTTAGTACGTGTTTAGAGGATCTTCTCTGGTTCCAAAATGGCTCGTCCTTCTTCATCTAGTTCTGGGAACTCTATCTAGGCTAAAACTTTCTATCTAATGACCTTATTCAAAAAAGAAACATGAAATACTGGGTGTAGGTGAGATGAATGAGGTAACTCAAGCTTGTAATCCACACTTCCAATTTTCTATAGAACCTGATAAGGGCCATAATATTGAAGAGCAATTTTTTTGTCCTTTTTTTGTTACTTCAAGGACATCTACTTATAAGGCTACAAATTTACAAATACCCAGTCACCCACCTCAAAAATCCACTCACTACGATGTTGATCTACTTTTTGTTTCATCCTATTTTGTGTCAAGGCCAAATTCTCTCTCAAACTAGCCAGAACATCTTGTTGATGTTGAATCTACTCCACATCTCAAACCTTGGTTTGAACCTTTAATGAAGAAGTGATGGAAGGTGGATGGTAACCATATAGTGATATAAATGGAGATATTTTAGAAGAGGTATGGAAAGATGTGTTATACCATCATTCTACAAGTGGTATCCATTTAACCTAATGTTCCTATTTATCTGATACAAAACAATAAAGATACCCCTCTAAACATTTATTAACCACTTATGTTTATCCATCAGATTGGGGGTGCTAAGATGAGCTATGAGCTAGCTGAGTACATAAATAAGAAAATAGTTTAGTTTAAAAATTACTAGTGAAAATAGGATCATGATCACTTACAATTATTTTTAGGGTTCCATGTAATTTTAGAACTACCTCTAGAAAAATAGCAGCTACTGTACTTGCTGAAAATGGGTGTGAAAGAGCACAAAGATGGGTATATTTTATAAGTCTATCCACAATGACCAAGATAACATTCTTATATTCACAACAAGGCAACCCTATGATGAAATCCATGGAAACCTCCTCCCACCTTTGACTAGGAATTGTTAACAGTTGTAACAAACCTGGGGTCTTAACTATCTCACCTTTATTTTGTTGGCATATCAAGCATTATGCCACAAAATTTTGTACATATCCCTTGAGTCCTTCCCAAAATAATTCTTTCTTAATTATGTGATAAGTTTTCAAGAACCTTGAGTGTCCCCCAATTGGAGAAGCATGTAACTCTGCAAGAATCTTATGCTTAAGATTTGAATCTTTGCACAATTATAACCTACCCTTATACCATAGGACATTACCTTTCCATTCAAATTTTTTAGAGGCTAAAGCACCTTGATAGAGATTATAAATTAGAACCTATGTATCCTTGGCTTGCTCCCATTATAACCTAGCTTCATCCACCCAATCTTCTTGCAACATGGACATTGCACAAAGTAATGCTTATGTGGATGTATCCCATCTGGATAGTGCATCTGCTACTACAATATCTTTACCCTTCTTGTATATGATTTTAAAATCATAACCCAAAATTTTGGTTACCCACTTTTGTTATTCCTTAGATGATAATCTTTTCTCCAAAAATTATTTGAGACTATCATGATCCATTTCTACCTTAATGTGTCTACCCATCAGATAGGGCCTCCATTGTTTACTACATGAAGAATAACCATCATTTATTTCTCATAGATAGGTTTTTTTAGATTCTTACCTTTGAATTGATGAATCTCAAATGTAATGGGTCTTCCTTCCCACATTAGTACTACTCCCAAACTAGATCCAAAAGCATCACATTCAATAGTGAACATCTTTGAGAAGTATATTGTAGACAAAAATGGAGTGGTACACATAGCTACTTTTAGTTTCTCAAATGCTTTGGTGGTGGCATCATTCCAATGGAAGGCATCCTTCTTTAGCAATGTAGTGAGTGGAGCCACTATGCTACCATAACCTTTCACAAATCTTTGGTAGTAACCTATTAGTTCTAAGAACCCTTAGAGGTTTTTGAGAGTTTTTGGCATGGGCCATTCCATCATAGCTTTGATCCTCTAGGGATCAATTTTTACACCTTCATGAGAAATGATGTGACCTAGGTACTCTACCTCTTGTACTCCAAAAGCACATTTGTGTGGCTTCACATAAAGCTGATGCTTCTCTAAAACTATCAACACCTATTTCACATGTTGCATGTGCTTCCCATGTCTGATTATAAATCAATATGTTGTCAAAGAAAACTAACACAAACTTCCTTAAGAAAGGCCTAAAAATAGTGTTCATCAAGCTCTAAAAAGTAGATGGTGCATTTGTAAGACCAAAGGGCATTACCAAAAACTCATAATGGCCCTTTACATTCTAAAATTAGTTTAAAGAACATATTCATCCTTGATTCTAATTTGATGGTACCCTGAGTGAAGATCCATTTTTTTGAAATAATTAGCACCATACGACTCATCAAGTAAATCATCAATTACTAGAATAGGAAACTTATCTTTGATGGTGTACTTGTTAAGTTCCCTATAATCTAGGCAGATCCTCCATGTGTCATCCTTCTTTCACACCATGACCACTGGTGATGAATATGAATTTTGGTTTTGCTTGATGATCCCTACCTCCAACATCTCATGGACCATATTTTTGATTTCACTCTTCTATGCATATGGATATCCATATGGTTTGATATTTGGTGGTTAACTCTTGGAAGTAGTTGAATGGCATGATCATCTTTTTAGTGGTAGTCCTTTTGGCATGGCCCCAAAAATAGATGGGTGGTCATCAACAATCATCTGTAGATCAAGATGTGTAGATGCCTATGTGGGTTAAACTTCTATGGAACATAATCATGAAATAATTCCCTCTATCCACTTTTTTAGCATCTTGGTCATCTGATGTGAACTAATCAATTGTGGATATTTTGCTTGTAATCCATGTAGTTCAATTTTCCCACCTTTAGAATAAAAGTGCATGAATAGTTCTTGGAAGTTCATTAAATGGTACCCAAGGTTGTGAGCCATTAGACTCCCAAAATAATCTTTGTGCTACCCATGGGAATAACAAACATAGGAGAATCAAGATTGTACTCACCCATAACAAGATTAATACTGTGGAATTTTCCTAAATAATTAATTTTGCCACCATCTACAATCATGACCTAAAATTTTGGAGTTGGGTAGATGAAATAGTTCAATCAAGTGGCCAACTTATGGTTGATGAGGTTATGTGTGCTCCTCAAATCAATCAACACTGTCACCTTTTATTTTTTGAAGAAACCCACCACATTAAAAGTTTATGGAGTGCTAACACCTGAAAGTGAATGATAAGAGATTATAGGTTGAGAATATTTAGTTACATCCTCTATCTCTTCTTCATCATCATTGGAGGCATCATCTTCTTCTTCATCTTCATTAGATCCTCAATGCAGAATAACTTCTTCTCAGCACATATATGTCCTTTGCTCCACTTGCTGTCATAACCAAAACATTATCATTTTGCACATTTCTCTTCAATTTGTTGAGGGGTCAATCTGGTAGGTGGAGTAAATGTTGGTGTTGATATGCTATGATCTTTGAAGTGAGTGAATGGCTACTTTTTGTTGGCTATGAATTTTTCCTCAGCTCTTTGTGCCATGATAATAGAATCAAAAATATTAAGTGGATTAAACATGCATAACTTATGTTTAATGTGGTCCTTGAGCGCACCCAAAAATAGGTCATTCAAGTTCTCCTCAAAAATTGTCTCCACATGTAAGGATAGGATATGAAAATGATGAATATAGTCCTTGACAGAGCTAGTCTATCATAATTTTTCTAGTTGGCTGAAGTAATTCTCTGTCACACTATTTCCATAGTGTAATTTCATCTCCTTTGTAAAAAATGACTAGGTGACACTGAGATTCATCTTTTTATTTTGAGCACATAACCATCAATACCAAATGAATTGATCAGGTTCAAGATACAAGGATGCCATGGTAACCTTTTATCCACCTGGAATTTGATGCAGATAAAAAAAATCTCTATTTGGTTGATCCAATTGAGTGGATCTTTTCCATCAAATTTTCACATATCCACCTTTGGCAATAGGTTCCTTTGTGGCAATGTAGTTGGATTTGAAGTAAACTGGATGGGAGAACCAACCTAGTGGGGTTGTGTAATAGTGATATTTGGATGATTTGACTGATTATTTTTCAAATCCATCATGATATCTACCAAAATATCTTGTATGGATTTCATATTAGATTGTATGCCTTATACCTCAATTTGAATTCCTTGCACACTATAGTTAAGTTGGCTCACTTTGTGATCTATGTCAAATAACCTTGGTACAAAAGATCTAGTACATCCCCCTTCTGACTCCATCTCTTCCTTGTTAGGATTTTTACCTAGAGTTTTAGCATAGGTTCAAGATATAGGGATGCCATGGTAACCTTATATCCACTTGGAATCTGATGAAAATAAAAAATTTCTCTATTTTGTTGATCCAATTGAGTGGATCTTTTCCATCAAATTTTCACATATCCACCTTTGGTAATAGGTTCCTCTATGGCAATGTAGTTGGATTTGAAGTAGACTGGTTGGCAAAACCAACTTGGTGGGGTTGTGTAATAGTTATAGTTGGATGATTTAACTAATTATTTTTCAAATCCATCATGATATCTACCAAACTATCTTGTATGGATTTCATTTTAGATTGTATGCCTTACACTTCACTTTGAATGCCTTCCCCACTATAGTCAAGTTGGCTCACTTTATGATCTATATCAAAGAACCCTGGTACAAAGGATCTAGTACATACCCCTTCTAACTCCATCTCTTCCTTGTTAGGATTTTTACCTAGAGTTTTAGCACCCTTTCCTTGGCCTCAAGTTTGTAGACCTACCATAAAAGGGTTGTAAGATGTCGACCCTGATTGGCACTTTTGACCTAACTTTGACCAAGCCATTTTCAACTTATGTCAGAATCTAATCAAAACATACAAAGAACATACCCTAGCCAAATTTTTCTAATCTTTCTAAAAATGTAAATAACTCCAAAAAAATCTTTGAATTGCAAATTATAGAGAAATTTTATTAAAAAACATAAAATGGAGATAAATTTTGTAAAATAGATCCAAATGAGCTGAAATTTTAATGGAAGCTTAATTTAATGATTTCTCACATCTAGTAAAAAAATGTAGATAAATTCACAACCATTTCTTAGATATAGCCAAATTTAAAAAATTAGGGTTTCACCCACAAGATTGCCCAAATCGTAGCTTTGATACCACTTGTAATGAAATTACTTCAACAATAAAGTAGAATAGCAGAAGTAGATCCAAATATGACTAAAATATATCATAATATATGATAATAGATGAGCCACTTTGAGGGGGCAACCTCCACAAGTTTCAAAAAGAGCAGAATTCACAATATGATGATAAATAATTACCCACTACCTCCTATATATAGTCTATCTAGGCCATGGTTACTCTATAGGCCAACCTACTAACCCAATGAATGCATATATAAATGTGATATAACATCAAAGAAGGATAATTAAGCCATAAGTTAGCTATTCCTATCTTAATACATGTGATAGGTTAGGAGCATAGTATTTTTGGGGGTCAAAATCCATTGAGCAAATTTCTATGCCATCTCACCACATTCCCATTCTTATCTTTCTAATGGTTTAAATGGTGAGTCAATTGGAGCTATGGTGCAGAATTTATGGCTCCCAAAAGTTCCATCATCAATTGGGGTGGACTCGTCACCCGAATTGTTGCCCAGATCATTCCTCCCTCCTTGAAAAGTAATGGTCCCCATTGCATTAAGATTTATCATCAAGTGTGGTAGTTATATTTTGATTTGATTCTCGATGCATACTTGGAATGGACTATGATTTATGGAACTGTGTAGGGCCCTATTGTTCACCATTTATATCTTACCATCAGTCTATGGATGGAAGGCCGTGAACTTCTTTAGCTTGCTATCTATTTTCTTCTATTGTTGTGTTGTTTGTGTAGTTAGGGTTGCAACATCAACCCTTTTGGATTCTTGTGGCTTGACCACCATGAGAAAAAATTTCTTAGTACTAATCAAAGAGATATATGTAGAAGGTGGTACCTCTAGTACCCTGTAGCATCATGCTCCAAGAGTGAGAGTGATCCTTCAAGCTCTTGATTCATAGATGCCATGTCGATCATACATGAATAGTTGACCAAAGAGTACATCAAAAACATCTAGATTGACCACATCACATAATATCTCATCTTGGAAAGGTTTTATTGCATATGAGAGAAGACATTGGTGGGTGACACATAGGTTTACCCTAGAATCAACCATCCAATACTGTATGGCTTTGGGTGAGGCTTCATGGATAGATTTGGGATTATCACAACATTAGTAGAGATTAAATTCTTTTGGATTCTACTATCAAGAATGAAATGTAGAGGCTTACCTTTCACTCATAAATTAGAGTGAAACAACATTTCCTTATCATCTAGCTTCTCCTCATGGGTCTATGATGAAGCAAAAATGGCTTCAAGCTCAACATCTACAATCTCTTCTTCAACCTCTTCAACTATAGGGTCTATATGAGGTAGAGTAGTAGATGTTGAGGATTGTGACTCAAAAATTAAGGACTTGATGGCTTGACATTCTTCTTTGGAGTGAGTTCTAAATTTGTGATAATCACACCACTTACCAAATTTTCCATCCTTTTGCTTCCAATTTTGGCCTCGTGTTTGACCTTGTTTGTCACTTTTCCATTTTGAAGGCCAACTCTTCATATTCATTCCTCCATGCTTCTACTCAATCTTCACTATGAACTTGTATGCCTCACCAAGGGTTTCCAAATTAAAGAGTTCCATTTCTCCTCATATGTACCATTGTATTCCACCATAATATTTGAGAACCTTGTGTTTCTCACTTTATTGGATACCCAATCTCATAAATAGAGAATGAAAAATATTAGTGCAATCTTTAACATGTTATTCCTTTCCTTGGTGAAGTTATTGCCACTCTATATATAGATCATCATATGCTACAATGGGGTAGTATTCTTCCTTTACAGCTTCTATGAAATCATCATAGGTAGATTCTACCTCAAGGCCAATATCATCTGCACTGAATCTCTTTTTTTACACTTCCCACCAATTTTTGATAGGCAATAATACTTTCAAAAGAGCAAAAGTGATCTTCTCTTTATTGGTGAATTTATTTATAGAAAAATAAGAAGATAATTGATCTGACCAATTTTATAATACACCAGCATTAATTTTGCCTTCAAATGTAGGGATATCAAAATTCACCTAAACCTTAAAGGGTGTTGGGGCACTAAAAGGATGTAGGGGTGTAGATGAGGAGCCAAAATTTCCCATTGAGATTTTTTGGATAATTTGAGTGAATTGTTGTAGCATCTACACTTTTTACTATTAGAGGGCTTCATTCACTATTTCCTTGAAAGGATAGGATGTCTTAATGTTGTCCACCATTTGAAGTCATTTGGAGTGAATAGGTGGATAGTATGCTAATTCTATTTTCCACCCAAGATTACTATAATTTGACCTCATCCTGAAGATTATATAGTACAAATACAAATTTCTCTGATACCACTGATCCAAATGGTGAGTCAATTGGAGCTACGATGCAAAAGTTATGGCTCCCAAAAGTTCTATCATTAATCAGGGTGGACACATCATCCAAATTGTTGCTTGAATTATTGCCTAAATTAGAGTGTTGAAGATGAAGGTACCTCCTTGGGTCTCTCTTCTAATCTCACCTCTCCTAATTTCTCTTTAACTTAGCCTTATTCATCCTAGCCTTGCATAATTTGCCCCTGAGGCTATGGTTGTGGTTTTTCTACTTGGGGTTGCTCCTAGGCCATCCTAGATGGTCTAGGTAGTAAGTGATACTATAAAGGATTCATTTTCAATGCTTCTCTTGATGGCTTATCATCCTTGGTCAACTTGTGTTTAATCTTGATGTTGTGGCCTTGGATCCTAGCCAACACCTCTTCATAATTCTTAGCCTTAATATATATGGTGTCATAAACAATAAGATGATGTACATACTCAGTCTTAAGGAGATTCTTGTCCTTAAAATGATCACCCACTATGTTCTTTGGATCCCACATTTTGAGTTCATATAACTAAAATCCAAATGAATCTTTGTGTATGGATATGATTTCCACCTATTTCTAGTCCTTCAATATGGTTTTCCTAATGTTTAAGGGGAAGGAGTGGAGTAAAACCTTCACCTTTTCCTTGCATATTTTATCAACTCTATTAATGAGTTGGGAAGTAATTTATTGTTCATCAAACTTGTTGGGAACATATACTAGCAATTGGTAATGCTAGGATAGGATGCCCTCAATCTTGATGACTTCATAATCAAAGTAATACCACATGTCCCCCATCATTTCAACATATTTCTTGATGAGTGGATGGACCCTAGGCATGGTAACACCTATGATGGCCTCCATTATGGTTGGATATATGAAATCACAAATAAACTACATGTAATTCCTATACTTGAAGATATACAATATAGAGTAGTGGTGGTAAATGGTAGTCTTGCCTTCTAGAGACCAATTTCTAATACTAGGGAAGTTTATTGAGGCAAGCAAGTCATCTAGTAGGTATGACATCATATAAAACTACTTGGAGTTATTCTTTTCTATGGTAGTGAATTTCTTGGTGAGGAAGACACTTATTAAATCTCCAATTGGAGGGGTGAGATTTTCTTCAACCAAGAAATGCACAAAGGGGACCCCAATTTTATTCACATTGGTGGTTGAGGGGGCTCCAAAGGCTCTATTTAATAGGGTCATTATCACCCTAATGCCCTCTTTGAATTAGACTACTAGTATTTTTCCCTCCAAGTCCTTAAAGATATGGGGACCTTGGTGTATCCAAGGTCTAAGGACAGAGTGTAGGTCATGGTTGCTAGTCCACTTTTAATCATAGATAAATCCACATGGATAAGAGGGAGCTTATAATATTTTTCAAAATCAATAGGGGAAATATAGGCTATCCTTTTAGAATTTCCCTCCCTAATGATCTAGTCATTTTCTACTATATAATCAACAAATACGGGGTTAAGGATGTCTATAAAATGTAATACCTTAGGTTTTTCCATGGCATGGGGAAGGATAACCATCTGGACTACAACTAGGTCATAGTGCCTCCTACTTTTGGTGGTGATTCTCTGTTCCTCCTTAGAAATTGGTGGTAACTCCTCTACCATGAAGAATAGCTCAACCCAATTCCTAATGCTTGAGACATTTAAGGATGCAAGTTCTAATTTGGTATCTTTGAAGATATAACCTTCATTATTTGTTGACAAGTAAATCTTGGTATCTTTAATTATTGTTTATGAGTGACCATTGTCTCTATTCTTACACATTATTTACATTGGTAGTAGATGGTCTCTATGTAAGCTCTTTTATTCTCAAAAACATAATCAAGCTCTCTTTGGTTTGAATTGTATCCAATTGAGTCCATTTGGGTTGATTTTGTGTAGGGTTTAGGGTTTTGAAGCTTTAATGGCAAAATATATCTAGGATTTGGTTTATGCATTCCTTAGATTTGATTTAAACCTTTGCAAATATATATTTGAATGTTTGAGCCCACAAAATCTTCTAGTTTTTCATTTTATACTTGTGTGGTACCTATGTGGCATTAGTTTGGGCCTTTCATGGCATTTTACATAAATTCCTTTTGAGCACTATCCATTGGCATTTAAAAATGCCTCTTTTATTTCACTTCATTGGATCAAAATATAGGATTAGCACAAGCTATTAATTATAATTTGGGACCTTGACTATGATTGGATCCGTTATTCCAAGCATTATAGTTATGACACTTAGTATCTTTGCATGCCTTCCCCATGCTTTATATTCTATGTTAGTGCTTCATTGAATAGGCATTGGCTATGTGGTTAGCTTGTGGGCCTTTGAAAAGTCATGAGGACCTTCATGCCATTGAATCATCTTCCAATAATGAGGAATGAACCATCATATCATCTTATCATTTCTACCTTTAATGAGCCTATGCCATGCATTAAACTCATGGGTTATTGGGGCCTCATTGAAAATTCTATAGGAGCCTCGCATCATTGGATCAAAATTTAGTGATGAAGTACAAAAATTTGATCTATAGAGATGCCCAAACTTTAAGTTAGTACATTATTAATACCACAACTTAGGCTTAAGTCCCTTAGGCTAAGGTTTATTTCATTTATTAAACATGAAACAAACCTTAGTCTAAGGGGTTCATGCTTATGTTTTTTTATTTATACATAAGGGGGACATGGCCTAAATATTTTAAGCCAATGTTTAAATCGTGTTTAATAAACACAATGTATATATTGGTCTAAATTTTTTATGTTCAGTATTATAAAATATGATCAAAAGGATCAACATGACATAATGGAACAATAAAAAAGAGGATTTTATTGTATTAACAAAACACATTAATACCTTTAGCTAGAAGCATTTGGTCTAACTTTTACACTTTAAGGACTCTCTTTTTAAAATAAGACTTAGTATAAGTCTATAGTTTAAGATTCATGATATTTATACAAAATGTCATGGGGAACTTAAAGTATATATTTAGACTAAGTTTTTTTTGTGTATATTTAGATCATAAGACCATTTCTAAATTTTTTAATTTTTTTTAAGACTGCAAGAATCAGTACTGTAACGTCAACTGATCAGAACCGCATGGTCCCCCTATAACCTACAGTATGCCTAGTAAACTTTTTAACGTGACTGGTGACGTTGGCGTGACATGCCCTCTAGTACCATGGCATGGGGGGGAACTCAAACACTTGACTAGTAGAGCCACAACAGAAATGCTTAACGAATCAAACTAGGCCCCCTACCCTAAATTTTGTAATTTGAATATTTATAGTGTTTGAGATTTTTTTGAGCACTTCCCTTAGATTGTAAAGCCATTTTTAAACCTTCCATCAAGATTTTGGAGTGCATTTTGACCCTAAGCATAATAATTCATTAACTTAAATTCAATGGTCTCATAGACATCAAATACATCCTCATAGATATTGAATGTCATTCATATGAACATCAATTTTAAGCTCATGAAGTTTTTAATTTGATGTGATTAAAGCTGGTAGTCACATAGACATAAAATACGTCCTCTCAGATGTTAAATGATGGTCATGAGAACATTAATTTTAAGCTCATAAAATTCTTGTGACCTAATGCAAGAGTTCTATTTAGCACCTCCATGGGGCTTCCTAAGATATTGGACTTAATTCACTCCATTGGATCCTAATTAGTGATGAAGCATCAACCATAAGATCATCATCTAGGAGCTTGCTCATGATTTGTTACTTTATTAAGTAGGACCCATTTGTCCTTGATCATCAAATGCAAGGGTGTCACATGTCAATCATCTCGGCCTTCTGTAGTCCCTTAAATTTTCAATTATGCTTCACCCCATTTGATTGGGTCTTCATGATGAAGCCGGAACTGTTAGATTATCTAAAGTGCATTTTTTTAAACACAAATCTCAAAGTTTCCTCTCTTTGCTAGATCAAATGCCATGATAAAGTGAGTATTTTTGGATCCTATGAGATGCGAGGAAGTTAAGTTAGAACCAAAGTGATAAAAAATACATAGGCTAAGGTGTTAAGCCTAAGGTCCCAATTGTATTAACAAATATGTCAAGACCTTAGGATTAAAACCTTAGGCTAAGGCATAAATCAAAAGACCAATCTAACATAAAAGTGGACTCAGGGAACTAGGACTTTTAGGCTAATGTGTTAAAACTAAGGTCCCATTAGTATTTATAAATATGATGGGGATTTAGGGTTAAAACATTAGGATAATCTAGGGAATACCAAAAAGTCCCTACAGAATGAATATTAGTTAGGCATAAAAAGTAACTTTTAAAGGGGGGAAATAAAAAAGGGGACGAAACATTTTAAGTTAAGTTTTAGTTGTGTTGAAAACCACAACTAAGCTTAAAACATGAACTTTATCCTTAGGTCCAAAAATGGATTTTAAAAGGGCTCCCATTGATTTGGTTCTCACCAACATTCAAATTGAAATTGAAGGCTTTGGATAGGGTTTTGAAACCTAAAATAATTAGGGACAAATTCCATGGAACATGTAACTAAAATCCATAAATAACATTTATTATCAGTTTTAGCCAAAATTAAAGCAAACATAACTATGTACGCTTGCTCTTGATAAAGTAGATGATCTTCAAATTCCACAAATGATTCTAACATGCCATATTTTGTGTTCAAACTTTAGTGTCTCTCAAGGATCCTAATTTTATAAAAAATGGGTGTATGTTGGCCCCAACATCACATATGATCACAATTATATGCCCATCAAAAAATATTTTTTAGCTATGGTCTTCACAGCTCAAAAATTATGACATTACATGTTGAACAATAATACCATGATCATTTCAAAAGTAAATTCTCTCAAGTATATAATATCTAAAACAATTTTATAAGGTTGTATGGCTAAATGTATCATGTTTCTCAATGAGTTTGAGATAGAATATGTGAACCAAAAATATATCAAGGGGCAAGTTCTTATAGATTAGCTTACTGAAGTACCCCTTATAGACACAAAGCCATTAACATTCCACTTTCTTGATGAACCCATCATTGACACAACTCTTGAGGAGTATCACTAGAATATATATTTTGATGGGTGATTCACAACACATGGATCGGTAGTAGGCCTTTTGTTTATCATTCCATAGGGAGATATAATCCCCAAGTCATTAAGAATCAGTTTTCCTACATGGTATCTTTCCTATGCTAATCTAATTCATGCCCTGGCTAATACTTTGAAATCTATGTTGACACCATGCCCATTTTCTATATGGGGCCTCAATCTCATTGGGATGATAAAACCCACCTCATCGGATGGCCATAAATATATCCTTACCACCATTGAATACTTTATTAAGTGGGTTTAAGTTATACCCCCCACTTACATGATTAGAAAGTCAATTTTCAATTTCAATTTTAACCATCTCATTTACTGTTATGGTATCCCCTCTGACATTACATTTGATAATTGTGGATCATTCAAGACCAAAGATGTCAAATTTCTATGTGTTGAGTATAAGATCACCCAACATTTTTCCACAACATATTACCCTCAAGGTAATGGCAAAGTAAAAGCATCTAATAAAACCATTATCAATATCCTTAAAAATATTGTCAATGATGTTGGCCATGATTGGAACCTTTAGATATTCCATGCTCTCTAGGAATACCATACCAATCACTACACTCCTATAGGTGCCACTCCATACTCACTTGTTTATGGAACTGAAGCCATCTTCCTATTGAGGTCAAGTTACCTTCTTTGTACATCTCTTTGAAACATGTACTGCATGATGAAGACTATTGAGTAGCTCACCTACAAGAGCTGGAGTTACTTGATGATGAATAATTGGCCATAGTAAACAACCTTTAAGCATATCATAATCAACTCTATGTCCACTATAATTGGTTTGTGAAACATATAGATTTTGAGCATGGTGATCTTATTCTCAAAGAAAACCAAAATAATACCATGATAGAGAAGAAACATAAAGGAAAGTTAAAAACCAATGGGGTATGTCCTTTTATAATTATTTCATACTATGGTATAGGAGCATACAATCTCACCACACTAGACAAGGATGAACTTGATGAGCTGAAGAACATTATACACCTTAAGCATTACTTCACTTGAGCGACTTGGTGTATTATCTATGAGGACCATTTCAAGTTATACCATAATATTAGCATTCTTATATATACCATTCTACCATCCTAGCATCAAATCACTTTGTCATTCCATACTCCATTATACCATACATGTTCCATCAACCAACATGTTTTGAACCTACCTACCTATCCCATTTGACCTTGGTTCATCCATTGGTTCCGTTTTTAGCATGATGATTCAAATCAATTTCAGCAAATATTTCAAGTATTCTAGATAGAGGTTATATTTTGGAGTAGTATGACATAAGTTTTGGTAGTTTCATTCTTCATTTATTATTTCATTCTATACCATGCCTATTTATGTGGGCCTAATTATAACCACCTATGGGAAAATCAGTGTCTCACCAGTCTTGTTACTAATTATAATCACCTATGGGAAAATAAGTATCACCGATATGAGCTGTTGTATCCTATTTATAACCACTTATGGGAAAAATAGGGGAAATAATTATTTATTGTGCCTTGATAAACTAACTTTTAATTCCTATGTTTTATTGTGCCATTATGCTAACTATGCCTATTTTGTTTGAATTGGCTACTACACTAGTCAAATTATTCCACTATAAGTTGAAACTACTATGAATTGAGGCTATTTTGGGACTATGTGGGTAGCGCTAGATACTTATTAATGTCAAATCAATCCCCCTTCACCATGATCTCACCATTTTTTGAGAAATATTTAAATTTGAATGCTCTCACCATTTTGTGAGCTTGAACCATTTAGTATCTCATCATTCTTGATCAAGTTGAGATGATCCAAAAATTCCAAAAATATATGTAAAATTGATTTAGAAAAAATAAAAACATTGACCACTTCTTTGCCTTAAGGATTTTGGGAACCCACATTAAGTCATAATAAACCACTTGTCACTTAGTTTCCCCATCCTTTTTGGACTTTTATCCCATGCACTTGCCATTTTGAAAGATCATCCTATCTTCTTCTATAACATCAATCATGTTTTCTTTATCGTCATTTTCTTCCATCCCATTTCTTGGGAGAACTACATTTGGCCTAAAATTTTCTTGGATATTACATCCATGGAACTATGTAGGTAGCATCCACTTGCCTAGTGCATATGGAGTCAGCTTGACCAACCCCTTCTTTTTCTTCTATTCTCCCATCTTATTTATTTATTTTGTTGTCACCTATTTTCAGGAGGCAATGTTCTTCATCTTATTTATGTCACATTGTTTGTACTAACATTATGATTAAACATTGTTTGTTTATTTATTTTTGTCATTTATTTTTTTGTGTCTATTTATTTTCTTTCTGTTGCATTGATTCAGTCTACATACATTCATTGGGTGGTTCTTTGTGCATTATTCTTGAATCCATCTATATTCATACATTAACATTGTCATCATGGTTTTTATCATTGGTGCATTATTTCAATTGTTTATTAGATCAGGAGTCAATCCTTATGCATATTACAACCAATTCCTCATGGTGTTTTATCATGATACGTATCATCACATGCTACAACAAAAAAACATCTTTAATAAATTTACATGACAAATGCAACAACAATATCTCCTTGGCACCTTATTCAATGATAGTTCTAACCTAAGCCAAATCATATCCCAAATAGAGTAATTAAACAATAAAATAATTATCCTCTTTATTAGTTCAGATGAGCATCTCCCTACTAGTAGGTTGTCTAATTCATATTTATCCTCTATATAAATTTGACATCATCATATTTTTCATCATAATTTCATATCATATTTATCGCTATCAAGGTACAATGCTTATAACCACCTATGGGAAAATCATTGTACATTATCCCACTTGCATTTCCAATGATTATGACCACCTTTAGGCAAATAATTACATTTTCACCAGTTTGAGTGTTAATGGTTATAACCACCTCTAGGCAAATCATTCACTTTTTTCTGCCCAATTGGGGCTTGTTTTCCATAATCAAGGTCCAATTATTATAAATGCCTTTGGGAAAATCTTTGCACACTATCCCACTTACATTTCTAGTGATTATGACCACATTTGGAAAAATCATTATGTTTCCACCAATTTAAGGGTTAATGATTATAACCACATTTAGGTAAATCATTCACATTATTCCACCTAATAGGGTCTTGTTTTTCATAATTGGGACACTATTTATTATAACCACATATAGGTAAATCATTGTATACCATCCCAATTGCATCTTTCATATCATATTGCCTCTATCTGATTACAATGCTTATAACCACCTTTGGGCAAACCATTGTACACCATCCCACTTGCATTCTCAATGATTTTGACTACCTTTGGGAAAATCATTGTGCTTCCATCTATTTGGTCCACTCATTTCCTTCTTTCAAGGGATTGTTTGTTGACCCCTTTTGCCAACCACTCCCTTAAAGGGCACCCTAAAATTTATCCATTATCATTGAATATGTAATCATAATAGGACATTTTAAATCTTTGAGAAGACATTACTATACTTATAACTTATAATGCCTTCCCAAATAGAGGCAAACTATAGACATCTAAAAGTTTCCACCAATGCTTTTGTACCATAATTTAGATTGATATTTACCAACCTTTACAAATCTAGCCTAAGAATCACTAAATGTCTCAAATTTGTCTTCATAAAATATAATTTGGCTTATAAAATAATTAAATGGGACAAATTTACACAAAAAAATTAATTCAAATCTTTCAAAATGTCAAAAAGTCTAAATAGAATTAATTAACATGAATATCAAATCAAATGTCTAAATTAAATTAACCTTGAGAAATTATATGAATTATCAAAAATGAAATTCAAAAATCAAACAATATCATAGGAATTTAGAATTAACTTTTTGTGAGTTGTCAAATATCCAAAATATTCCACCCATTCCTATTCATTGATAATCATGACCATTTAACACCTTTTAACTCCATCAGGGTTAATTAACTCACAAATGTAAATTTTTAACCCATTACAAGCCCCAACTAAACCTTAACTCACCCTATATTGAGGTTAGTTACTAAACCTATAAATAGAATCCATTGCCTATGAAGAAAGAGAACTTGGACATAGTAATGTTATAATGCTAGTTTTAGAGCAAGATTGCATGACAATAGTGTTATAATGCCAAATTATCAAGCCAAATGAAGAAATATGTTGGGGAATTCAAGGAATTGGTAAGGAATGGTGTAAGTTCTTTCCATTTTTAGTTGTGCTTTGTCAACTGGTTTTATTCACCATGCTCCCCCCTTTGATTTAGGTAAGATAATGTTACATGTTAGTGTGTTTGTTTTCATTTTGATTTCTTTTCATTGTGAAGATAACATATGATCTAACCACCTTATTATATTCCTTAATCATAAATGGCATGCTCGGTGGGATCATTAGTACCCCACATAGTAAGGAGATAAATATGCAGTTCACAAACCATCAAAATAATGCTTAAATATCGTTAAAATTACAAATTTGTCTTTGACTATTGTATTTGGGATTATTTTTCTAATTTGGATCTACATAGACACTGGTACCAATCAGGCCTAACTGACATTAGTTTGGCCTAAAATGACCATAGTTCTACCCAACTAATATTAATACTATGTGCTCATCATCAGTCAAATTGTAGGGGGAAATGGGTTTAAATCTTACATTTTGATTCTTTCTATCAATCCTTTTCATGATTTCTTGGTTTTAATAACATTTAAAATCCTTGACTAAACTTTATCTTACAATTTTTCTCAAATTTTTATCTAAGAAAGGCCTAACTTAACATGTTTGTCTTTTATGGTTTTGCCTTCAAGTTCATAAGTGATCGACGATGGTCTTAATTGACCGGTGTCTGTTCTTCATGATCAAAATTGATTCTCTTTGAAACTGACTAATGATGATTGCCTTGAATTTGGTATCAATCATTTTTGAACAACCATGTTCATCATGTTTCCAAAATTAAAACCTGAGATCTCTTTTTACCAAGTTAATTTTCTCACAATCAAAGGTGATTCAAAGTATAAGGATACTAATTAATAATTATAGGTCCAAAACTTGATTAAAACACAAATTTTCTAGTTTTAGTTAAAGAACATTTCATTTTAGGATTTTAAAAAGAATCTAGCTAAATGACACACATTTTGTTTTAGTGTTAAAATGAACATGTTAAGTTTCACACATTTGGTATTTGGTGTTTAAAAGGAGTAAGGATTGTTAATTTTTTCAATCACTTCACTGTTGGTGCTTTAAATGAATGCTTAAGTCTTGAACACATTTTTTTGTGTTTAAAAATGAATTCAAGATAAATCTTGAACATTTAGATCTTAGGATTAAAATTAACATAGATTATTTTGCTTAAGTTATGTTCAATTTTTCAAAATTTCACACTTAAGACAAGGGTCCAAGTAAATAACATAGTCACATTTCAATTTGGTGCCTAAAATCAAACATCACTCACAATTTCTTGCAAACTATTTATTGTTTTTTATTTTATCAAAAAGAATAGTGTATGTATTCTCTCCCCTCATCCCCTATAGGGAAATCATGAGATCAAAATCACATTTTTATTAAATTTAGTGCCTAGTCCAAGGCATAGAAAGAAAGTTTCCTAGGCTTTCCCCAAAACCTATATGGTATTGGGTGATCTAAAAGTAACCCTAAAGTATTTCTACTAGTATTTTATTTTCATGCATTTTGTCTTGTAAAATGGATGTCATTACCTCTCACAAGTTGTCTAGGGAATCATTTAACTAAGGATTCATCTCCCAATAGTGTTTCAACCATGATCCACACTGGGTTATACAATAATGGGAACACATACTACTAGAGATATGGGGTTGAGTGGCTAACCTCTCCTTTAGTAATTAAGGCCTGAGTCAGGTCTGGTCAACCAAAGGATACCACTAAGGAGTCCATGGATGGTATCATCATTTAAAATAATAAACCCTTTCATGATAAGCTAATCGATATGAAATCAATTGATGTGATACTTCTATTATGTTAACCACACTTGGGATCAATCCAAATGATCGTAACTTGTTAGTTTTAGTCGACCCTACTTACCACACCTTGATAGGATTTAGGATGTACTTGGTTGTATTTTTATCATTTATTCTTTTATTATTTGGTGTGTTGAATCTAAAACTTTTTTCTTTATACCATATCATGAAAGAGTTTATTTGTATACATTACTCCATTATTTGAAGAGGCATTATGCCATCCATTTCACATCTTGCTTTAAACTTAGGAAACTTTTATGTCAAAATGTTAAGTATGGAACTTGATTGAGATGGGTAACATTATGATGCACAAATAATTTCAAGTCTTATGCTTTATAAGTCTTTGAAACAAACCATTTTCATTGTTTTTAGAGTGGTAACACCATTACACTACTCAAATTGTTTCAATAGACTTGTCTTATCTTGTATCGAAATTGTCATTATTTAAACCAATCACATGTGCCTTGTTGGATATTTTTTTAAGCATAGTCATGGTGTCCAATTTTCCTAGATTGTTGGTAACTAAGTCCCAAGTTTTCTTAAGTTAAGTCTTTGATTAACTTCTACAATTTTGGATCCAAACATTTATTAATTTTTGTTTAGGTCTCAACACATTGGGGCTCATACATAGATCTTTCTCTTTTGTGTTGTGTAACTTAGGTTTATCCATTACTCAAGTTTGGAAACTATATTATTTGTGCCTTTTTTTGATAGAATCAACCCATACTCAAGTGCCTTTAGTTTATCCTTGTACCAATTTGATCATGTTTATGTTTCGAATCAAGTTCCTTATTTATGTCAAAGTGTTCCAAGTTTTTTAGATTAAAAATCATCCCTTTATTTCATGTCTAGATTTTTATGCCATGTTTGGCCAAAATTCCTAGCACATGCCTTATTTTGAGCATAAATTTTGACATAGTAATGTTATAATCACTATAAATGCAATTGAGATGGTCTAAAATTATTTTCCTAAAGATAGTTATAAGAATTATACCCTAATAGTGGAAAACATGATATGAAATTATGATGGAAAATATGATGATGTCAAATTTATAGAAAGGATAAATATGAATTAGACAACCTGATAGTAGGGAGATGATCATCCAAAATAATAAGGAAGATAATTATTTCATTAGTTAATTACTCTATTTGGGATATGATTTGGCTTAGGTTAGGACTATCACTAGATTTGGTACCAAGGAGTTATCATTACTACATTTTTCATGTAGACTTCTTGAAGCTGATTTTTGTTATAGCAAGTGATGGTAAGAATCATGATATAATACCATGAGGACTTGGTTGAAATATACATAAGGACTGACTCTCAATCCAATAAATAATTGAAAATAATGCACCAATGATAAAAACCATGATGACAATGTTAATTTATGAATTTGGATGGATTTAATAATAATGAACAAGGAATCACCCAATGAACACATGTAAAATGAATCGAGGTAACAATACTGAAATAAAATAAATAGGTACACAAAAAAACAAACAAAAAAATAAACAATATTTAACCATAATATTAGTACAAATAATGCAACATAAAAAAGACCAAAAACATTACCTAATCAACCTCAAGCAACTTTGTTTTTTTAGTGGAAGTTCCAATCCATTTATCACTTTATCTCCCAATTTTTGGACTGATTTCAACCCTTCCTCCACCTTATAATTAAGTATGTGTCTTTCAAGTGTTATAATTATTGTCAAAATGCCTTTGATTCAATCAAAATGTATATTTTGTCTCCACCTATCCTCACCCCTCTTAGACCAACCTTTCTACCTTTATATCTACACCACTAACCATTCCCTAGGGGTAATGCTTACTCATCAAGATGCAAAACATAGAGACAAATCCATTTACTACATCAGCTGCACACTTGTAGTTCACAAGACTTGGTATACCCATACTGAGAAACTTTGCTTAGCTTTAATCTTCATGGCCACCAAACTTCATAACTACTTTCTTAACCACAAAACTTATGTAATAACCAATACCAACACTCTCAAGTATATGCACTCTAAACCATACCAAAACCAACATATGGCTAAGTGGCTCATGATATTAGTAGAGTTTGATCTTGACTTCCTTTCGAAAAATTAAATTAAAGGGCAAGTCATTACAAACCAATTAGCCAAATCAACTCTAGCAGATAATCAACCTCCTCCTCTTGAATTTCCTAATGAGTCCATCACAACCCTCTCTCAAGAGGACTTCACCTATCAAGTCACCATGTTATTTGATGGATCAAAGTGTCAACATGGTGGGGGAGATGGAATCATCCTTATTCCCTTTGACGGTGAACCTCTTCCTTTATCATTCAAACTTGAATTTGAATGTACCAAAAATATGGTTGAGTATAAATCCCTAGTGCTAATAGGCCTTCAGACTGCTTTAGCCTTAGGAGTCAAAACAATAAATATATTTGGTGACTCCCAACTTATGGTAAATCAGATCAATGGATCTTACTAGTGTAATAATGGTGTTTTTCAATAGTAAAAACAACTATATGAAAAACTCTTAGCATCATTTGAACACTATCACATCTAGTCAACCCCATAATCTACTAGTAAGTTCATCGATACCATGGCTTCTCTTACCTTTCAAATTTTGTCTACACCCTCTAAATCCAAACTGTCTATCATTATCCATAGATTTACCCAACCTTCCTACATCAAACTAGATTCTCCCACCATCTTAAATGTGAAGGATACCCAACATAACCTTTGGTATCAGTGGACCTTCGACTATCTCAACCTTGCCATTATGCCTTCTAGTATTTCCTAGAATGCTCAAAGAGAATTTATCCAGAGTACCTCATGTTATACCATTATTGGAGGAATTATTTATAAACGTGGCTTTGATGGTCTCCTCTTTTGTTGCCTACACAATAATGAAGCCTCTTACACTGTTAAGGAAACACATAATAGTATCTATGGGGGACACTTTAGTGTCCTCACTATAGCTAAACACATCCTTCACCTCAGCTATTATTTTCCTTCCCTTAACCATTAGTATTGTGATTATGTGAAAAATCATGTTAAGTGTCAAAAACATGCAAATCCACATCACACACCTAGCCATAGTCTTTTTGTTTCTACTAATTTCTAACCCTTCTCATAATGGGGCTTGAACCTTATTAGTAAAATTAATCCCCATTATTCACAACAACACCATTTTATCATCATTATGATTGAGTATTTTACCAAATAGGTATAGTTTATTCCTTTAGTCTCAACCAAAGTGAAAAATATTATCAACTTTATCAACCATCACATCATCTGTCGCTTCGGTATTCCTCACAAGATCATCACCTACAATGGTAAATATTTTAAGAACAATCAATTCTAAGGTCTTTTGATGCATTTGGGACTAATTTAAGTTTACACATGACCTATCTCCCTCAAGAAAATGGATAAGCTAAGGCCTCTAAAAAAAATCTTAACAACATGCTCACTAAAATGGTTAATACATCTCGTTGGGATTGGCATTCACACATCCCCTTTTCCCTATGGGAATATCACACTATCATCCAAACCCCTATGGGTGCTAGCTTATTCTTTCTTGTGTTTGAATCCAAGGTTTTCTTACCTCTCAAAGTTCAAATCCCATCTCTTCACATATCTTTTCAAGATCTAATTTTTTAGGATGACTATCATCATCACTATTTAGCCTAGCTTCAGTTACTTGATGAGCAACATCTATCCACCCTTACCCATCTTCATGTTTATTAAGAGCATGTCAAACATTCCTATAAAAATCACTTTAGAGTACAAGAAATAAACATTATAGAACTCATCCTAAATTAAAATCAACATATCATCAATATGGAGAAAAAAAGTGGGTCAAGTTTTCTTTCAATTTTCTTAGACCTTATATCATAACCCATAAGTATGGATAAAGAGCTTACCGGTTGTCCTCTCTCAAAGGCAAACTAGAACTTGAGCCCCTCAATGATTTGCATATGCATCCTTTATTTTTTTAAGAAGGATCAAGCTCACTTTTATTTAACTTAAGCTTGTCCCTTGCTTACGAACTGCATTCATCTCCCTATTTTATGTGTAATTGATTAAAACTGAATCATTTAATTACCCATCACAATCATAGCCTAATCCTGAATAATGGGTACCATCGCTCTACCCATGGTACTTTCCACCCCTTTATATAAGATAAATTCCCATTATAATTGTAACTTAAACCCATTTGCACCTAATCAACCTTCATGTGCTTTTAGTTTTACCTTCATAAAGGTGAACCCTTTAAGCCTATATAAGCATGTCTATGTCAAGCATAATCAAACAAAGCAAATAAAGAATAATCCCTATAAATAAAAATCATGGGTCATTCCTAGAATTCATAGAATAATCCATAGAAGGACAACTATTAAAAACATACTTGAAATTGCTCAATGTAAGGTGGGTTTCTCCCTTGAAGGAAAACTACTAAAAACATTAAACAAAGCACACGAACTTAGACCGCTCTCTCAAAGGGTGGTTGAGTAAATATTTTATCAAAACAAGCAGTCTCTTGGAAGTTTTCCACATAGATCACCTTCCCCAACCCTCATGAATCAAAAAATAAAAAGACCCATTATCAAGTAATAACAACATCAAAATAATTTTTAAAGCCCTAATCAGATCTCATAGGCAAAATAATTTTGAAAGCCATAATAGGATTTCATGAGTAGACTTCCTACATCAATTAGTCTACACTTTTCATGATATACATATTTTTATAATGACTCTTTGGAAACCTATAAAATAGGAATGCTATTATCAAAAGAAGGTTCTATTTTCATCCATATTCTCTTTATACACTATAAGCAATGGATTTTGAGATTACTTTGAATTATGTGATCAAGATGCCCTTTTCAACTAACTAACAAGTGCTAATGTAAAGCATTTGAAGGGATTATGTTCCTTAAGACAATCCAAATTCATTTTTTTTTATTCCTTGTCAAAGAAGAAGCATCATACCCTATTCCTATCCTATCATGACTAGTGGATATTTTCACTAAGACAATTACCTCTTGATTATATTCTTTTTTTCTCACATCTGGTGTTGTTATTAAACTTACTTTGTGTTTTACCTTAAGTAACAATAACCATAATCATAACCACATCACATAAACATATGTCATAAGCAAAATAATACATCACTAGCATATCCATCATCATGTCAAAGTCAAGCATCCATGAATAATAAAGAAATCAACCATTTTCACCACATGTCTAAATCTAAACAATGAAGCATATAATCATTAAAATTTAGCATGTCATAAGTATACATGTCATAAAGCATAACAATAAATGAAATCCATCACATGCATAGCTTAGTGAGTCTCCATCAATATCCAGTATCCATAACATGAGAATAATCAATATAACATGAGCATAATCAATATCATCACATCATCCTGAAACACCAAATCAAACCATAGACCATAGAGCATGAGAAATAAATAAGAAGTGTATATAAAAATCATGAGTCTAACATCATAATGTATATAAAAAATATACATGTCTCTCTCTATAAAAATGTACATATCACCACATCCGATCATAGTCCAAAATCAAAAAGGTATAAAACAACATAATATAACATATTTGAACTATATCAAGGTTATGACCCTGGGGCACCACTATCTCCTGGAGCACCATTAGGTCTTAGTGTATGTCCCCTTGTAGTACCTATCTATCCACCTATAGACCCAACCCAATCACCTAGTGTCACCATGCCATCACCACCTACCAAGATCACTATATACTCTCCCCATTAGGGCTCATTAGGACACTAACTCAAGACTATAGCCTCATAATACTATAACTCCACTATGGCTAGGTATCATGCCATGGGGATGGTGTTAGGTGGTTATGTAGATGCCATAGATCTTCCTCTTCTCTACCTCAAGGAGTCCCTCTCTTATATAACCAAGGCTAGTAAAGATTTAGCCTAGTCCCTATCACCTGTAAGAGTAGCAACTTGACCTTATAAGGTAGCCACCTGACCCTATAGTGTTGTGACATATGCCTATGTTTTTGTTAAGCACAAAATATATTGAGAGGGGGGGGGGATGAATCAGTATATTATATATCTTATAAAACTTTCCCTTTATCAAATTCCACTTAATCAAACATTTAAGACATGCAATAAAACTCAAATAATAAACATCACACAAGATAGAGAGAGACACCAGATATAACATGGAAACCCAATGTGGGAAAAACCATGGAGAAAAATCTCAAGTATATTTGTGAGAACAAACCCACAGGAGCACCATACCCCTTTGCCAAGTACCACCCCAGCTACAATTCATGAGCACCAACCCATAGGAGCTTCAAACCCTTTTTCCGAGCACCAACCCAAAAACTATTCATGAGCACCAACCCACAAGAGCACCAACCCCTTTGCTGAGCACCAACCCAACAACAATTCATGAGGACCAACCCATAGGAGCACCAACCCCTTTGTGTATACCACACACCTATCTCTCAATGTTGCTATCTCAACAAATGATAGATCAATACAACATCTCCTTCTTCTCTCTCTCACCTTTGCTCTTTTAAGCTAGATATACCAAATACAAATCATATTCATCTCTCACAATTGCTCTTATAAGCTAGATATTACAATATCAAATCAACCTCTCACTTCCATATTATAAATGTCTTCTCAAGCCTTTATTTATATCTTTCCAAATGACCTTTGGCCTTCCCCCTTTGTGACCTTTCAATCCTCATGGAAAATGGCACCAATCTTGGAATACCCTTCATATTCAAGCCTTTGAAAAGTCATGTGGTGACCTTTCATGACCAAAAATGTCCTTCCCACTTTTGTCTTTATCTTTGGTGACTTTTCATATTCCTCAAAGTGTCCCTTCATGAGAAATTGTGCCCTTACTCTTTTGTCTTAACCTGGTGACTCTTGGTATTCCCCAAGATGACTGTTCATGGGAAAATGTGTCCCATCCTTCTTTTGTCTTTACCCCGTGGCTCTTCAAATTCTCCATGGGCCCTTCTTTTGTCTCATATGCAACCAAAAATATATTCATTAATATTAAATAAATATTAACTCACATTAGCCAAGATAAACAACATTAAATGAAATGGGGCCTTTATCACCAATAATACTAGACCTTTGACATCAATGACAATATTTCCAACAATCTCCCCCTTTGTCATTGATGGAAACCTCAATCTTGAAATTGCCACATCCTATCACCTACACATACCATCATCTAAAAACATACAGTAACTCCCCCTTACTATAACAACCTGTACCTATTCCCTGTACCTATTTTCTACACCTGTACATGTACCTATTATTCTCCCCCTTTAACATCAATGGCAAAGGGCATACTTGGAGCTAACACTTAGCTCCCCCTCACTTGATGTTGAAAATCAATGGCAGAAAGTATTAGAAATTACTCCCAACTCCTCTCCCCGATCTTTGAATGTATCCTTTGATCGTGCCTTTGAGAAGATATATGACAAAACATATACATTGTTCCTTGTCCTTTGAGCATCTACAATCAACTCATTTGAATATTTTCTTCTAATCTCACAACCTTTAGCATGAAACCTTAATGTGTATCCTTGATCACATATTTGACTAACACTTAACAGATTATGTTTAAGACCTTTTATATACAAAACATTCTTAGTCTTAGTTCTACCATAATCCAAACTCAAAGTACCTTTTCTTGCTATCCTAGCAGTGGTTTTATCTCCAAATCTCACTATACCACCATTGATCTTCTTTAGAGATATGAATTTACTTTTATCTCCTGTCATATGCCTTGAACATGCGCTATCAATTAACCATGGTTGATCTTTACCTCTCACATGCAGAGCTGTCTGTGCCATCATAGAATCTTTAGGTTGTTTCTTCTACCATGAACATGTCTAAACCTTCTTCCTAATGAATGAATCTTTGAAACTCTAATCCTTCTGAACTGACTCAAACACACTTCTACAATACTGAGCTATATGTCCAAAGTTGTTGAACTTGTAGCACACTATGGTCTCTTCATCAAAGCTTGATAGAGGAGCAAAAGAGTTGTGGCTTCTGCTTGACTCTACTTGACTTTCCTTCTCCTTATTTCTAAAATTGTTAGCTCTTTTTATACATTCTAATTTCTTGTGACCATATCTATTACAATTAAAATAATAGCCATAGAAATAAGACCTGTCTGTATATCTCTGACCTGATTGCCTTTTGTAACTTTGTTCCTTCTAGCCTTCTCTATTTGAAATGTCTTCTGTATTCTTCACTTCTCCCCTTTTTGTTTCCTCTTGTGTAAGAGCTTTAGCATAGCTCTTTTTCTTTTCAAAATCGATCCTTGTCTTATCTAAATATGCTTTTTGACTTTCCAATATCTTATTCATCATGTTAGTGTTATCTTCAAATTTTGAATCACTAACTACTTTATCACTGACTACTTTCTTAATATCTTCTTTTAAAGAGGTAATTTCAATAACATACCTTTCACAGTCTTTTCTTGCTATTTCCAACTGTGCTATGAGATCTTCTTCGTTCTTCTTGGCATCTTCAAAGTGTGATTTTAGATCTTCAATCATTTACTTTGACTCTTGTTCATTTTTCTAGATCTTGCACTTTAATCTTTGATTCTTCTTCTCAACAGCTTTTAACTCTTCTAGGGCACAATTGAGTTCTCCTTCCATATCTACTTCAACTTCCTCCTCTTCTTCTTCTTGATCATCTTCATGTATATCCATGAATAGAATCTCTTCTTATTCTGAATCGCTGACTCCACTATCTTCACCCGAGCTAGGATCTTTAGAGTACAGGCTCTTCTTCTCGAATCCCTTCTTAGATTTGTCTTTGAAATTATTCTTGTATGTAGGCTTTTCTTCTTCATCATCTTCAACTTTATCTGGGCATCTAGCTAAAAAATGTCCAATCTTTCCACAGTTAAAACATTTGAAAGGTAATTTTCCTTGATATTTATCCATTCCTCTTTTCGGCTTGCGAATGAAAAGTGCTCCATTGTCATCTTCATCATCACTGGAACTATCACTTGATTCTTGAATCATAGCTTTCTCCTTCTTTGATGTCTTGAAAGCCACTTCTCTCTTTGAGGGTTTATCTTGTTCTGTCTGCATCTCATATGCCATGAGAATACCATGAAGCTCATCCATTTTTAGCTTGGCTAAATTCTTCATCTCCTCAATTACCGAAACCTTTGCATCATATCTCATTGGTAGAGATCTCAAAACCTTTTGCACCACCGTTGACTCATCCAATTTTTCTCCAAGACCTTGAATCTAATTTACGACTTGATCAACTCACAAAAGATAACTTGCTATATCTTCTTCTTCCATCTTCAAACTTTCAAACTGCCTTCTAAAAGTTTGCAACTTAGCTTGCTAAACATTTGCATCACCTTTGTAAATATTCTCAAGTTTTACCCAAGTTTCATGAGCAGATTTACATTGCATAAATTTAACAAATTTAGATTCACATAAACCACATAAAATAGCATTTAAAGCTTTAGCATTACATTCACTTTCCTTCTTTTCTACTAGAGTAATTGTAGATGTCTGTGGCTCTTCATATTCCTCCACCACTGATTTCCATATGTCAAATCCAAGGGCCATCAAATAAACATTCATTCTCATGCTCCAAAAAGCATAAATAATCCCATCAAACAAAGGTGCCTTATTTTTAGAAAATCCTTCTTGTGACCTAGCCATCGTGCTTTCCTAATCTACCTTTAAGCTGTAAAACTTTTCAAAAAGGAACCTACTCTGATACCAATTGTGAAGCACAAAATATACTGAGAGGGAGGGGGGTGAATCAATATATTATATATCTTATAAAAATTTCTCTTTATAAAATTCCACTTAATCAAACATTCAAGATATGTAATAAAACTTAAACAATAAACATCACACAAGATAGAGAGAGACACCAGATATGACGTGGAAACCCAATGTGGGAAAAACCACAGAGAAAAATCTCAAGTATATTTGTGAGAACAAACCCACAAGAGCACCATACCCCTTTGCCAAGTACCACCCCAACTACAATTCATGAGCACCAACCCATAGGAGCTTCAAACCCCTTTGCTGAGCACCAACCCAACAACTATTTGTGAGTACCAACCCATAGGAACACCAACCCCTTTGCCGAGCATCGACCCAACAACAATTTGTGAGCACCAATCTATAGGAGCACTAACCCCTTTGTGTATACCACACACCTATTTCTCAATGTTGCTATCTCAACAAATGATAGATCAATACAACATCTCCTTCCTCTCTCTCTCACCTTTGCTCTTCTAAGCTAGATATAACAAATACAAATCATATTCATCTCTCACAATTGCTCTTATAAGCTAGATATTACAATATCAAATCAACCTCTCACTTCCATATTATAAATGGCTTCTCAAGCCTTTATTTATAGCTTTCCAAATGACCTTTGGCCTTCTCCCTTTGTGACCTTTCAATTCTCATGGAAAATGGTGCCAATCTTGGATGACCCTTCATATTCAAGCCTTTGAAAAGTCATGTGGTGACCCTTCATGACCATAAACGTCCTTCCCACTTTTGTCCTTATCTTTGGTGACTTTTCATATTCCTCAAAGTGTCCCTTCATGAGAAATTGTGCCCTTATTCTTTTGTCTTCACTTGGTGACTCTTGGTATTCCCCAAGATGACTCTTCATGGGAAAATGTGTCCCATCCTTCTTTTGTCTTTACCCCGTGGCTCTTCGACTTCTCCATGGGCCCTTCTTTTATCTCATATGCAACCAAAAATATATTCATTAATATTAAATAAATATTAACTCACATTAGCAAGATAAACAACATTAAATGCAATGGGGCCTTTATCACCAATAATACTAGACCTTTGACATCAATGACAATATTTCCAACAATTTTGGCTAGTGTCACTCCTACTTGTGCATCTAGGTAGCCTCCCTATATCTATGCCCTCTAGCCCCCTCTCCTAACTAGGTTAACATCCATCAAAATCTTACCATTATCATCCCCACCAAAATCCACTACTACATATAGAGATTGATATCATGCAAGGCACCCATCAAGAAAACATACATCATCAATTGATAGCCTCACAAGTAACTCCTTGTGATCAATTAATGTCCAAACTAGATGTGGCTCTGGAAATAAGATCTCAACATCCTCCTACCTATACCTAGGAAATGTGCATAGAATACCCTATACTAGGCCAAATTACCTTTGAACCCTATCAAATGGGATGACTTCCACCTTTCCATTCCTCCATTCAAGGATCCACCTATAACTGTATAAGAATAAAGTCTGTCTCATGTACCTAGCCCACTCTAGGAACCCAACATATGGTATTCAAATAATGTCTCCAATCACTAGTGCACCTAAATTACCCCTAAAATAATCAACATCATAGGCTCATCCTCCTACACTTAAGGAAATAAAGTAACCTCTCTACCACATAAAACTAATAGGGAAATCTATCTAAGTTTATCCCACCTATGGTATCCCCACTAACCTCAACACTTGGATGCGCTCATAAACCTAGTAGTGAAGAACCAGATTAATACTAATGCCATATCTATTATGGGCCCTACAACCCCATATACCCCTATATATCTACACCAAAAGTATAGGTACCCATCTAAATACTATCTACCCTAGTATCATCTCAACCAATATCCATAGTAACAAGTATGGGAATCTCTTACTACTCAAATTGGGAAAGGTAAAGCACAATATGACCATCATCATAAGTCTCCTCTCACCCATCACCCTTTAATATAGCATACTATAGCTAAATCCCCCAACATTCCATCTAACATGATCACCATCATCTTTGTACATCATCTCTAATAAACCATCTTGCTCCTCCAAATCTATATGGAAAATCAAATCACCCCATGAAGGCAATCATGTAACCCTATGCACATCCTCTAACAAGATAATCATCTCACCAATTGGTAAGAATAAAGTGTTCATGTCTAGATCCCATCTCTTGATGAGGGCCACAATCATGGATGTATCACATGACACATTTTGGTAGTGTCACATCACTCCTAGCCCAACCTCCTCTATGTGAGCCCAATCAGTTGGGGTCATCCCCTGGTGAACCTTTGTGAAAATACATGACACCCAATCATGCATCTATATCTACTCTCATGACTATAATTAATCAATATCAATAAGATTAATCACCTATACTATTATTTCTTACAAACTCACTACCTTCACCCTACCTAGCCTTATCCATTTGACCATTTATTTGACTCCTACCTACTTAACCTAACATTTAAACCCACCAAATCTATCACTTAACTTACACGTCAACCTATACCAAACAATTAACACTTACTATGCCTTAAAAAACTTAAAACATTTTCAAAAGCCTATTTTACACTAGGAGACCACCGATGGTTAGGTAAGGGATTTACCCTCAATTTTTGATCATCTATAATCGAGGTGACCACTGATGGTCACTAAGTGTGACCATGATATAAAATTATGAAAAACCTAGCCCACCTAAAAATAAGATACCATTTTGCTACCAATCCTAGCCCCAACCTACCCCTAACTAGCCTACCTTCCTAAATTTGGACATCACCTCCCCAATTTTACCTAACAAATCCCTACCTAAGGAACATGTAAGCAAAACCCATGTTTATTCCCAATAATCAAGCAGATAATTACAAAACCAATTATAATGTCAATTCAAAAACTACCCTATCAATTTAAGGATGCCCCCTACTTCATTCCTTGACTATCATCGAGAATGAATCTTAGGACCCCCTACCCGACCATATTTTTATCTCACTACATCTTGGCTTAGTCACTCTCGATCAACCTCATCCAAATTAGTAGCCTCACCCACTAGTAAGCAACACTATCCATAAATCTCACCCAAGTATGATAAATAGCTAGAGATCTAAGTCATAATAGTTGTAATGAAATAAATGACTCTCTTTTTTATTTTTAACCATGACACTTTTAGGGTTTGACCTTGATCATCGATGGTTAGGATGACCACTGACGATCACATTTAGTCCCCTTAACTATTGATGGTCAGGTTGTGGACCCTTTTTTCCTTTTTTGCCTCAAATATGCAAATTGTTGGCACACCTTAGCAAGAACCCACCCATTGAGACTACCTTCACTATCCACCTTGACCACTTCATCATCTCACCATTGGTCCATTTCAATCTAACTAGCATGAATTTTATGATGACTTTTGCCTAATCCTTTGATTGTAGCAACAACATTTACCATGTTGACCACTTTTTGAACTTGTACTACTTTTCACTTACCAGACCTACTTGTGTCTTCTTAGGATTACTTCTTACCTTAGATACCTATGACTTTACCTAACTAGTTTGTGTTTTCATTAGGATAACTACCTACCTTGGATACCCATAAAACCATAGACATTACCTAAGAGACTTGGGTTTATGATTATACCTAGCTACCATGCCTAAATGTATTCACATAGCCCATTTATCACTTATCCTTATAGAATTGACCTTTATTTTTACCAGCTATGGAAACCTAGTCTATGCACAATCTTGGTTATCTCACTTTTTGTCACATTATGTGAAATTTTTCGCACTTCATTTCCAAACCTAATACCCACCTTCATGATGTCTACATTTTTCATCACCTTCATCCACCTTATCAAACCTGAACCTAATTATTTTTTACCACATTGACTCTTGATTTGATGGGAAACACCTCTTTCCATCTCAGGGTAACTATACCTTTGAATAATAATTAGTTTTTATTTTATAGCTTGTTGATTCAAAGCCACATAAATAGGGACAAAATGTAGACACTGTAAATCTACACACTATAATTTTTAATGTTGAAACACACCTATACTACCTTAAGACCCCTTTGGGACCAATTTGACCCTTTAAACCCTAATCAAGCCTGACCATAGTTAGTTTGACTGATTGGCTAATCCCACACTTTAAACACCTTTTTACCTTGGGCCTTAACCACTTATAGTTAGGATTATCATTAACAATCACCTTGATCACTGATGGTCAGGGTTTCACCACCTAATTAAGTAAACATCCACATCAACTCTACTTCAATTTTCTTAAAATAACTTGTCAAAATCCATGTGTGAGACATTGCATGAACGAGTTATAATTATAAAGCCTAGTTAACATCTTGTTGCATCTCTCCTTCTTTGCCTATAAGAAGAGAGGAGTAGGATGTGAAATCTATCCATAACTATCAAGATATTTTATATCCAAATCTTTCTTTTTTAGGTGCTCTTCTAGAAATATAGTGATCTAGCCACCATAGTAGAGAGCCAAATTATCACTACCCCTTAGATGATATCCAAACACTATCACTATATCAAAATAATGCTAAAATCTATCAATGGGCCAACCACCTTAACCACTCATCCAATCAATCTTTTATAAGATAAGTATTTATTTTCCAATATTCAATTACTTTGTTTGTATTTTGTAATCAACCTAGCATGAACTCATTTCCTAGAATTACCTTTTGGAATATAATCAACAAGTCTATTTATTAGCCCAAGCCTATATATATTAACCACTAATGGTTGTCAAAACCACCCATGGTTTGTCTAATTGTTGATGATCACCTTGACCACCAATGGTCACCTTAACTGCCAATGGTCACATCAACCACCAATGATCACTATGATAGAAAATAAAAATAGTATATTTTCACCCTCTTACCCCTAACCAAATCTAATTTTTTGTGTCCCTACCTATTCGCAGACCCCTATCCTATTTTTTAAACCACACTTGATCTGTTTAGTATCAATATTGACTTACTTATTACTATATTAGTCATTTTAGTATATTTCTTTATCAAGCATATCTTGTATTCAATTTTAGTACCTTTTTATTATTAATGCAATATATTTATAAACATAAATTAATTTAAAATGTATGGATTGATATAACTTGAGGAAGCTCTTTCTTCTAAGATCTAGCAAGTGCTAGGTAATCTACCTAGTTATCTATCTAACCAACTATTTGCTTTAGTGATATCTTATTTACAGGTCATCCTCCCAATCTAAAGAGGAGATATTCATAATCATATGATTCAACATGTGAACAAATAAAAAGGTTTTTCATCCATACCCATATTTAGTTTCTTCTTCTTCTTTTCTAGAAATATAAGCTGAAATTTACTAAAATAATGTCTTGTTGTCTTTTCCTTCCTTTATTTATTCTTAGTTGTTAGGCATGTTTTTTAGTGTTAGTTTTATTTTATTTCCTTATTTATGTGTGTCTTGTTTTTTCTTTATGTCTCTAAGGTGTCAAGAGTATAACTTAGTCTATAGAGTTATCATCTTATGCTTCTTTATTGAGTCACCTTATCATAGAAGTGCCTAGGTTCCATGACCGATAGGTTAGTCAAGCTATCAGAGTCACCAAAAATGTTAATAGTTTAGCCTCATCAGCCAAATATCAACCCATATCATTTGAAACTATGATGACCATTACCTTAGCTTATTTTTATATGCACCATAGTGTCCTTGTTTTAAATAAAAATGACTAACATAGGCCTTGAGGAGCTAGACCATCACCAAGATGTGATGTAGAAATAGATGGGTGAAATTACTTGTGCATTTTATAAATTCACTCAAGAAGACTTAAAAATCTAAAAGATTAAATGAAATTAACATAATTAGTATCACGATCATCCTCTACAAATTTCATGTCTTGATGTGTTCTCTATCTTGAGATATAATGAAAGTAGAACAAGTAAATGATGTGCAAGCATCAAAATTAAGCCTCAAAAATTAACCATCAAGGTTTAAATTGTGATAATAATTTAGATATCAATGATGGTCACATGGATGTCAATGATGGGCATGTAAGCATCAAATTTAATCCATAAAAAATAACCATTAGGGTTTAAAAATCCTAAGATGTTCATGTAGATGTCAAATATGGGTATGTAAACATCAATTTTGGGCCTTTTGAATTAGCTATTTGAGTTCAAATGGTGGGTCCTATCAATATCAATATCTTACATTCAATCGTATTGAATATCTAATAGTGTGAAACACCTAATAGAGTTATTGGGTCTAATCAGATCTATGGCTCATGGACATTCATACCAAGGGGATTGATGGTGTGAGATGGGTCAAAGGTTAATAATATAATTCCATAATCAATATCAAATGAGAAAAGGTAAGCCCAAGATATTTTTGATGAAGGTTTATGAATCTTTTTTGACTCAGGCAAAGTAAATATGAAGGAGTTGAGTCTCAGCATGACCTAGTTTGAACCAAAATAGCATATTTCAGGATCAAGGGTCACTATTAGAGCTTTATGGAGATAAAATAAGTCTTTATACCTAATAAAAATTAAATGTCAAAAACTTTTTTAAAAAATGATACTGTATCACTTATAGGTCTACATTGATTTAATAGCTATAGGAAAACCAATAAAGGAGATTGGTTTTTAATCTATAGTTAATCTATGTCTAGGATTTGTAGTAAATAACATGCTAAGGAATAAATATAATAGTCAGATTAGCTACCTAAGAAGACTTTATTATAGATCTATTAGGTACATGAACATGAACATCTTTCCCTCATAATGAACCAAGTGAAGATTGCATGCAGGATCAAAATAGAGAAAGTTGGTGGTTGGAGAAGCAGTTAGAACATTGATTCTTTTCAAAATTGTAAAGATATTTTCTCAAATAGAAAGGATAATGAATCATCATGTAAAATAAACCATTATCTTCTAGTGGATCTCTCAACCAATTAGAAGGATATTTAAGCCTATTAGAACAAATTAAGGTTAACTTGTTGTTGAAGTATTGGTCTTGATGGGAAGAAGGCATGCATATAGAAAGTAATCAATAAACTACCACCATGTTTCTTGATCATTAACAAATAATTATCCATTTTCCTACACATATTCCCCATCTCTCTCATTCCTAATCTTATATAAATATAGGCTTCTAAACATTGAAAATGGATTGCTTAGGGTCTGGTATAACTAGACTCTACTAGAATTTGTACTCATGTACCTCTTTGATTAATGAATAGATCATTTTGTAGTTGTTTACCAATATATACTTAGTGTTTTTTATTTTTTAGATATGTAAAAATGGTTTTCATCTCCCCTTTATAGGTTTAAGTATAAGCTAAGTGCTAATAAAATTTCCTTACATGTCAAGTAACATGCATTAATTTGATGTCTCATGTATAGAGTGGATTATTGACTATAATTGATTTCAATCAAGCCTTACCCTCATTTCCTTACATCCTAATTCCATAAAATTGACCTATAAATGAATAAATATTTCTTTGAAACCATTATAGGAACTAAGTTGTTATATTCATAGTCCATTAGTGTGTTGAGAGTCCAAGCTTATGAGTGGATATAATGAATTCATGTTGAATCACCACATGATTGTCTAGGTTTAATTAATGAAACTTCTTCTCTCTTTTCATCCCAACCTATTTAGGTTTTAGGTGAGCACTATAATGAATAATCTAAATATCTATCCTCATTAAAAACCCTAGAGGTTTGACCCAAGTTTAGGTAACACATAGCCTAGGGTCAGTCCCATCTTGGATTAGGTTTGAGTAAGAGGAACTAGACACTTCCTTTTCTTAGCTAGGTTGAAACCTAAGTCACCAAAACCCCTAATATAGGGATATTATTTTGAGAAAATTACATATGAAAACATTGCCAAGTAATGTGGAGGCACCATATATGGCCTCTATGTTGAACTTTATAAAATGGACTTAACATAATATTTCCATTGAAAATAAGGATTTATGACAGCAAATACCAATGAACACTAATTATATATATAATTGAATATCAATTCATTGAAACAAGCATGAAAATGTTAAAATGGTAGATAAAACACCAATCAATACATTATCATAGCATCCTCATCGGCTCATCTTATCTAATGCACCTAAGTGACAATTTACATGATTACTTGAGTTCCAAATTTTCTACTTAAGAACCTTGTGGGGTGTCTATGATTATCTCCCTCTTTCGATAAAGATTGATACAAGTTGACTTATACAAAAAATATATGATGAAAATTCTTATTGTGACTATCATCAAGATCCTAGGAATTATATAAATATATGTTAAACCTTGAAACATAATATCCAAGATCTTATTGATAACATAAAAATTACCTTTAATTATCCTCCAAAGGATTCTGGTTCACAATCTAGTGACCATCAAAACTAAATGATATTTAATGATACATTACAAGATCATTATAAGAAAACTATAGAAATGAAAAGGGAACATAATTCATATCCTCCACCATATTATGGTCACTCATTAGATGGTAATATTGTCACACTTTAACACACAAAACCTCATATAGTTTAGTGGTATTATATCAAAGTTTACAAAATTCCATATGAACATCCACTTGAACAAGAGAAGTTTATTCATAGATAGATAATTATACAATTTGTTAAGGTTAATCATCCTTGAAATGGTAAGTAATATAAATCCCATTTCATAGGTGGCCCAAACATGAGATACCATTACACCAAAGATACATAGTATATTCCATAGAATCTTCATATACACTTACACAGTTTATATACACATAATATTTTTAACTTTTATTGATAACTGACACTTTTTATCTTGTAGGAACCCATTGAGTTTCAATATCTCTGAGTGAATGCCAGGTATTCCTATAAATGGGTGGGTAGACCATTGGTGCTTCATAAGATTGTTGTCCCTTTGACACTTGCCATCTACACACTTGTCTCCTAGAACCATTTACCCTAAGCTTATTCTTCTTTGTTGTACCCATTCCAATCATTTGTCACATCTTTATCCTCCTTGTTCTTGCCTTGACCCCCTTTTGTTAGTTGACTATACTAATTCAAATGGGTTAACCTTGTATAGTTTTTATCCTCTCATTACTATACAAGGTCAGTAGGGTCGAACCTATACTGTCTAGGGGTATTTTTCACTTGGAGTTTTGTTATCCCTTTGACTGACCTAGATTGGGACCTAGTGATTTACCTCCTAAAAACATACAAGGTCAACCTTGTATAGCTGACATATTTGGAAGAATTTAGGGTAAGATATGCATACATATACAATTTTATTTCCAACCATTAAAATATAGAGAAGCAAATAAGAATAAATGTGAATGAACATCTGCTTATTGACCATTCTAATTGAGGAATAAATCTTAGGGTTCCATACTTTCTTTGAAGATATGGATCTTGTCTTGTGGAGAAGTTTTTTGGATGCATAGATAGGTTATTTAATTTAGATCTTATTTTTATTTATTATCCTTAGATACCACAACAATCTCTTGCAAAGCACATTGTCAAAGGGAGAGATTAAGGATAGATGATTTTGTCTTCAAAGGTAAGTATTCCTAACTTTATTTCTCATTTGTAAGAGTAGATAGATAATATAATTGTGATTCTCTTACATGAATTAGGATTATATATACATTAAAATGAGTATATGTATTATATGCATGTTTAGTTTAGTTTTTTTAATTTCTAACCCCCACTTTGTACAAAAATCTTTGGCATGCACTAATTAGATTTACTTTCTTTTTTATTAAAATAGAGTGAACATTAAACCTAGGACTCTTTTAGGGTTGTTACATGATTGTGTTAGACTGTAGGATTTGGAACCCTTCAAGTAATCCCCTCATCAAATCTAGTAGATCCCTATATTGGTCATGCTCCCACTTAACAAATTTATTCCCAATTAGAAGTGTAGGTATGCTCTATCTTTTTCAAGCTAGGATTGATTTATAGACATGATGCATTTATGATTACATACATTTTGGTGAACCTAATGTGAATTGAACCTTGTAGGATTTCTTCACCCTATTTCATTCTTTCATTCATTTTCATCATTATTTTTATCATATATTTTCCATACTAAGTCAACCACATTGACCCAACTCTGACTTCTATGCTTATATTTTCAATTACAGGCTACTAGATTGACCATGTCAACCCAGTACAAGTTTCTAGACTTTTAGACATCCAATTTAGCATACTAGGTAAACCTAATTGAATCTATACATTCTAAGTGCTCAGTAATAGGTTATTCCAAAGCTTGATTGACATAGTCGACCAAGTTAGTAGAGTTTGCAAGCTTATATCAAGGTTCTTGAACATAAATATTCATTCTCTACATCTTTGATCTACCATGGTTCTTTCCATCTTTATATCTCTTTATCTATAGTCTTTTCTTTTTACAATTTACTATATTTAAAATTTCCCCTTCGTAATCAACTAGATCGACCTTGTCAACCCAATTATATGTTTTGTGTATTGTCTAGATAACTGGGTTGACTCTACCGACCCTATTTATTTTTTAACCTTACTTCTACAGTATAAGATCAACCCTATCAACCCTATTATATATTTTATACATAAACTATTGACTATATCAACACTGTACCTTGTTTCAAAGTTAGAATTAACCTTATATGATACTAATTAATTCACACTTTATTTTCTTATTGTTTACATGCTTAAAATAGATCACATAGTTTAATTATGTGTTTTTCAAATTAAGCATTTAGTTTCATTATTTTATATTTTATGCACACATGACCAAATCACAAAATCTAAACAAGAATTTTAACATTTGTCTACCCAAGGCCAACCCACTTAGATTTCATCACTAAGGATGAAGCTGACTTGGTGTTTTGGTCAAGTATAAACCATGGTTAATGGTATATTATGGCTAAGCACCTGATACCATTATCACTATAGTGTGTGAAGTGAGGGGGTAGGACCCAATACCAAGTCTGTATCTTTACCAGTTTAGATCCTTTTCATCCCAAACTACCTAAAACTATCTTTAGATTGCCTTATAGTTCCTTGATTATAGACAACTTCTCATCGCATTAAAAAACATATTCTAATAATCTAATAAAAATTCAAGTTGACCAATTAGTTAGATATTTACTTTCTATGTTGATTGCTTATTCTTTGCTCAATTGTATTTTGTATTATCAAAACTTGCATTAGCTAGTGTTCATGCAAGGTTTTATGCTATGTGCTTTAATTGGATTGGCCATAATTAATATAATTAATTATTTATTTCTCTTTAGTTGTTTCATTTCAATTTTCATGTAAAATTTATATTGTTTTAGTTCACAATCTATTATAGGTTTATTAATTTTCCCTATCTATTGTACTTGGTTGACCCAATCGACCTTGTACCTTTTTCTAGCCTCTCTTCACTATATTGGATCTACCTAGTCAACCATGTACTATTTATAGACCCTATTTTTATACTAGGTTAACCTAATAAAGCCTATACTATTTCTATAATTTCTTGTTTCCTTGATTACTCATCTATCTTTCTTTCCTTCATCATGGAATTTCTATTTGATGATAATACTAAGTTGTATTCAACATACATGATGAATTTTACCAATCCTCGTAAGGTTTCCCATAGATAGAGTAGGGATCCTCTCTTGGATGCTAGTAATGTTCACATTGTCACTCTCACAATGAACTATGGGACCCCTCCTAATACCTCTTCATAGCGTAATCCTCTCTTCTCATTAGAATACCAACCCAAATTAGAGTATACCCACAAAATGCTCTTCTTTATCTTTGAATTTACTCAATATCAAGGAAAATATCCTTATACCATTTACAATATTATTAGTAGTAGTCAATCCAAAGAGTCTCATTCACTTATTCCTACATTCTCAACTAGATTTAGGCATACCACTGTCTCTGATTTTTAGCCTCTTCCTTCAATTATGACCCCTTCTCATACCATGACATATTCTTCCCTAGCTTCTTCCACATCCATGCATCGTATATCCACTAACATGATAGGTTATAAATATAGTGGACATCTCATAAGACACAATATCCTTAATACTTCCATTAGTGTATCATTTTATACCCAAGGTAATCATGATACTAGTGCTTCTTCTTCTCAACCATTCATTAGTCCATCTTTTGCTACACAAGCAAATTTTACTAGTAGTGCCTCACATTCTCATAATTCCTCTCAAGATCCTATCAACACCAATAGTGGTATGTAAGCCACTAATACCACCTCTAATGATTCCAATAATTATAATAAAACACATCAAATATTATTATAAACACTCAATCAAATTAATACCTTTCAAGCTCATAACACAAATCAAATGATGAGAATGCAAAACCACCTTCTTCATCTTCAATTTTTCCCTCAACCAATGGCTTGGGGCACATATAACTAGAATGTTCCCCCTCCTCCTCTTCAATATTCTCAAGGAAATCTCATTCTTTAACCTAATTTTATTAACAAAACCATTAAACTTCTCCAAAATGAACCTATTACTACTCAAAGTGATAACATTGGTATAGGAGGTATTACACCTATAATTTCTTATAATGTATCAACCAATCCCACCCTTCATCTTAAAACATTTGGAAATATTTATAAGGATTAATTTAAATTGAACACCTTTGTTGCTACCAAAATCTTAGCCAAAACCCTCATACATAATGCCTTGGATTAGTACAACCAACTTAGAACTCATTCCATTACTAGTTTGGAAGCTTTAGTGAATGCTTTAGTTCAAGAATTTTAAACTAGTGATCTTCCCAAAAATACTTTGTCCCACTTCATAAATTTCAAACAACTTGAAAACAAAACTTCTCAATCCTTTGTTAAAAGGTAGAAAAATTTGTCAAAAAAATGTGAACATAACATGGATGATGATAATATTTTCCATCTCTTTACTAATGTGGTTTTTCCTAAACTTCAATATCGGGTCCACATTCTCTATCTACATACATTAGAGGAGGGAATTGACTAAGATAAATGTTAAAAATTACTTATACATCAATTTGAGCCACCCAACCTTTTGTAGGTCCTCATATCTTACTTAAGAATAAAAATTACAATATTACCAATGATGATGTTATAGATTCTTATGACACCATTCATAATGTTGAAGCTATCTTTCCTACCCCTTCATTAGAACCAACTCCCCCTTCTCAAAGATATACCAATCCCTACTTATCTTCATCAAATAGCATTAATGTTCATAAAACTTTATCCTCAGTTGAATTTGTTAAGTGTCTACCTATGCCTCTTCCATAAGAACTTGACCCTACCCATCCTATTAAATCCTAGTATGATCCTAACAAGTTTTATTAGTTTCATATTAGTTGGGGTCATTCTCATGAGGCCTTTAAACAAATTCATAATTTAGCTATAGATTTTACTCTTAGTCCTAATTTTTATCATGATTCTATCATTCAAAAGAGTCAATAAGCCTATGAAATAGCTTATAAGGATTATAAATCATAAGACAAAACTCAATCCTTGAACAAAGCCAATACTCATTTGTCTATCTACAAGGGCCCTCTTCCTAATCATCAACCTATCCAAGACAATCAAGACAAAGCCACCCATTCCATTAATAATGTATAAATTCTTGTTGAACCCATTTTTGAATAAAATGTGGTTAACATGATTAATATGTGAAGGGTGGTTGATTTTATCTATTCACAACCTATCTACGCTCCTTCATCTAGAACATATTGTGTTATCCAAGATTATTCTCCAACTCATTTAAATGAGTTAGGGCAAGATGACATTATTAATTTTTATGATCTGATTTCTAATTATCCCTTAGATAACACTTATTTTTCTATTTATACCACTCTTCTATTATCTTCTAACACTAACGAATCTCAAATTTCTACTAATACTTCTTTTACCAATTCTCAAAATCAACCTGAACTAGCTACTTCATCATCACAACATGATTTACAACCTTATTATTCTTACCAACATAAATTCTAATATACTTTAGTTCCTCGTTTTGAGGACCTCGCTAATCATTATGCACCTATATCTAACAAACCTTCTATGGGTTATGATGAGTGGGATCCCATCAAAGAACTCACTCATCTCCCATCCTAGATTTAGTTACTCGAGCTTATGAGGACTTCTCCATGTCATATAAACCATATTATGTAACTATTGTTTGAAATGAATGTCCCTTGTCATCCCCTAGTAGGATGGGAGGCAGCCTTATATAGATCTGAGGATAGTATATTAAAATAATGTGAAGAGATGTCTATCAATGTTGATGAAACTATAGACAATTCTCTTTCCTTAAAATTTCCTATAGATTATATGATTCATAATGAGATTATAATTCATGTGGATGATCCTCCTTTATTTATTAGTGTCAAATAGTTAATATACAAGTTAAGAGTGCATTGATTGATGAGGTTTCTAGCACTTGCATTACCTCTCTCAACTTCATTAAAACACTTGAATATTTAGAATGCAATCTCAAGTCTACATGAAACACATACTAAGGATATGATATAAGGCAAATGCCTCCTATAGGTTGTGAATGGATTCCCATTACTATCCAACCTATCACCATTAACATGAAAGTGATGATATTTAACTTTCCCTTTTATCATAACATCATTTTTGGTAGGCCTTGGACTCATTGTATGAGAGTCATTACTTCTTCTTCCTACCAATGTGTTAAATTACCTAATAATGGAGCCATTTACAAGATTAAATGTGACACTAACCCTTATAATTATGAATAATTCTAAGACCATGGTGTCTTTAAGATTCTTACTCTTGAACCCTTTGCCCAACATCCTAAACTCATTGGGAACATTTCTCATAACCTCTTAGATTTTAATGATGATGAGCCTGATGAGATTAACCTAAATATTAAAACTTTTGATCTCTCACCTCACCTCATTTTTAAACTTCATGCTTCTTTGTAACCTCATTCTCATAAGCCTCCTTATGATGATATTCTCATAGTCTTTACCAAGACTCAGCATTATATTCACCACACTTCCTCAAATGAAAAGGTCATCCTTAATTATGTCATTGGTATTCAAAACTTGGATTAAAATGATGGTTATTCCATAGATGATCTATTTTTAGGTGGTCTTGTACAGGCCTATGATGTCAATATTATTTATTATTGTTATTCTATACCTGATTATTTTTGTATATCTTATCATTTTCCTTCATTTATAGTTCCTAAATTTAGTATTTTTCCTATTTATCATAGGGTCGAGATAGTGCCAAAACCTCTAATTTTTGAGGATCCTTATAGGAGTATGCTCATGGATTGTGCCATGATCTAGCCTTACCATTTTGATAGGTACCCTGATCACCATAGTTGGTTTACTCTTGATATTAGTAAAACCCTTATTAGACCTTCTATAGATTCTAAACATCCCTTAGTAGAGCCCTTATTGGATCCCATTCCTAATTATTCTATAGTTGATCCCATTCTTGATCCTGCTACAGTTGATATTGTTCTTACTCTTGCTCTTGATGAGCCTACCCCTACTTCTCATCCTATTATTCCTTCTATGGAGTTTAATTCCATTCCTCTTCCATAACCACCTTCCCTTGGTGATGGTTTGATTTCCTTGCCTCAGATGGATCCATTTCCCAAAAAATGGGATGATGAGTCTTCTTCAGCTTCTTCTACTCTTATTACACCTCCTTCTATGAATGCTTTTCCTACGACCACTCACAAGCATATATATTGCTTCCATAAAACATACAATCTTTCTTCTACCCATTGTCATAAGTTGCAAAAGTATATTTATAATTTACATCCCTCCTCTCCTTCTTCATAAAAATCCATGCCTCCACCAAAGGTTCTACCTAAATATATACCTAAGTATGGTGAGGTGTATTTCCTATGGCACCAATGTGGCACCCATCACACTGGTCATTTCTGCATCTTTCAACAACACCTTTAGGATCACCTTATAGTTATTTCTAGACCTTCTTCTATTCCTCCCATAGGTCATTCCCACAAGAAGGCTCCTCCTTCTCCCATGGCTTCACCTCTAGTGGTTCCATCCCTTCATATGGTCCCTTCATCACCTTTTGTGCCTCCACCCATGATTTCTTCACCTGTTGACCTTCCCTCACCTATGGATCCTTCTTCACTAATGATTCTTACATCTCCCATAGAGAATTATCCCATTCATTCTTATGATCATCCCTTGATTGATTTACCTCATTAGCATGATTCATAAAGTATTCCTACTTTTTCAATTGAGGATATTACAAGAGAAGTCTTTTCCCAATGTTCATTAAAGATTAAGGATACATTAGCAATAGTTCATATTTAGCTCCATAAATATCTATCTGATGTCTTGGATAATGTGCATGGGCAGATTTATAGTATTTATGAGCACATACATGGTGGTTTTACATTTACATTTTGATTGGACATGTGCTCTAATTTTATTTTTATCTATCTATTATATCATTTGATGTTGTGTCAAATTCATATTTTTCTTATATAGTGATTTTACCTTTTGTACTATATCTTACTTATATTGTCATTTATATTTGCATATGAATGTATTAATTTGTCATTATTTTCTCTTTATTTCTTTATTTTATCTCAAAATTCCCTTCTTGCGTTCATGATTGTTTTCTTTCTTATCTCTATTTTTCACAAATAGTTGTCATTGTGACTTTGTTATACCAACTCTATTCCCTTTGGTCCTTGTCTACATTTTACCATATGATTAGTTATAAAATAATGTATCTCATTATAATCTCCTTTCACCAATCCACCTTTGGATCTCCTTTTTCTCTTCTTCCTTTTTCAAAAACTAAGCATATACATGATTGCGACTTGAGATCACATACTAGTTCATTGTTAAGCCTAAGTATCCTAGTTAGTCTTTGTCCTTGGTTACTTATCTCCCTTTAGCCTTAGACTAATTCTCATTCATGTGTATCACTACATATCTCATTATTGGTAATTCTAAATCCATGTGGATGAGGAATATTAAAAATATATAAAAAGATAAAATCCAAATCATTTTATAAAAGGCAATGATATAAAAGGAAAAAATATTCTTAAAAGTCAAATCAAACTAAAAGATGTGATTCAAAGCACGTATCCTTCTATTTGAAGCTCAAACTCCATAGTTGGCCTCATGATAGAGCCAAGATCCTTTGGGGTGTGGTAGGCTGGTAGATTAGGAAAGGAGAATAAGAAAATCTTTTAGTGCTACTTATTTTCTCACACAAGTACCCAATCTTTGTAGTAGACCGACGGTTCTATAAGGGGTCTTGAGGAATGGGGAAAATGTCATGCAAATTTAGGTCCATTTTACCTTTTCTTATACCAATATACCTTCATGATTTGATCTTATTAGAACACTTATATGCCTAAAAATCTTATTGTCTATAGCGAATAAGTTTCCTTTGTACATTGATGGTCACTAGTCACTTCATGTCTTCTCATGTCTTTAGTATGCCTCTTGTCTCTTAAGGTATTCTCATAAGATGCCTAAGTCTTGATTTTTACACTACCTTTTTCATTCCTATTTCCTCTTGATAAATATTGTTTTGTCCATTGATCACTCCTCTTGGGATTCCATTTGTGAGTTGCATTGTAAGACCACGGATAAGACTTGAGGTTCCTCATAAATTAACACCTTTTCCTTCCTATTACCAACATCTTTTGTTACCTGATTTTTCCTATTTATTCCACCCTAGTGGTTTCCTCTTTGTGATTTTTAGTGTAAGATCACAAATAGGACCTACCATTCCTAAAAAAAGATTCCAATAATACAAGTCACAAACAAAACTACATGTGTCAAATATGAGATAAAATGTGACTGATTATGAAGTTGCATGTCATTAACATGCTTCCCATCTTGATTTAGTGTGTTTTATGCTTACTTCATTTTTATTTTTCTTTTATCTTCTTATTTTCCTAGTGAATGTAAGAATGCAACCATTTCTTTAATTTTTCATACTTCCCAACTTGAATCAGTGTGATAAATTTAATACTAATCTTTTGTCAATTTCATTTTTGTCTTATACTTATGAACATGATTTAGTATAATTGATTGACTTAGGTAATTAATTTTTATACAATTTATTCCCTTTTACATACCTTTCATTTTATTAAATTGTTTTCATACATCCCAATGTGATTTAGTATGATTTAATTTGGTGCAAACATCTTTCACTTTGGTTTATAAACAAATTCCTTTTTTTACCATCTTGTTTTACCATCCCTTGGTTTTTATACTTAGTCATTTTTTTGTTCTTACACATTTTCCAACTTGAAATAGTGTGTATAAATTTTTTGATTTCTTATATTTTACCAAGTCCTTTTTGTCTATTTATTTTTACTCATGCATGTGTGCTATATAATACTAGAAAAGAAACCACATCTCATATATTTCCTATAGCATATACAAAAATAGCTAAATATATGTGCTAGAAAGAAATATATCCAAAGCATCCACAAACACAACCATAATGATGATAACATACACAATCAACATCAATATATATATATATATATATATATATATACAATGCTGCATCTCTATGGCTAGTCTCCATCCTATCTATCTTATGCCCTAACTACATTACCTATTGAGGCCTCAGTCAGAATCCTCTAAATGCTACACTATAAAGAGGCCATATAAGAGTTTAGTCCAGCTACTTGTACCTATAGGTGCACTACTTGCACCTATGTCTATGTCATTTGGGTTAAGGTCATTGTATATACCTATGTCATCTACATCACTATAGCTAGATGCATAGGTCTCTCCTCTACCAAGGACTACCATTATCATATCTCACCTATACCCATCTCTGATATTGGATGCATCCTCTTTCTTTATGCTCATATCTACCTCACTACCTCCCCTACTAATCTAAACTAGCTTACTTAAGCTAGGGTAGATGGTACACTAGGGTCTTCTAATGCAGTAAAGTCTTATAGCTATAGAGTCTCATCCAAGATGTTATGGAGTGATCCCCTCACAAGGTACCCCCATCTCTCATCCTCATCCTTAGCCATGCCTAGAAAATCACGCTTAAATAGAATTAGATCATTGTTATATCCCTCAATATTGATCTCTAGTCTATATTTCAAAATATAAATTTAATTAATAATTTAATCATCCTTATTACCTATCTATGTCTCAACCACTATGGTCTCACAATCTGCATGACCACCTAATACATACTCTTCATCCATGAGGCCTCTTATCACCTTATTTATAGCTCACCTCCTCAACTCAAATCCATCTATCATGGCTCACGTCCACCTCAACCTAAAATTGAGTTGCCTCTCTATCATCCAACTCTCCTCTGGCTCACCTATTAGGTCATCAAGGATAGTGATAATCTCCACTCTTTCCTACTTCTACCTCTATCAACATTGTGTCCTCCATAATCATTGCTCATCTCACTGTGAAGCTGGTGGTGGTATATCTAGTTCCACTGACTTCATACCCCTCTCCTCCTACTATGTTCCCTATCATGTTCACCCAATACATGGTCACTCACGATGCGGTCTTAGTGTCAGTATCATCATTGGTGGCCCTAGTCCCCTCTTCCCCCAGAACTCTCTCACATGTTGAGTCCATTACATTGGAATCAATATCAATGTCTATAGATGAGGTAAGCCCATCTATCTTAATACCGATACCATCAAATGTAGATCTCTCCACTAGGTATAATGTCCAACCACCTTTGTCCTCATTATAGTTAGTACAACTATGTCCTAGCTTAGCCATGTAGTCATTATGTACCCATATGGCTACCACATTATGTCTACACATATCACTATCTATAGTTATATCTTGTGGGGCACAAACCATGCTACCTAGTCCTTTCTAAAACTCCACACTTGAGCTGACCTATCATCAACCATATGGCACAACCCAGTCAATTGATACATGGGAAACCTCTCATATAACTAAGCCATTAGTAATATGATCAATCCTATCAAATTTTGCCCTCTGACTAATGCCTCATACATATCATGTACAAGATAGACCCAAATGATAGAGCTAAGATCATATAGTACTCCCTCCTCTAAGATCATCCTACTCAAGGTTACCATGAATAATGGTACATTTCCATTAAACTTGTGACATAACACTCATTGTGTCACAAGCCATATCACAACTTTTTGGATATATAGAATTTATGATGTATATATGTTGAACATGTTGACTCTCTTGCCTACCAATATCATCTTTGATCCTACAGCCCATATGGCTAAGGCTTTCATATCCTCTATGTGTTTCAGTATACCTATAGTCACCAATACTCCTACCATCAGTAGCCCTAGGATGGCATGTACATAATCTAGAGTAACATATACCACTACTACATCCCCATCCACATCCTATCTAAATTTGTTAGTTAATCATTCCTAACATCTCAATAACATGACTAACATATTAGCACTTAGGGTAATTTTGCACATATCAACTATCCCTCCTAGGCCTATAGATAATAGTCTATCTCTATTTCCAATCATCAGATGCTCTAGTATATCTGGTATTCATGACATATCTACCAATCACAAGAATATGGGTCATCGCTACAATTAGGAAATAACAAAAGATGTATTATATCTTTTATGTCATTTTTAATCATAATACATTTTTTTTATAATTTTAATAAAAACAATCCGAAATTGATTTAATTTATTCATTTGAACCTATTTAAGCCTACTTAATCCTTTTTGCCCTTACTCGATCATTTTAGGCCATTTTAGCCTTTTTTTGGCCTTTTGTACACCTTTTCATATCATTCTAGTTCTTTGGTCAACCTAGTTTGACTAAAATTTCCCTATTTTGACCTGATTAACTTAAAAATCTAAGTCAACCTTCTTGTTTTCCACTCCCTAGTATTATATTATCTTTTCAGACTTTTTAGATCAATTGACAAAACTATACTAGGTCAGCAGTCTGCAAAACATACAGGGTCAACACATACCAACTAGGTCTGTAGTGTGGATTTTTCTCATTTTTAGCTTGCTAGGTCAATTGGGTCAACCCTATTGTTTTTTATTTCTAACCCCTTGCATTTTCCTAAAAAAGTGCCTTCTAGAAGTTTTCTCCATAATTCCTTTAGATCCATTTCCCATCTTGGGTTTTCCTAACTATAGGATCTAATTTCACTTCATTCTAACTTTTAGAAATGCTAAAAAATATTTTTTTTCTAAAAGTACACTTAATTCATTAAATTAATCCAAAATTGGCTTTAGATTCATAGTTGCATACCTGTAGTGCACCTGTTATTTCTCTTGGAGCTCCCTCTCATCTAGCTTGTCATCTCCTTGTCATCCTAGCTTGTTTGATCTTGAGAGCTCTTTTTCTCTCCTTCACAAGTCAAAATAACAACATGACTTCTCTTTCCCCTATTTAAAATCACTTTTCAAAATCTAAATCTTTCAATTATTTTTAGGAAAATTATTTATTTTACTTATATCGTTGTGTCTATTCATCCATTTTTCAAACCATAAAAATGAATTAGATTCATGATGACGTAGAAAATGTTTTCCACTATTATATGCTTATTTTTTAATTTTTTTTATTTTTGGCTATTTTTTGGACTAACTTCTATAGGTTCACCTAGTTTTCTTCACATTAGATGCCTTCACTTTCTCTTGAATTCTAATTATTTATCTAAAACACTAAGATAAGTAAAGGTATGTATTTTTCAATTTTATCCTTTCCTTTATCTTATTTTCTACTTACTACACTTTACTTAACATCAACATTGTGTGTTATCATGTTTTATCCTAAAGCACCATCTTGTGTTGTAATTACGTGATTGTGCTGAGCTTTGAGTGGGGTATATGTATACACATAACATTTTAAATTTTATTGATTATTGACACTCTGTATCTTGCAAAAACCCATCAAATCTCAATTTCTCTGAGTGCATGCCTTAAGGGGTGCACCAAAAAAGGGGTGGGTAGACCATTGGTGCTTTGTAAGATTATTTTTAATTTTTCCACTTACAATCTAGACAGTTGTCTCATAAGACCATCTACCATAAGCTTATTATTCTCTATTTTACCCATTCCAATCATTTGTCACATCTTTATCATCCTTATTCTTTCTTTGACCCCCTTTCACTAGTTGATTGTACGAGGTTGATTGGGTTGAACCTATATGGTTTTTATCCTCTGATTACTATATAGGATTGATAAGGTCAACCCTACATTATTTAGAGATATTTTTCACTTGGATTTTTATTATCCCTTCAATTGACCTATCTTGGGACCTAGTGATTTACCTCCCAAAAACATATAGGGTTGATTGGGTTGACCCTATACAGTTGACATATTCAGATGCCTATATATACAAGTTCATTTACATATATTTGAATATACAAAAATGAATAAGAATAAGTACAAATGAACATCTACTTAGTGACCATTATATTTGAGGAATAAAGCTTAGGGTTCCATACTTTCTTTGAACATATAGATCTTATCTTATAGATAAGTCTTTTGGATGTATATATAGGTTGTGTATCTTAGAGTAGATTTGTCTTTGTTATCCTTACATACCAAAACAATCTCTTGTGAATCACCTTGGCCAAGGGAGAGACCGAGGCTCGATAGGTTTGTCTTCAAAGGTAAGTATTCCTAATTTTATTTTTCCTTTGTAAGAGTAGATAGGTAATACAATTGTGCTTCTCTTTCATGCATTAGGATTCCATATACATTGAAATGATTATATGTATTCTATGCAGTTTAGTTTAGTTTGTTTTATTTCTAGCCCCCATTTTATGCCACAATATTTGGTGTATACTAGATTATATTTACTTTCTTATTTATTAGAATAGAGTGAACATTAAACCTATGACTCTTTTAGGGTTTTTGTATGATTATGTTAGATTGTAGGCTTTAGAACCCTTTTTAACATGGTGTATTGTGATAATTAATCCCCTAATTAGGTCTAATATATATACATATTGGTCATGATCCCTCTTAACAAATATATTCCCAATTAGAAGTGTAGGTTGTAAACACCTAAATCTAGCCATCGATAACCTCCAACTAGGATTTTGACCAGTTTCTAACTAAAATGCACAATTTTGCCTAAAAACACTAAATCACATTAAAATATTTGAATCTAATATAGTCAAGTGCCAATTTTAGCTAGGGTATCCTTAAATGGGGTAGTATAATTTATGGGCTACTTAACTTTGATCAGATCATTCTGAGTCAAAATGCTAATTTTGCACCTAGGTGCTCTAGATTGATCTTTTATATCAAATCTCTTACACAAGATGTGTGCCCTTATTATTTGGTGTTAGTAAAATAATAAATGGGATAATGTATCCAACACATTTGACATTAGGTTCCGAATTTCAATCTAGTCAAAATTTGGACCAATAACAAGGCATTTTGATCAATTTGAGTAATTTGTGCACAAAGTGCTTAATCATGTTTAAGTGTTAATTAAACCAAATTATATCCTAATTAAGAATTCCATGGAAAAATTTTGAATACTTATTTTTATAAATTAATATTGAATATTTGCATCATTAGGTGACACCTTTTCTTGAGAAGACATCCTTAGGCCATATATGCCACAAATATCAGGATTCATGCCTCCCATGACTCATCAATACCCTCCATGCCTCTTAATTTCTCATCTATCCCAAATATTTATGATCTTATTTATTAATTTTAATTGCAAAATTAGATTAATCCTTAGCCACACATCTCAATCCTAAGATGGATGGTTTAGGTTGATTCTACCCATTTGTAAAAATCTATAAATAGGAGGCCTTGCCACATGACTTTTAATCTTGGATAATGCAAGTTTATAATGCAAAAATATTTCTAAAATAGATTGAAATTAAGTTTTATAATGTCCAAATATTTATCTAAGACAAATCCGCAAGGTGATAAGGAGAAGAGGAGATAGCCAAGCCTCATTTGATGAAGAATTCATGAGCACAAGCCAAGCAAGCAACTACTACAAGCTAATTTGGAACATTACAGGGAGGTGAAATATTTGTTATCTTTCATGTTTTTTTTGTGTTTCCATTCTATTATTATTAACTAAGGTCAACCAAGTAACTAGGCCTAGATATGTATGTTAGCTAGTGTGTTGGTTTTTTAATTTGATTTCATTTTGTCACTAACAAGATACTAACACCTCTCTTGAGTTAAATTCTTAGTTCACATAATAGAATGCATGGTTAGATGTGAATATCCTCATAAAATTGATCATAATTCTCTTTCAATCAACTCACTAACCTTTTTTATGCAAAATCTTGCAGTGGAAGGCTCAAAAGAGTGAAAAAATTAAGTAAAACATGTTTTTTATAAGTTGTAGATTTGCCTAAGCATAGTCATGGGATTGTCATTCAGAGTCACAGTATTGTGCTTAAATTTTTTTAGACTAAATTTGAAAATACCACTACTCACTCATTCATAGGATTATCTTAAAACTCATTGGTTTGCCTAATCGAGTCATGGTATTGTCTAAACACTAGTAATTAAGTGATAATACTGCTACTTATGAAGTTGTGGGATTGCCCTGCAACTCATGGGACTGTCACTACAAGTCATGGTATTGTGTTTCAACTATATGTTTTTTGGATTAAAATTTGTCTCTATCTATATGCCTAGTATCTATACTCTCTTAATTGATAGAGTGGTGAGATTGTCACTATGAATTGTGGTATTGTAGTGAGATAGGCCATTTTCTAGAGTTTGGTTTGGGGTCATCCTAATTTTGTTTTTGATGATTTTTTTAAAACCATGTGTTTTCTCTTGAAATTTCATAATATGTCATTAGTTTAGCTTAAAGTTGATTTTTTTTAGAAAACCTCTTTTACCTTGATTAGTAGGATTATCACCCTGAGTAGCACGATTGTCAACTTGACTCACAATATTGTGAACAAAAATGGAGGGATTGTTAACCTGAGTGGAGATATTTTTTTTCCCTAGTAAACTAACCTAACTAACAGGATTTTGAACCTAAATAGTGGGATTTTTGACCTAATTTTTGGTTTTGTATAGTCACAAGATTGCTCTTTCAAGTAGTGGGATTGCACTATGTCAACTCAAGCTCATCTTTCTAAGTTGATTGTTTCATCTTCAAAAGTGCTTTAAAGTCAAATGACTTGCTAAAATTTTTCTTATAGGATTTACTTAAAAAATCATTAAATCAAGCATAAATAGATATTTTAAAACTTCTTTTGGGGTGTTTTAAAAATAATAAAACCTTTCATTTTGGTGCTTAAAGAAATTTTTTTAGGGTGTTATTGCTTAAATTTTGTAGTTAGCTTTCAAAGTTACAAATTAAGACCAAAGGGTCAAAATAACACCACCTAATTATTCAAATTGGTGATAAAATTGAACTCACTTATCTAATTTTTGTCTTCAATCATTATTTAGTTTTTGTTTGGCAAAGAGAAGGATGTCACATGTATGATCTTCCACTTGTCCCCTTTAGGGAACCTTTAGAATCAAAAGCACCATCCTTATTACAAAAAGTCTAATATGAGGCTTAGAAAGAATGTCATCTAAAGCACTCCCAAAAAACTTGTCATAGTTTGGGTGACCTTGAAAATGACCCTAAAGTATTTCTTTGTATGTCTTTGATTTCATTGCAACTTGGCTTACAACGGGGAATTCATTACCTCCCGTAAGTTCTTTAGGAAAGCTTTAACCTGGGGTTTCATCTCTTGGTACTAAATTCATTTTGCTCCATATTGGAGTTGTACTAGGGATGTATATACACCTTGGACATTGTATTACATGTTATGGTGTGGAGCTAAAAGCTTCAATTGTTTGCAGACACAAGAGGAAGGATGCTGAAGAACCAGAGCCACCGGCATCGGCAGTATGACCGACGTCGGTCAGATGCAGTGGAGAAGGGGATCAGCGATGGCAGGGAGTCGACTGACGTCGACAGCACCAGACTAGCAGGGACCGGCGTCAGTTACCTGTGTATTTTTAGAACTGCTGTTGATGAACAATCAATTAAGTGAAGCAAGTGTTTGCATGCCAAGCAACTAATTATAGTCACGAGCTATGTGTCTAATTATTGTAACTTGAGTTCAATTTTTGTAAGCATGGGATCTTATTTATAGACCCATAAGGCATGTATTGTAATAATCTAAGAAGGCAAGTAATAACATTGAAGCTAGCAAGGTCAAGGAGATCAGCTGAAGCATTCAAGGAGGGATAACAACTCAGGCTTTAGAGTTGTTGTGTTGAGCAAGAGAGAGAGGGAAGAAGGTCTTGAGGTGTGGCAAGCCTTTGAGGTGGAGGAAGAAGTGGCATCTTCTTTATTGTATTTTCTTCTAGTAGTATTTAATACAAGAGTGTGTATTGTCTCTCAAATTCTTTGTTGTCTCAAGTTTCTAGCTACTTTATCATTCTGGTATAATTCTGTGTTTAATTGCATATAATAAAGTAATCAATTATGCTCTAATTGGTAGAGCTATAGATCCCCTGACAAGTGGTATCAAAGCTACGATTTGCAGGAAGCAGGGTATTGTTTTTTATTACAGGTCATTCACAGGGTTTTTTGATTGAGTGGGAGTTCAACAATGGCAGAAGAAAGTAGGCTACAAATGGAGAAGTTTAATGGCAAGAATTATCAACATTGGAGGATGCAGATTGAGGACTATCTGTATCAGAAGGATTTGTACTTACCATTGGGTGGGGTTGCATGCAAGCCCACAGATATGAAGGATGAAGAATGGAACATTCCTGATCGGAAGGCTCTCGGTTCCATAAGGTTGAGCCTTGCATCATCTGTGATTTCCAGCTTATCACAGTGCAAGACAATGGAAGAGTTGATAAAGTCCTTGGCGAATTTATACGAAAAGCCCTCGGCTTATAATAAGGTATATCTTATGAAGCTGCTATTTACTTTGTAAATGTAGGAAAGTGGATCGGTACATACTCATCTCAGTGATTTCCATGGTTTGGTAAACCAATTAGCTTCAATCAATATTGTTTTTGATGATGAGGTAAAGGCTCTCTTGATTCTATGTTCTTTACCTAAAAGTTGGGACGGTTTGGTTATGGCAGTAAGTAATTCTGCATCTGCTTCTAAAATCTTAAAAGTTGATGATGTTGTGAGTGTGATCTTGAATGAAGAAATACGTAGGAGAAGCACAGGTGAATCATCAGGGAATGCTCTAAGTGTAGAAAGCAGGGGAAGGCAAGGGGAGAAGGTTGAGTAAGGGAAATCAAGGTCGGGAAGGAGATCCGAGTCCAAAGGTATTACCTGCTAGTTTTGTGGAAAGAAAGGACATACAAAGAAGGAGTGTTGGTGAGAGATAAAGAGAATCAACATGCAGGTATTGAAGAAGCAAAGGATGCAAATTTTGTGATGCAGGATGCTCTCATACTTTCTTCAGATAGTCAGGTAGGATCATGGATTTTAGATTCTGGTTCATCTTTTCATGCATCTCCAAACAGAGATTTGTTCTATGAGTATGAACAGGGAGATTTTGGAGTGCTCTATTTAGGGGATGGTATGCCTTGTCAGATAGTTGGCAAAGGGAAAGTGCAGCTGAGATTGCAGATTGACAACACATGGGTGTTGAAGGAGGTCATGCATGTTCCAATTCTAAAGCAGAGTCTGATTTTTGTAAGAAGGTTGGGAGATGAGGGATGTACAATAACCCTCACAATGGATTCTTGGAAGTTTACCAAGGGAGCACTTGTTCTAGCAAGAGGTAAGAAAGTAGATACTCTTTATCTGTCTACTTGTATTACTGATTCTACTTCTGGTGTAGATTCGAAGATGTGGCCTAATAGGCTTGGTCACAAGAATAGGAAGGGAATGGAAGTTCTTGATTCAAAAGGTATGTGTTTAAATTTGGAAAGCACAGATACAGTTCCTTGTAAAAAGAGGAAATTTAATGCTTTTGACAGGAACAAAGAAGCCTTGGTGTTTATGGAGGAGATGAAGGATAGAGACCAGTCACAGGGGCTGAATAAATCTGAGTAGGGTAGCATGGATAGAGGTATGATCCAAGAAGAGCTCACGGATGAAAATTTCATCACTTACAGGAACACACAGACACCGATGTTGGTAGCTTGGCACCGACATCAGTCATCTAGATAGCGACATCAGTCATGTGCAAACCAGCAGGGTCAGTAGGTCGGATAGGAGAAGTCTAATGTCAGTCATAAGGACTAATGTCAGCAGGAGGGACATCGGCACCGGCCAGGGAAATGACGTCGACAGTCAGGGTCAGTGCAGGGAATCGACATCGGTTTGGAGCAGACTGGGAGATGGCCTATATCGATCATTGGAACGGATGTTGGGTGAATCAATAAAGTCTCAAACACCCATGTGGAGGTCAGGAAAGGTATGTGAACCTCATATTTATTGTTCACCTTCTTTATATTGCTTACTGATAGTCATGAACTAGGAAGATGGAAGAAGCAATGCAGGTAGAATCCAGAAACAGTGGGAGCTTGGCATGGATGAGGAGTGTGAGTCCTTGGAGAACCAAACAGGTATTTGTTGGTAGTGTTGTCAACTAAAAGGAAGCACTGGATAGAGGGATGGATTTCTATTTTAGAGAAGAGAGTGGATGGACACAAGAGATAGAAGGCTATGGTATATGGTCTTGTTTGGGCTGCAGAATAATGGAGGTTTGACCATTGTATTTTATCTTTACCAGGTTGGATAATATTAGCTACATTATCCTATTACTGTATTGTGTTACTTGTTGCAAGGTTTCATATACAGGGATTTTTTTGAGCTAAGGGTAGAGCTGGTTCAGAAGTATGTCATGGAGAATTTGGGAGCAGCAAAATTCTTGTGGCATAAGAGATAGGTATTACATCACAGGTTTACGTGGTGGTTGGTCTTCAAGAGTTACATTGAAGAGGGATACAGAGCCTAAGGAACAAAATAGATGGTGTATAGGTATAGGTATAGGTTGCAGCTATTTATCTCCAAGTGGGAGATTGTTATGGTGTGGAGCTAAAAGCTTCAACTATTTGCAGACACAAGAGGAAGGATGCTGAAGAACCAGAGCCACCGGCATCGGTAGTATGACTGACATCGGTTAGATGCAGTGGAGAAGGAGACCGGCGATAATAGGGAGTCAGCCGACGTCGGCAGCACCAGACCAGCAGGGACCGGCGTCAGTCGCCTGTGTATTTTCGGAACTGCTGTTGACGAACAGTCAGTTAAGTGAAGCAAGTGTTTACATGCCAAGTGACTAATTATAGTCACAAGCTGCATGTCTAATTATTGTAACTTGAGTTCTATTTTTGTAAGCATGGGATCTTATTTATAGACCCATAAGGCATGTATTGTAATAATCTAAGAAGGCAAGTAATAGCATTGAAGCTAGCAAGGTCAAGGAGATCAGCTGAAGCATTCAAGGAGGGATAGCAACTCAGGCTTTAGAGTTGTTGTGTTGAGTAAGAGAGAGAGGGAAGAAGGTCTTGAGGTGTGGCAAGCCTTTGAGGTGGAGGAAGAAGTGGCATCTTCTTTATTGTATTTTCTTCTAGTAGTATTTAATACAAGAGTGTGTATTGTCTCTCAAATTCTTTGCTATCTCAAGTTTCTAGCTACTTTATCATTCTGGTATAATTCCGTGTTTAATTTCATATAAGAAAGTAATCAATTGTGCTCTAATTGGTAGAGCTATAGATCCCCTGACATTACACTGAGTGAATAATATGATGTGCTCTAATTGTTTAAAAAAGGACTAGACCTTTTTGCAACAAGCCACGTGCCATAAACACCCAATTTTTGTGCTTTTCTTTCACATTGTTTGATGTGAAAGTCATTGTGTAATTGATTCTCCTAGAGATGTTAAAAAACTTATATATATTAGACAAGTCCCCAATTTCTATGGAAGTATTATTGGTGAAAGGTGCATCTCAAGGTCCATGTCACAGTACTATCATTTGAGAGAGGGGTGTCTAAAAACCCTCTTATATAATGCACATTTACTTTTGGATGAATACTTAAAATCTTCTCAAATGATGTATACTAATAGATTCTAATAATACCAAGCAACCTTATCAGTTTAGGATCTAAGAGGGATTAATTAGTTGGTTTTATCTTAAATTAAATTTTTTTTTTGGAGTTAAAACTTGGTGTGAACAAATGATACAAACCAAAACACATAGTCCTTATTTTCCTTTAAATAAAGAGGCGTTATGCTACCCATGTGAATAATCAATTTTCCTTGTTCAAAGTTCATCAAAACTTGGAGTCATATCATCCACTTTGGCATATTTATGATACCTAATTGAGTCTAGACCTTTGCCAAAGTTTGTTTAAGTCCTTCATTTATAATCTAAATTCAAAATTGCACCTTTATAAGTTTATAGGGTTGATGTGTTAAGTGGACTCACCATTTGAACTAAACTTGAGGGAACTTAGGTTCAATTTCCAATTTGGGTTGAAGGCCATTTAAGACTCATGATCATTATCACTACTTGATATACTTAAGTCATTTTATGCTAAACACTTGCACTTTGAGTCTATATACTACAACACTTTGAGTCAAGAAAGGTGGTGTTATTATGTCAAATTTGTGTGAAATTATATTTTCCTTAGAGAGTTTTTGAAATAAGCATTTTGTCACATGTTTTGAGTAATCTAGCACTATTACACTACCCAAAACATTTTAGATATTGTTTAATAGGCCCTCTTGCATAGATTTCAATTTTATTCCTACATTTTCAAACCAATTCGAGTGTGCCAGTTTTGAACCTTTGTCTAACATAGTTATGTTGTTAACTTTTGTCTAGCGTATCTATCAAAAGAACCAAGTTTTATACCATTATTTATGAGAAAATAAAATATCTCTAAAGTGCCTTTTTTTCATACCTTATACCTATTTGATCGATCCCATGTCCAAAAATCAAATGCCTAGTGTTTATTAGATGTGTTTCAAATCTGTTAGATTAAAACTTTCATCTATTTCAAAGTCTAACTTTTGATGTCGTTTGGCCAAGAGTACTAGTGCATGCCTTGTTTGAGTCTAGCTTTTGACTCTGTGTTTTGGCCAAAAGACCTATAACTTTTAAATTCCTAGATTAAATTGATCTGAAACACTTTGACCTTAGCATTTCACATTTTGATTTTTTGTTCATTTTCTTAATATTTTTTGTGTAAGACATGTAATGTTAGACACTTAACATTAGCTTGTGTTATCACAAGTCTTTACATAAACCTTTTGATCCTTTTGATGAATCTAGACCAAGTTTGAACATCATATTTTTAGAGTTTGAAGACCTCCCTTTCTCATGAAGCATTGACTATGAATCCCAACATGTACTCCTACACTCATAGTGGAATCATGTACAACCAGGGATTAGTAATGTGGTTGCATAGGAAGAAATGGTGCAAGACCCCTATGATGATAATATTGCTTATGAGATGGATCTTTATCCCTCTTATAATACTCAATTAGTGGCACAAATACAAGATACATTGGCTAACTATTTGGTCAATACTCCACCTTATTCAAAATAAGACTAGGATCAAACTACACAATACCTAGCTATAATACCTATAGTTGATGAACTAGTTCCTCAATAGTCATGCTCTACTAATATGCCTTTCACATATGATCCATTTTTATTTGAGCATCATTTATTGAATAACAAAGATGATATTTTAGTTTGAGCCATAGAGGTAGGGGCCAAGTTTCTAGCAAACTTCCCCCATGAGAATTTACCAAGCCTATAAGAATGCCCCACAACATAATTTATAATCAATAAGATTATTATATAAATCCTTTGGATCTGGTCTAAATAACATATCAGGACCTTAATATGCCTAACTAAGGCAAAAACCTCATGGAAGACCACTTTAACCAAATTTAGATGGCATATCAAACCTACTTGAATATAACATGCAATTACAATCAGATTATCATGGTGAGCAAACCTCTTATTAACTTAATTCCTTCAATAAGAATTTTAATCAAGTTAATTGATCCAAACAATCAAATTTTAGACCCATTCATGCAAAACACTTTGGTCAACAACATATTTCATATCCCAACAATTGAATAAGTCTCTTTTACTTCTACATAACACAATGGCCAAAATATAGTGGACAATGTGCAAGCAATGTCCAATCCACACCAAAGTAGTGTTCATACACTAGTAGCTATCCAAAAAAATTTGCCTTTAGTTAACACTGCAAGTGGTTGTCAAAGTCAAGGAGTACAAGTTTATATATCCCAACCTCAACCATCTGCTTCATCAAGTGTAGAACCAATAGGATTAGGTAGTCAACCAACAACCAATGTCATGCCTCAATAATAGAATGTGATGAATCCTACTCCTCCTCAATAAGTGAAAAGTAGTATTCCAAAACAACAGGCACAATTTAGTGTAGCAACATAATAGAGGCTAAATATATTACCACCTGGATAGGGCAAAACTAATGTTCCACCTCATTAGGTAGTGATAAACATACCTCTTCAATCATAGACTAGTGTACCAATCCAAAACCAAATGATGACTAGCTAACAAAGTGTAAATATTGGTTAGTAATAGATGTTGAATATTCAACATGCATTCACTTTCCAACAAGGATTAATGCAACAAGGAAGCTCCCATATTTCTCAAGTACCTACTAGGCAATAATTGGTTCAAAATGTGCCATAAGTTCAGAGACAGGGTCTTGGTTCACAAGTTCCCACTCAATAATAAGGTTTGATTAGTTGGCAACATGTCCCTTTTAAATCAAAATAGGTATAATATATTTATATCCCTCCATTCAAATCACAAAATCCTCCAAGTCAAACCTTCATATCCAACTTAAACTAGAATATCTCACAACCAAACGTGTAATTTCAAGTAATCCTAATCCACATATGCATATTCCTGGTCCATTTCCCAACTAAACCAACATACCCAAATAGATATCTCCATCATACCCTAGTAAAATTATCCCACTTATGATCTTCCAACCATCTACCCAAACCAATTTTCTCCCTCAAACCAATGCTCCCTCTAGTTTCCTAGCCCAAGAATTGCAATAGATGAAAGATGCAATTGTTGCCATGCAATCTAAGAAACAAACTAAAATGTTTAAGTTAGATGATGTGTGTTCTTATCCATTAAAGATGGAGTACTTATAGATACCATTTCCTCTAGGATATGAACCACCAAAATTTGACAAATACAAAGGGAAAGGTGACCCTAAGGCCCATTCAACCAAGGTCTTTATCGCATGTCAACTAGTGGCATATAGAGATATATATACCTTTGTTGTTGTTTCCAAGGAGCTTGGTTGGATAAGCCTTAAAGTGGTTTTAAAAGTTTATCATTAATTTAATAACATATTTTGATGATCTTTCCAATAATTTTGTGTATCACTTTTCCTATAATCTCAAACATGATATTTCATTGGTTGACTTGACACAAGCAAAACAAAAAGCTGGTGAGAGTTTTACAAGTTATCTAAAATGATGGAGATCCCTTAAAAGCTGATTCACCCCTATTTTACTAGATAAATAATTAGCCATTATGTTTACTAAAAAATTGCATAGTGAGATAGCTTATCATCTAAAACTACAATGTGTGCATAATTTCAAAGAGATCATCGATAAAGGCTTGTTGATTGAGTGATCCCTTATTAATAAAGGGATCATCAATCATACTTCAACTAATCAAAATCAAGGTACCAATTAGGGAAGTGTCTAAAACCAATATCCAATCAAGAACAAGCATCACAACCAACACAAGCCAATAACCAAGATAGACCAAAGCAATTCAACCATGACAAGAATGTTGTGGGCAATGGAGTAACTGAGTCATGTCATGTATAAATAGTGAAAAAATCATTTGCACCACCTTTTCAGCTTAATCCCACCTGACAACCTCTTCGACCAATGTTACAATCATAAAAACCAAGACCCACATAGAAAATACCATAACCTTTACCATTAAAAAACCCTCGTTCAAGGAGAATTGTGCCTAGTGTCATGTCTTTAGTGACTTGGGAGAGCCTATTGAGTCTATATTTCATAAACTTGCTACTACAAATCTGATTATTTGGCCTATAGTAAAGCATTATCTAAAAGGCATTCCTTATCCTAATTGGTGCCATGAAAATGAATTCTATGAATATCATCAGGTTAATGGGAATAATCTATGAAGATGTGGGAAAATAAAGCATTTAATTGAGAATATGTTGGAGAATGGGGAGATATCATTGGATAATGGTGATTTCACCTCCAATCAAACTCTTGGGATTTATCAAAACTCCTTTCCCTAACATAACACTTAATAACAACATAACAATCAATAACCACAAAAATAACAACAACACCAACTGATGTAACAACAAAATCAATAGTATCAAAATCAAAGGCTAAATTAGAAAAAATAGTATAATCAATAGTAGAACCCATAATTTCAGAACAATGTACAAAACTAAGGTTAGAATGGTAACAACCAACAAACCTACCATGTAGTTGCACATGACTACAATAGGGTTTTAGGTCATATTGTAGGGGGTAGCATTAATACCATCTCCATTAATCCTAGACCAAGAATAATCAATATAAACCATTGATAAATATTACCACTCAACCAAATTACATGGATAATCATTCTTTGACATTGGACCACACATAGGCAAACTAGAAAATCAGGACTTCCACTTTTAGACCTTATGCTGATAACTCACCCTTGCCATGTGACCACATACAAGTGCACCAATAATTGAGACTTATCCTATTTGGTCTCACACCATTCCTAGCATTTGTTAGAAATCATGGTCCAACATCTAATTCCAATTTTTCAATCACAACTTGGAGGTTAAAAATTACTATCCTAAACTCACAACCATATACCACTTTGCATGTTATCCAACCAAATGTTTAGCTTTAGAATAAACCATTAGCCATTGACCAAGACATGAAGTTTGATATTGTGCAACAATTATAGAAGACACTAGCACATATATCTATTTTAGATTTTTTGTAAATTTCAAAAATCCACAAGAACATTTTGAATGATTTTTTAACCTAATCCACCATTGCCAATGACATATCCCCTAATAAATTTTAGGATTTAGTTGGACACCTAGCTCCATCCCAATAAGTCACATTCAACCAAAGTGATATGTCTTCCCTTGGCTTGTTCCATAATAATCCATTATACATATAAGTTTATATAAAGCACCATAAAGTTAATTGAGTCCTTATAGATAATGGACTAGGCCTCAACATAGTGTCGATAAAACTTATCAATCTTCTTGGATACACAATGGCACATCTCCAGCTAGAAATGATAAGTATCAAAGCCTATGATAATCAAGAGAGAGAATCACAAGGCACCATTAGCTTACTAATTATCATTAGACATTTGAGCCATGATACACTTTATCATGTGATTGATATTGAGTTATCATATAATATGATTTTAGGAAGGCCTTGGTTACATGAGATTCATGCATTCCCATCAATACAGCACCAATGTATCAAGTTCTCTCACTCAGGGATAGAAGTAAATATTTTAGGATATTTGCACCCATATGAGCACTGCAACCACCATGAGGCTAAGTTTGAAAGCTACAATTACCAATATGACATGAATCCAAGTTCTAAGCAGGATAAAGGAAAGGCAATACTTATTAATATTCCATAGGATAATTTCATAGATCCTAATACCTTGGATTCCCTTTCCCACATATCACCTCCTCAAGCTTCCAATCATTTCACCATTTTAAATAATGGCCCAAGGGATTATGTGACCCATGATACCTTCCATATTTTATATCTTCCTCAAAATACAAAGACATTTAGATGACCTAAAGTTACACCACACATGCATTGGAAACAAAATAATAAAGATAAGGGACATGTCATGTTTGTACCAACATTTGGCCTAGAACCAGACCCTCTTGAAGGGGACAAATCATGGTTGTATAATGAAAACCAAGCTAATTGTTATAAAAATGCAAAATATCCTATTTCCATTAGGATCATGGAGAGTTAAGACTATGAAGGATGAGGCCTCAGACCAAACCAAAAAGGAAAATTAGAGCCAATTTATATGACAAAGTATAAAATACCCTATGGACTTAGATTTAAATATCATGGGGGTGATCCCACATATCTTATTCAAGTTCCATCATTGGTGACTAGTGATGATGATATCGATAATGAAATAGAGTTTGATCATAGTCTTATCTTTGATAACCTAGTTGAGACTAACGTATTTGATAACAATGCCATATGTACCCTTAACCTAATCATACATCATAACCCATTGCCATTATACTATCCCCAACTGATAGATTAGGACCAATAATAATCTAGTTTACCAGTTGATGAGTTTCAGAATGATGAGGCATTTTGTGATTTTCTAGGCCTTAGAGACAATGTTCTATTGGGAAATCATAAATCATGATTCTTAATCACATTAGATCTTGAATCCTATTTTGGAGAGTGGGTGAATACCCTTAGCCAAAAACAAATAAATAAAACATTGAGGTCCCAAAGTGAAAACCTCTTTGAGGCACTTTCTAACTAGTGAAAAATTAAAGATAAAGGCTAGTCTAGTGGTGAAAACCTATTTTAGGTACCATTAGATGGGGGTGTTTATTCTTCTTCAAATTTAGACTAGGAGGCCACCAATAATGAACTTGCATATGGATCTAAGTTCACTTTTGAGAAACAAGTGTTTGATCGAATCCTTTAGGAATTTTTAATTGTTTTTGTCACATGGCTAGATCTCCCATTAGGGGACTCAGATTCATCATGCTTAGGAGAAGTTGAAGAACAAGTCCTAGTAGAGGACCTTGATATAGTCCAATAGTTCAAATCTTTGCCTACTATCCTATAAGATAGTTCAACCCTTTTAGTTGAGGATATAATAGAGGTAAACATCGATATCCCATTAGACCTAAAATGGGTAATATTAGGTATGTCCCTCATTGAAGAGGAATGTAGAAGTCTTTACAGATCTGCTAAGAGAATTTTTAGATATCTTTGTATAAGCTTATTCTGACATACCAGGTTTGGACCATGCCTTAGTTTTTCACCACCTTATGGTCAATCTTGATGCCAAACTGGTGAAACACAAGCTATATAAGATGCATCCTTACATTGCTATCTTGGTAAAGAAATATTTGGAAAAACTCTTCTATGTAGGATGTATCTAATCAATTAACTACTTAGAATGGATATCTAATGTTATACCTATTAGCAAAAATCTTGAAGGAATCAGAATCTATACTAATTTTCAAGACATCAACAAATCTTGCCATAAGGATGAATTTACATTACCTAATATTTACATGATCATCAACTCCATGTTAGGTTATGAAATGCTTTCACTCATCGATGGCTTTTCAGGATACAACCAGATCAAAATAACACTAGAAGACCAACATAAAATAGTGTTCAACACTCTATGGGGAACATTTTTTAATCAAGCAATACCATTTATCTTAATAATGTTAGAGCTACGTATTAAAGGGCCATGACCATAATATTCCATGGTATGATGCATGATATTATTAAATACTATGTCAATGACATATTAGACAAATGACAGACCAAGGCTAACCATCCAACAGTGATACACTAGATATTTGAAAGATTGTAGGAGTACAAAGTTAGAATCAATCTAAATAAATGTATGCTTGGTGTAACCTTAGGCAAATTACTTGGCTTCATCATGTCTCATAGTGGCATTGAAGTCGATCTAGCCAAATTTCATGCTATAACCGAGATGCTACCACCAACTAATTTGAAGTAACTTTGTAGCTTATAGAGTAATATCCAGTCAATCTGATACTTAATCTCTTAGTTAGAAAATAAGTGTCATCCATTTACACATCTTGTGAAGAAGGGAGTTCCATTTCATTGGGATCATCACTACCAAGCAAATTTTTAACAACGCAAGGACTATCTCACTAATCCACCTATTTTGTTACCTCCTATGTTAGGAAAGCCATTCTTATTATATCTATCAATGACTGATAATGCCTTAGGGGCACTTTTGGCTCAACATGATAAAAATGGAAAAGAGCATAAAATGTACTACTTAAGACATACCTTGGTCACATATGAACACAATTATGCACCTATTAAATTTTTTTGTCTAGCCATGGTCTCACAACTCAAAAACTACACCATTAAATGTTGAACAATAAGACCATGGTCATTTCAAAAGTAGATCTACTCAAGTATCTACTATCTAAAATAGCTTTACAAGGTAGAATGGCCAAATGGATCATGATTTTTATTGAGTTTGATATAGAGTATGTCAATTAGAAGGTAATCAAGGGGTAGGTCCTTATGGATTAAATTGTTGAAGCACCCCTTGTAGACATAAAGCCACTTACATTTAAATATCTTGATGATTCCATAATGACCATAATTTACACACCTCTTGAGGAGTAGCACTGGAATCTATATTTTGATGTTTCATTTACTACACATGGATCAAGGGTAGGCCTCTTATTTATTACACCACAAGGGGATCTAATCCCTAAATCATTTAGAATAAGTTTTACTTATACAAATAACATGGCCAAGTATAAAGCACTTGTCGTAAGACTTTGATAGGAAGTACACTAGAACATATCTCATCTCTAAGTTTATGGTGATTCTCAATTAATCATCAATCAAGTCATAGACCATTTATAAACCAAAGATGACAAGTTGGTTCCATATAAGGCTATGGTCAATATCCTAAAATAAAAAAATTGCAAATATCCAATTTGAGCATATACCAAGGACTAGTAATAGAACTATAGATGCCATGGCTACTATTGATTCTCTGATTCAATAAATAGATAAAGCTAGAGAATATCAGTTCTTTGCTGAAAATTTATTCGCACTAGCTCATGAACCTTCAACCATTGTAATGATTTATGATATTATTGGTCCTAATTCTATCTATTACCCAAACCATTAAAACTACTTTTATGACTAGGATTTATCACCTAACCTATTTTAAAAATAAACCAAAGCCTTTATTCATCACTCCACTCATTATACTCTAGTTGGATCCACCTTTTATCATTGTAGTTTTGATGGAACTCTACTTCATTGTTTAACCTCTATAGAATCTACACTATAATTAAGAGAAGTTCATGAAGGGGTATGCGTATCTCATTCTACTGGGGCAATCCTATCTAAAAATATCTTGCATACTAGCTATTATTATCCTACGATGGACATATATGTAACAACATATATAAAGAAGTGTGACAAATGTCAACAACATGCTAATTTGATTCATGCCCCAACCCAAACTCTAAAATTGATGTTGACACCATGGCCATTTTCTACATGTAGACTTAACCTCATTGGGAAGATCAACCCCACTTCATTTGATAGCCATAAATATATCCTTATCACCACCAAATATTTCACTAAGTGGATTTATGCTATACTTCTCACTTGCATGACTGGAAATCAAATTTCCAAGTTCAAATTCAACCATCTCATTTTCCGCTATAATATCCCCTCTGACATTATATCTGATAATGGAGGATCATTCAAGAACAAGGATGTTGAAAAGTTATGTATTGAATATAACATCACACAACATTTTTAAACAACATATTACCCTCAAGGTAATGGTCAAGCTAAAGCATCGAATAAAACCATTGTCAATATTCTCAAAAAGATTATCAATGATGTTGGTCATGATTGGCACCTTCAGATATTTTATGCCCTTTGGGAATATTGTAGCAATCATCATACCCCCATCAAATCCACTCCAAATTCACTTGTTTATGTTACTAAATCCATTGTTCCTATTGAGGTTGAGTTACCTTCACTACACATATCTTTCAAACATGTCCTAGATGATCATGACTATCAATTAGCTCACCTATAAAAGATAGACCTAATTGATGAAAAATGCATAGCTATGCTCAATAATATTTAGGCATATTAGAACTAAATCAAATTCCACTACAATCACCATGTCAAGCATATAAAATTTGAACTTGGTGATCTTGTTCTTAAAGAAAACCAAAAGAATACCATGGTTGAGAAGAAGCATAAAGGTAAACTCAAACCAAAGTAGATAGGACTTTTCATGATTACTACAAATTATGGATTAGGAGCACACAAGCTCACCACGCCAGATGGAGATAAACTTCTTAAGTTGATGAATATTATTAACCTTAAGTGTTACTATGCTTGAGCACTAGGGTGTATTGTTTTGAAGGACCATTTTAGTTGTGCCATTTTGTCCCTTTTTTTCTTTATATGAATATCATGCTTGCCATTCTCTTATCCCATTACATCCACTTTACCATTCTATTCTATCAACCAAGCATATTCTAAATCCTATCTACCTAGCCTATTTGACCTTGGTTTTGCCATTGGTTACACCTTTTTAGCACCAAAGAATTTGATTAGTTTCATTATTTGTTTTTAAGTACTTCAAACAAAGATCATATTTTGGAGCAGTATGATAGAAGTTTTGGAAATTGCATCTTTCATTTGTTGTTCCTTTCTTATCATTGGTCTCACTACTAATTATAACCACCTTTGAGAAATTTAGTACCATTGATCTATGCCATTATGTCCTAGTTATAACTACCTATGGGAAAACTAGGGCAATATTTGTTTATTAAGCCTTGATATACCAACATACAATTTCCTATGCCATACTATGCATTTTGACCAATTGTGCCTATTTTGTTTGAATTGATGGCTATGCTAGTTGGGTTCCTCTACTATAAGGGTGAAACTATAGTGACTTGAAGTCCTACTTTGGGACTATGTAGGTAGTGATTGATACTTGTTTAGGTTAGCTCAATCACCCTTTCCACCACACTCTTGCTATTTTGTGAGTAACCTAAGTTTGAATGATCTCATCATTTTGTGAGAAACCTAAGTTTGAATCCTCTCACCATTTATGATCAACCTAAGTTTTAATGCTCTTATCATTTTACAAACAACTTAAGTTTAAACGCTCTCACTATTTTGTGAGCAACCTAAGTTTGAATGCTCTCACCATTTTATGAGTAACCTAAGTTTGATTGCTCTCATCATTTTTTAAGCAACCTAAGTTTAAATGCTCTCACCATTTTTAGAGAAACCTAAGTTTTAATGTTCTCACCATTTTATGAACAACCTAAGCTTGAATTCTCTTACCATTCTTCAATCAACCTAAATTTGAATGCTCTCATCATTTTTCAAGTAACCTAAGTTTAAACACTCACTATTTTGTGAGATTGAACCATTTAGTGTCTTGTATTTTTGATTGAGTTGATATACTTAAAAAATTCCAAAAACATTTATAAAATTGGTTAAAAAGAATAAAAACACTAACCACTTCTTTGCCTTAAGGATTTTGGGAACCCTTACTAAGTTACAAACAAATCACTTATTTCTTAGTTTTACCATCTTTTTTGGCCCTTTTCTTTCATACACTTGCCATTTTACAATACCATTCATATTATTATATCGCATCTATTATATTTGTTTTCATCAGTTATCATTTTCTTTTCATTCTTTAGGAGAACTACATTTGGCCTAAAGTTTTTATTGGATATTACATCCATGGAACTATATAGGCAGTGCCCACTTTCTTAGTACATCTAGAGATAACTCAGCCACCCCCTTCCTTTTCTTCTATTCCCCCATTTTGTTCATTTGTTAAGTTATCATCTATTTTCTAGGGGAAATGTTCATATAGTTTCTATTGCATTATTTGTTTGTTTGTTTCTACTTATTTTGTTTGTTTGTTTGCCTATTTGTTTACTTTTAACACTTTTGCCTTGATTCAATGTGTGTGTGTGTGTGTGTGTGTGTGTGTGTGTGTGTGTGTGTGTGTGTGTGTGTGTTTATTAGGTGATTCATTATGCATACCTATACTTGAATCCATCTATATTCATCTGCTAACATTGGCATCATGGTTTTTATCATAGGTGCATTGTTTTCTTTTGAGTATTATATTTTAGGACTCAGCCCTTATGCATATTTTAGCTAAGTCCTCATGATGTTATACCATTATGCCTATCAACATGTTCTATAAAAAAAAGTCAGCTTCGAGAATTTTATTCAATAAATGGTACCATCGACATCTCTTTAACACCAACATCCCACTCATATCCCAAATAGAGTAATTAAACACAAAAGAATTTCAACCTTTGTTACTTTAGATGAGCATATTCCTACTAGTGGATTGTTTTAATTCATCATTTTACCTCTATGTTAAGTTACCCTCATCATTATCCAATTAATCATGTTTTCCATAATCAGGTTATAATGTTTATAACCACCTATGGGCCAATCATTGTGCACTGTCCCACCTATATTTCTTAATGATTATAACCACCTTTGGGAAAATCCTTGTGTTTTCACCACATTACTATTTATGCCCATACATGGGCATGTTTTTATCTTGTTTGTCTATCCTAACTAGGGAAACTCCATCTTCTCAATGATTATAATCATCTTTGGGAAAATCATCATGTTATCATACCAAATTGCCACTATTAGGGTACAATGCTTATAATTGCCTTTGGAAAAACCATTTTACACCATCCCACTTGCATTCTCAATGATTTTTACTACTTTTCCAAAATCATTGTGTTCTCCTCCCATCATCTTTCCTTTCTTTGGTCCCCTCATTTTTCTTCTTTCTTTTCGAGGGACCATTTTCTAAGCTACTTATGCCAACTATTCCCTCGAGGGGAATCATATAGTTAGTTTATCATCATTGAAATAATAGGCATACAAAACCTTTTCATTCTTTGAGAATACATTACTATTCTTATAGCTTAAAATTCCTTTCCAAATAGGGGAAAACTATAAACACTTAAATCTAGCCATCGATAACCTCTAACTAGGCTTTTAACTAATTTCCAACTAAACTTCATAATTTGGCCTCAAAACACTAAATCACATTAAAAGCTTTGAATCCAATATAGTCAAGTTCCAATTTTATCCAGGGTATCCTTAAATGGGGTAGTGAAATTTATGGGCCAACTAATTTTGATGAGATCATTTTGAGTCAAAATGTTGATCTTGCACCTAGGTGCTTTGGATTACTCTTTTATATCAAATCTCTTACAAAATATGCATGCATTTTTTTATTTAGTATTGTAACATACTAAATGGGATAATAGATCTAATGCACCGACATCGACTTCCAATTCTAATACAGTCAAATTTTGGACCAATAACAAGGCATTCTGATCAATTTGAGTAATTTATGCACAAAGTGATTAATCATGATTAAGGGATAATTAATTAAAATTAGATCCTAATTAATAATTCCCTAAAAACTTATTGAATACTTGTTTTTAGAAATGAATATTAAATATCTAAATCATTAGGTGACACCATTTCTTGGGAAGAGATCCCCATACCATAAATGCCACAAATATCAGGATTCATGCCTCCCATGCCTCCTCAATGCCTTTCATGCCTCTTAATTTCTCCTCTATCCCAAATATTTATGATCTTATTTATTAATTCTAATTGCAAAATTAGATTAATCCTTAGCCACACATCTCAATCCTAAGATGGATGGTTTAGGTTGATTCTACCCATTTTCAAAAATCTATAAATAGGAGGCCTTGACACATGAATTTTAATCTTGGATAATGCAAATTTATAATGCACAAATAATTCCAAAATACATTGAAATTATGTGTTATAATGTCCAAATATTGAGCCAATCCAAGCCAAAGCCACAAGGTGTCAAGGAAAAGAAGAGATAACCAAGCCTCATTTAATGAAGACTTCATGAGCACAAGATGAGAAAGCCATTACTCCAAGATAATTTGGAGCATTAAAGGGAGGTGAAATATTTGTCCTCTTTCATTTTCTAGTTGTGTTTCCATTCTAGCATTGTTAACTAAGCTCAACCAAGTAACTAGGCCTAGAGATGTATGTTAGCTAGTATGTTGGTTTTTCAATTTCATTTGATTTTGTCACTAAAAGGATACTAACACCTTTCTTGAGTTAAATTCCTAGTTCACATAGGTACTATCTATCTTCTCTGAGCTAGTATTGATTCATAGACATGATGCATTTCTGATTACATACATAGTCTACCCAATTTATAAGAGCACATAAACATGTTCCAAGTATAACTACACCAAAGAAAATAAAAATCACTAAACAATGGCTTACATGAAGCCATACTCCTATTACTTCTTAATGACTCAAAAAGTCCTATGAGACATACATAGAGTACACATAGTCTACAGTTTTAGATATGACACTAATGCATGCCCCATAGAAATATCACTAGTTTTATGTGCCATATTTGAGTTTGGAGATTCCTATGAGATTCACTTAGATGGGATCATAAGTTAGACCTTTTTATTATTCCAAAATGTATTCAAACTTATTTATCAAGAAACACTGATACTTTACCAAGAAGTACTATTTTCACTAGGAAGCATTATTTTAACCTTTCCTACCTATAGTAGTTGGCACTTTTTAGTAGTGTGGTTGAGATTAAACACCTTTAATGGATAACACTACTTCCCTTTTGTAGGTTGAGCTATTTATATCACTTAACTTGGATTTTATTATACTATCTCTTGAGTTATGTGATTAGGATTCAATGAACTTAATGGCTATGTCACAACTCACTCTTACACTAGATTGGAAAAAAAATTACCTTCCATTATCAATATATAAATATCCAATGTTTAGTTTGGAACCTCTCTCATATCCAATTATTCATAAGGAATCATCTTTACCAATTCAAAATAACAATCGGAAGCATTGTTGCATTGACACATAGGTGTACTCCTTCCTTTCTCTCTTTCTATTTAATAATTTTAGTAATTTTTAATTTTAGATTATATTCACTGATTTATATTTTAATTTAATCTTAGTTATAGGATATACACCCAAAAAAACACTCAAAGTGGCCTGCAGTAAAGACAAGGTGTGTTGTACACACCAAGTTACACATTTATTTCCTTTAATCTATTAATTTCATCCTTATGAATCAATAAATTAAAAGGGGATAAATGTAGATACTAAAATATGATTTATATATCATCTCAATTTTGTATACTTAAAAAATACCTATCAGGGCTCTACCCTTTAGTTCTAGACCTCCCTGCTGCCAAAATGATCACATTCACCATCTCATTATGACTAACATTTATCTTATGGTCTGAACCTATCATTTCTAATGACCTAGATCTCCTACACTATACAAAAATCCTAAAACTTGATATAATCTTTCACTATTAGTTTCAAATTCTCAATAGTTTCTTAACTTTCTAAACACTTACACCCCACATAGGGACACTTTCATCGATGTAAGTGCCTAGATTATTATCAAATGTCAAGTCCTCAAAATTTATATAATATGAAAAAAATTCAAATCTTATGGGTCATACAATTTTTTTTATTTAATCCTTCTATGAGATATTTTCAAAAGGTGCAGTATAAATATAAATCTAAGCCTACTCATTATTCATCTATCAATTACCAAGAAAGGGCTTATTCAAGCTCATTAAATCAATTGCATAACTAAGTTATACTAACCTATTATTCCCTATATTCATACCATTAATATGATTAGTCATATTAAAAGGTTGAAACACTCAAATAATAACCCATGGGTAGTATTTGTCAAATTATAAGCTAGATCATTGCATGCCCTTACATATAGTATATTGGACCCTTGTGTAAATGTAGGGGATAAATACATATGTCTGGGGTCCTCTTCAAAGTATTAGATATTTAGGAAATTCTCATTGAAAAAAGAGTTACATGAAGTCAACTTAACTCTATGATCCCACTAGCCCATTTTTGACAAGGTACAAAGACCTAAGGTGAAGAGATAGGATTTGATCCACATATATTCATTTGAAGTCTATTCATGAGAATACAACATATAAATATAAATGTGATTGAAAACATAAAAATATCTAAGAGTTTTCTACATAATATAGTGGATATTTCATACTAGATAGTTTCATTGATATCAAGACACCTATGATGACATGTGTCCTAAGGCTAACACAAGTGTCTATCTCTCCAACATATATATTTATAAACTTTAACAAATTTATCTTGATATAGTTACCAAATTTTCCCAAATTTTCACTTCTTATATTTACATACACACTTTTAGATAAGCTAAGTATTATATCTTCCTAGAGTCTATGCAATCAAATTACTATTTTGAATGCAATTTTTATATTTAGCATAACTAAACATTTTAATTTAGAATATTCATGTATATGAGTTTTAAATTAATTATCATATTATAAAATAATTTTATTCATCCTTTTGTATAGTCTATTATACCATTTAACCCTAAAAAAATATAAAAAATGGTTAAATGGTTCCTATTTCTAGCTAACCTTGACCCACCTGGTAAGTTTCTCTACACCTTGGGTGAACGTGTATGGATATCTTGCATGATATACCAACAAGGGTATAATTAGTGTTGGGATAAGCATGTATGGTACATGGATTAATATTAACCCAACATGGGGCTTAAGAATCATAACATGATTTTACCATCCAACTGTGTACCAAAAATCTAAGACAATGAACACAACTAGCTTAACACCATTGATGACTGCTTAACTAAACACTAATAATAAATATGTACATTATAGGGTTGGCACAATATAAAATATACCAAAATGGGATGGTGGAATATAAGAATTTATCTATCAAAACTTACCCTTATATACCTATATATCCTTGTTGTGATAGTTCAATGAACTCTTCCCCACTTAGGCCTATCTCAATCTAATTCTATACTTACAGTCATGCAAATGACATCAACACCACTAGTACTAAAAGAATAATAATAATACTAACCACTAACTTAGAAATTAAATATAAACCTAATTGACTATTAAATATCAAAATGAAATAAATTTACAAATTAGAAATGCATTGAATAGTCCATAAACTAGCAGGACATGCTTTTATGAGGTACTAAAAGTACTTTATTTAAGGTTACTACGACAAGATATGACACTTTTCAAAAATGAACTTCCATGTATCACACAGATCTCAAATCTAACTAATAAAACAAAAAAAAACACTTTGTATTAAATAAATTTTTCCTTGAGGACACGTTCAAAATAAGGCTTTAATATTTTTCTCAAAATTCATACAAACAAAGTGTTAGTTTTCTGAAGCTTTCATGAATCTATGTATTCTAATTTTGTTTATTTATAATTATTTGATTATATTTAAAAAAACCAAGTCTAATAATTGATTCAAATTATTTTGAGAGAAAAATATAGAAATTAAATTATCTCATCCCAATAAAACCATAAAAAAATGTCCATGGATATCTAAGAATGCTCATTTTTTTTATGAAGTGCTAGAGGATCCATAAAATTTGAAACTAAAAGTATCTCAAAATACCACTAAAATATATATTTATCAATGCATACCCAAAAATAAAATCAAGATTATATTTGTAAAGAGTTAGATGATGAGAATATTAGAACAACATTATTAAAAACCTATCATCTTTCAATACTTAATTGGAAAAAAATGCATGCAAACTATTAGTGATATTTACACTCTTTAAAACTTATTTATTTTTTGATAATAAATTGGGCTCACTATCTATTTGAAAATTATAACACACCTACATATATGATCTCAATTTTTTTGAAAAACAATATGTCAGAGAGTTTGAAGGAGACCTAAAAATGCTCAAACACCTAGTCTATTGACCTCTAGAAGCTACTATTGACCACATTTGACTTTTAGGTCAAATTTGGACCCTATAGGACAAAAAATTAGTTTTTTTAACAGATTTATGGGTATAAATATTTATCGTAGGATATATTATGGCTAATTTTATGTTATTTAATGTGTTTATAGCCTTAGTCTTAGTTTCATCAACATATTTATCTTTTTGGGTCATTTAATGTGCTTTTAAGGGTTATAAATGCAAGTGGCATAGTTACCAAGGTGAATAGGTATCCCATTTTCATATAAAACATAAAATATGTTAGTATAACTATCAAGGATATTAGTTACATCAGAATATTTTATATTTTCTAATTGAAATTATAGAAACCAACTAAAAAAGGGAGAAAATGTCACTTGTACAACCCATGGGGAAGTGTGACACATGGGATATGATAATTTAGGGCATATTAAAAATAATAAAACTCATCCAAACTTTTTTTCACTCTAAAAATTCAATTTTGAGGCCAAAACCATTCTACACCTTTCTTGGTTTCTTAGACACACAAAAATGACTTTTAGGTTTTTGCTCAGTACAGATAACTGAAGATGTTTCAAGTCAAAAAAAATTGGTAGGTTATAGTAAACTTACATACCTTAATTTCCATATAAATATTTTTAATAATGATATCCTATTATTCATGAACCATCCTCATGAAGTTGAGTATACATTTCTAGTAACTATTTCATACACCCTATAGGTTTTGCTCCATTTTGGTCAAATACATACAAACCAAATGGTTATGTTGGCTCTAGAGGATGTTATATTCCTTATTATATGGTTTTAATTCTTATTTCAATGTTTCATGAAATTTGGATGAGCAAGTTAGTCCATGCTATAAGGTGTCACCATGTGTAGTCTTAGCTAAAGTTCTTGTTTATTGAGTGTTTTTATCCTATATGGGTCTCATATAGTTGATAAATGGTGTTTCATAGATATAAAGGTTATATTACCACCCAATTCCATGTTTTTTTTCACCATGTCATCCTTTGAGTAGCTTATAAGTTTGTCTTTCTCCATTGTCAATCATTTGCCCAACTTCACTTGCAGTCACCTATACAAGCTTGTTAAACTTATACATAGAGTTGTAATTATATTATGTTAGTAGTCCAAACAATTATTATTTTGAAATATTCCATTTAGATGCTGTAATAAGGTGTAAGTGTGCTCACAAGTTCATTTACCATGCTGAAATAATCATTTAATGATCATGATTACTCTATTCCACATATATGCAAGTGATTTTCATGTTAGAGAAGGTGTATTCAAGATAGTTTCAAGGTGTTATTTATGGAGATAATATAATTTAAGGTTTAAAAATGCATTTTAATGGTATTGAAGCTATTCCTTAACATGTTCTTGCCCAATTCCATACCCTACCTATATAAAACATCCTAATGCACACCTATAGGGCCCTTGTTGATGTCACACTGAGGTGTGATAAGGTTAAAATATTTTCTAACATCTTAGTATTACTATAAGTGTATTATTATGTTTGATAAGAACATATAAATTTCACATTCATATAAAGTTTCATGTTCATATCTAGTTCACTGTTTGTGTACCAAAACATCCACCTACAGGTGGCTGAGTAGGGTGCTAAAATGATTTTATGGAGAGGGTGAAGTAACTTGACACCTAATTAAGGTTTTGGTATGATAATCAAGACTTGATATACCCATACAAATTTTAAATTGAGAAAAAGAGGTGTGCAACCATTTTGATGAGACAAAGGATAGTGTTCTAGGAAATTGTCCCTAAAATGTCAAAATAAAGGTCAAGGGGCTTCTTGTGAGTATCTTAAAACATGGTTTTAAAGTGTTTTAAAGCATATAGCCTATCCCATCTTTCATCCCATACCATAGACAGTCTACATTCCAATAATGGAGGTCAGATAATAAGGAAAGATAGGTTGTTTGAAGCCTCATATATGCCTAAGAAATCACTGAAATACTTCATTGAAGTCTACAAGTTTGAGGTTTCAAATAAAGTTTGACACCCTAAGGAGTAACATTGGAAAAAACCCATGACTAAGATGGATAAATTAATGTAATGAGGTAAAATGGAGTGTAATTCATCAAGAAAGGGTTAAGACAAGGTCTTGTATATCCCTATGACTACCTATAGGTACCCTTCAAGCATGAGAATTGACACCTATAGGGGTCAAACATGTAAGATGAGAAAATAATGACTTAAGAATGTGTTATGATGGTTTTTATCCATTTAAGGTGAGTTAAAGGTGATAAGTAATGTTTTTTGACCTCAAGGTGAATTCAATAAGGTCTTTTTCTATCACAATCACCTCAACTAAGGCTATGAACACCTATAATAGGCCCTATAGTAGAACATATCAGTCTAGGATAATAAATTTATTTTTTTATGTTCAAATGGTGTTTTTAGGACTCATAGATTAAATTTAGGATCAATAATGAATATTTTGACCTCAAGGATTTATAAATAATTTCCACCAACATCATGAACAAGTTCTCAGTTAAGCTAAATAAGCATCTTTAATAGGATCTTAAGGGCAAGGGTGTCCTAGTCTAATGAGAATACAGTTTGGGATTCCATGAAGAATATGAATATACCCAAGATGATTATGGATTTTTTTGACCTCATAGTGGGTTAAAATATACCTATAAGCACAATGAAAAAATTGATAAAGCCACATACACACCTATAACAACCTAAATAGGGGTATCTCAGTCATAGCAAGAGGAAGCTCAATTTTGAGCCCAAGGAGTAGATGAGGTGAGCATAGGGTATGGGAAGATATTAATTTTTTCTTGTTATAATAATTTAGTGAGCATTAATTTCACATATAACAAATTCTCAAGGAAGTAAATGTAGTCTACATCAGACCCTAAAGACATGTGTCTCAGTCCAGCAGGGTATAGTCTTAGAGGTAGGGTAAGGTGAGACATGGACTTGTCTAGGGAAGAGAGGTGGTTTACAAGAACTGAAAGGTGATTCATTATAGGCCAATAGGTGTTCTTAAAATCCTAATAACTTGATAAATTGATCATATGTCTTCCCTACTTGGCCAAAGAGTAATAGTTTGTATAATGAGATAGGAAACCTCTTTGTTCAATAGGCAAGTATGAGGAATCCAAGGAAAATGAATGTTTTTGGATGGGTATAATCATGGTTTTAGCATGGATGGGTGGCTCTTGGGTGGATTTGAGGAAAATGCAAGAAAATAGCCTTTTTGAGGCCTTTTTGGGGTATTTGGAGATGGTTAAGCACCTAAAGCATGGAATAAAAATAAAACCTCTAATAAAAATCATAATAATTAATTTTCAAAACTACAAAAATACTCATTTTATCTTATGTATAAGGGATATACCTCACTATTTTATCTTAGAGGTTAGTCAGTCTAGGAAAATCAAGGTTTGACAAAGTGAGCTAGTGAGTGTAAAATGGGCAAAGGAGTTGATATGAACATTTTGTAATATAAATAAAAATTTAATTAGGTTTATGGAAGGATATAGATTATATATAATCACTATATAAATATCATACCCTTCAAGGTGACTAATTACCCATGCACATAGTTTAACTAGGCAAACTTTCACTAAGCCTCATTGGTGAATGAGAGAAGAAGATGAAGAAGAGTGATTGGAGTGTTATGTAGTGGCATTTTAAGCTCAAATGGGATGTTAAAATACCTAATACACAAACATAACCATGAAATATGAGTCCTAACAACCAAATCTAGCAAGGTGCCTATTAGACCTATTAGGCTTTGAGGAGACCTAGAAACAATTGGGGGTCCATCTTAATTTATAACTCTTGGTGGAATATAAATATGATTAAGTAATGTTAATAAGGTTTATTTAGACATTTTTAAACTAATATGATGCATAAGAACCTACAATAAATCTATTTTTATCCTAAAAAAAGCCCAAGCATGCAAAAAGGGTAGAAATAAGTTTGATGAGGTGTTTTCAAATGCTCATATCTTTTATAAGGATTGTCATGGGAATAAAAGGAATTTGTAGGGGTTATTAGGGTCCATTTTAATCATTTTTTTGGCATTTAGTGGTAGGTTCAATGTAAAATATTTATGAACAAAGCTTAAGATCAAAAACTACCTAAAACCCTACTAAACCCTTAGCCAGGACCTAATGGAGAAAACAAGCTTGGAGGGATATCCAAATGACATATTTTTACCATGTAAGATATTTAAAATGGAATATTACTCCCTCAAGATATATCCCACCAAGATGAGTTCTATGGAATTATATGGAGAACATGCAAAATAGGGTATTTTTGACCTTTTTTGTGTTTTACAAGTTCTAGGAACTTTTAGAAGATGTAATCATGTTTTCAGGAAGGTTTTAGAAATTTTATAACCCATAATATTAATTTAATTCCTATTAAAATATTATAAGTATCTAAAAAAATGCCTTCATCTTAGCCAGTCAAAATTGGCATAGTGGACACAAGGATGAGAAGGGAAAAAACTCCAAGTGTGAGACTTTTTAAGGTATACCTGAGTATTACAAGGCCATGGATAGAATTTAAAAGTTTCATTAACTCCCTCCCATGTATTTTAATGGAAAATGTAAGGAATGTTTTAGGCCAAGTGTGAGGGGTGACTGAAAAAGTAGTTTTTTTTACTACAGACAGTTATGGCTTCCTTCCAAGAGTTTTCAAATGAGTAAGACTACAACCAATGCATGTAGAGGAATTTTTTAAGGCCTTAAATATCATTAAAATAATTATACCTATCCATATTTATTTTTTGGATGTTAAAATAGGTCCAAATGATGAAGGTAGTTTTTTGATCTAAGATAAGGAATTTTGTGACACTTTTCATAGGTTTCATGACTTGTATGGATGCTTAGACATATTTAAAATGAAAGGTTAATTAAATAACTATTTATAATGAAATTTTAATGTATTTTATTAAATTTAAAATTCTACAAGTGAAGTTTGGACTTCCATTTCCTTGTTCCTCTCTCAAAGGCTATAAATATTGACTCTTTTGGCTCTTTTGAGCAGCCTCTATTGGTTAATGGTGAAACCCTGGCCAAATTTATACTTCAATGACTCTTAAAGAAATAATAAATTGATTTTTGATACTTAAATTCTATATAATTTAGTGTTATTTCAATCTTATTGGTTTTGTCTAGTAGAAGATGATCTTTTCTAGCATGTTATCCTTGATTATTCACAAAGTGTTCAAAAGAATAATTGTTATAGGTCTTTATTAGTTTTCTATTTCAAGTTTATAAGTGTCTTAAAATTTATCCATGAATATATTATCTCAAGAAATCATTCATTTCTCCCTTAAGTATCAAAATACCTTTTTGAACCTAGCTTATGAAACATTGATATAATAATTTGTCTTATGTTGTGAGTTTTGTGTACGAGAAGCCTTAATTTTCTCTAAGTTGTATAATTTAAATCAATAAGAGGAAATAAAATATTGGTGCATCACCTTTTTAATGTTTATTATTTTTTTCTTAACCCTTTTCATCAAAATTTTATAGGCAAGAAAGTACGTCAAAGAGTGCATTAAGGGAACTAGCCCTTCTAGAAATTCATCTCATTAAATTGTTACCCATAACAAGAGAGATGTTTAAATTTTGACACTTGTATGAGAAGAGATAGGAATATACTCAATGGGTGAAAATCCAAGTGACAACACCTAAAAATCTCATGAAAATGTCAAGACAGTTGAAATATAAGATGAAAATGGTTGACCTCCAAAAAAAGTTGCCTATCATCCTTGGTTGTCAGATTGGGAAGCTCCCTTCCACCAATGTCAGACTTCCCCTTTTCACTACTAAATTAATAGATGAATACTAGAATCCTTTGGTGGATAAAATTAAAATAAACTAACTAACTATAAATTTCATCTCCTAATTCAGGCTGGCAAGATTCAATTAATTAAGATCACTATATAGAGTGTCCTAATATACTTCATGTCTCTTTTCAAAATTCCAAACAAAATCAAAAATAAATCTAGGCAGATTTAGCACAATTTCTTGTGGAAAGAGATGAAAACAAGTTTAGGTTCCCTGTGGTTCATTTATGTAAGGCTTGCCTCCTTAAATATAATTGAAGATTAGGCCTCCAAAAAATAAGAAACATGAATAAATCTCTCCCTACCAAAATTGGCTAGAAAATCTTGAAATAAGATAAACAATGAACATAGATCATTAAGGCCAAATACATAATGAGAACTAATGAAGATATATTTTATCTAGGAGAAGGGCCTAGTGGATGGACCGACCTTTTGGAAAGTGATCTCCAAAAGCAAGAAGCACTTACAAAAAGGATATAGGTGGAAAATAGGGAATGGGGAATCAATGGATTTCTAGGATGATCCTTGGCTATATCAAACCCTGCTCAATTTCCAACACTCATGGACCAATATTTCTATAATATTCAAAGTTGAATGGGGCATTAAAGTTAAATATTATTGGTATTTTTTCTATAGATCCCCTCAATGGAAATTTATTAATCAAAATAATGTCACCAATAAGGAATCCTAAGCTTTTCTTGAGCTCAACTCTAAACTCAAAAAAATTCACATCCCCTGCTTTCTTAAGGAGGATTTCATTCTTTGGTTTTTTGAAGATAGAAGGTCTTACTCAATGACTTTAGGATATTTTCTTGAGTTTTTTTTTGAAGGATCAAAGGGATCTCTCGTACCCACTCTAGATCAAACAAATGATTCTAAAAATGAACATTTTTTTCTATATGGCATCCCATAGTATGATACTCACCATAGACAATATTATCAAGTGGGGCATGAAAATCCCCAATCACTATTTTCTCTAATTTTATTTTATTGATTCTGTTTATCATTTTTCCTTAGACTACCCCCTCAATCTTTTAGTGCTACATCATCTTCTCAATTCATTCCTAGTTTCTTAGGTCTATCCAGGCTCTATTCAAGATCTCATTCAACAATGGAAAACCCCTTGGTCACTCCCATATATTTATTTACTATGGTTACTCCACCTCACTCACCTTTTTAGGTCATTTGGAAGGCCAAGAATGATTGAAGTTTTGAAAATCAAATTTATTCCCCTAGGTCAATTTTCAAGAGACTATGTCCTATCTTAGAGAATTTTTCAAGGATTTTACTCCCAAAAATAATACTAGGTGTTCCCCAATTGATTCCTTTATCCTATGATCATGGAACATTTCTCAAGTGGTGGAAACACCACTCTCTACAACACCTCATTGAGTTACCAAGTGGCCTAGCCCCCTCCTAGTTAGTTCAAACTCAATTTTGATGGTGCTTCAAAAGGTGATTTGGGCATGGTAAGGGGGTAGTGTAATCTGTGATCATGATGGATTGGTGTTTTCTACTTATGTGGGTTCCATGAGATATCAAACTAACCATGTTATTGAGGCCATGACTACCTTTTTGGGCATTCACCTCACATCCCAGCTATGCATCCCCAAACTATTTATTAAAGGTGATTCCCTTAATATATTCCATGCTCTTAAAGATAAAATTACCCCTTTTCATTCCATCAAATAACTTATCGATGATGCATGTATCCTTTTCCACTCATTTGAGTAATTATATCTTGTCCATGTGTATAGGGAGGCAAACTCTATGGCTAATAGCCTTTCCAATTTTAGAGTGAGTTTTGAAAGGTTGGTCATGTGGGATAACCTTGATAAAATTCCAACCCAAATTATAAATAAACTTAATAATGATTATAGTCAATCATCATAATGAGTTATCCAAGCATGAACTAAATGTGAAATTAATTAAGAGTGGGTAGACTTGGTTGAGTAATGATTCTCACCCCAAATTCACTATTAACTCCATTGGTAATAGCAATCGGTTCAAATTCTCTAGAAAATAAAATATAGAGGATAAGTTAATGGTGAAAAATTCTTGTAGCAAGCTAACCATGGGGGATAATAGAGACCATCTTGAACCAATCTCATGCTCAGAAGTCTAGAATAAAAATGAAGTATAGAAGAAACTTCATAAACAAGGTATAGATTCTTTCATGTAATGCATTATAGGCCATGATGAAAACCTCTTGAAAGATTTCATTCTTTCTTGGAAGAAGTGAATGATCAAAATTAGGGGACTAAGAATGCTTGTCTCAGAGGAAATTATTGGTGAGGTGATAGGCATGTCCTAAAATGAGATGAAGGCTTTTAAAGACAATAGCCATAATCTTGAATTAATGCAAAAAATCTTCAAAATTGATGAGGCTATGAATAGAAACAAAAAGGGTTTTCCTAGGTTTTACCTTCCCAAGTGATGGCTATATAGTTATCTACAAGTGATGAAATACCTTACTTTGGAAGGTAAGTTCACTGTAATTTTATCATTACTTCATTCTCCTTAACCATTTCAAAGGTTATAACATTAGTTTGTCTTTCTATTTTCTTATATACCTAGAGAGCACTGCCCTGACTTACTAGGTGAGTAATAAAAATGACATAATTCATTATGGTATGATATTCTACTATTTCAAAAATGTGATCCTTTGTTGAGTAAAACCATCTCCCTTGTTTAAGACCTTATTGACATGCCTTGTTACCCCTAAAAAGAGGAAGTTCCCCCCACCCCTACTCCTTCACCCCCTCAGCCATCTTAGATAAAACCCTATTAAATGCATGTTAGCCCTTTCCCCATACTCTTCCAGAAAATGCAAAACTAGATCCTCCCCCACCAAGGAGGAAACTAGTCATAATAACACCCTAAACCTTTCCATGTAGGATTCTATTAGCTAGGATAGTAGGGAACTTAATATTTTTTGGATAAGATTAAGAATGCTTTGATGGCCATGTTAGATCTTATCACTAATTAAAATTATTTGAAAGAAAAAACTATGAGGTTTAAGAATTATTTGGACATGGTGTTGAAGATGCAAGACACCACTTTGGAAAAGATAACCAATGATCTCAGATGAGACTCCCATTATCTAGACCACTTCTCAACCTAAAAGGACCCCCTATTAAATTTAGGAAAATATCATCCACATTGTTAAAGGCCCTTCTAAATAAACTAGGGGCATAATTAATAAGGTATTGATGAAGGAAACTAGTCAAGAGATAGATCAGAAGGCTACACAAGATAAGACTACCTAGTTATAAGGCTTTGGTTGTGGCCTTTTTTTTGTTATTGTTTTTTTCATCTTTTTTTAGTTATAGTTTTATTATTTTCAGCGAAAGGCCTTCTCTAAACTGCAGTCGATCTTCAACTTATCTTTATTTATGTATTGCTTTTGTTTAGACTAGTGGTTGTAGGATCCTTGTAAAACTTGATTTATTCACCCTATCTAATAAAAAAAGATGAAAATGGTTTCAAAAACTTCCCAAAGCATAAATTTCATGGTGAAACTTCCATAGAGAGCTTAATAACAATATTGGAAAATGACAAATGAAAAAAAAAAAAAAAAAAAACATTTTTACCAAAACCTCATCTTGATGTAACATTGAATGTGGGTCTAGAACCAGGTGGTCACATTGAATTCCATGATTCATCTTATGGTGGTGATTTCCAAAATATTGATTTCAAAATTGTCCCTAAACATATCGACAAATTTTGTAACTTCCTATATTATTAGATTTAGTATGGTTTTTTAGAAGTTTATCAAGAACCTTATTCACCTCCTCTAAATTTGAACCTACTACAAATCAAGTGACCACCTTACATTGAATATAATGTGACCAAATATCCCTATGAATACTACAAACCAATGTCAGCTACCCAAGTAAAATCTTTAAATTAAATTTTAAGTTTATTAGAATATAGTTTGAATTCATGTACATTTAGATTTTGTTTTGTAACCTATGGCTTGAACTTATTTATTTATTTCAATGTATGTAACTCCATAAATATTAGACCATTTGAAATTATAGAAAATAATATATGATAGTGTTTGGGAAAGTTTAGGATAGGATTTAGGGTTTTAGGTTTAAATCTTATAATTAGGGTTTTAACTTCAATTTTCATTTTATAGTTTTCAAATGAGAATGAAACCCTAATAAAACTATATAACTATTTAATACTTATGTTAGGTAAGTAAATAATTGTGACAAAAAAATTATTTAGTATATACACTACTAGATTAGCAATTTTTAGAATGAAAATTTGCTTATAGAGAACCAAGATACAGCCTTAAAAGGTATGCCATCAGTGCAAGTAATATTACTTGTATTAGTTTCAACTCATCACTGCACAACTATAAAATTGACACTATGGAAATCTACTATTATTATGCAAGCTTTTACTATTCAACAAGACTATACCTACTAATTGATTAATAAATTTATGAATTGAAATCCATTTTAAATAATATATATTTCTAATTTACCAAAATGTAAACATTATCTTAAAATTATGTTAGAAATAATTAGATACAACAATTAATTATAATCAAATAAGAAAAATGACAACCAAGAGTTTCAAAGCAATTTGACCCCGAACATTTGTAATAAAATATAATATGGAAAATTATAGTATAATAGTCATATGTACTATTTAATTTTTTTTTGACTAGGGTATAAAATCCATAATAATAATGGTGATCTTGTTGATTGAGTTCATATATGGAAGTGGGATACAATGAAAAATATTGTATTTTTTAAAACTTTGGAGTATAAACCAAGTAATGTTTTATCCTAAATAACTACACATGAACCCATTTAAAAATCTTTCACAATAAGGGATAGTTTTTTTAATTAGCATGGCACAAAGTACGGGAAATGAGATAATTGGGAAATTTGGTTGGATGAATATTGTTAGAGAAACCTAGAACATTAAATCTAACAGTAATTAATGCTTAAAATAAAATATATTTATACTATTATTTAATTATGAAAAAATTAATCCAAAATACTAAGTTATTTAACTTTTGATAAATGAGAAATATTTATACTCATAAACAAGACTTGTAACTTTTATGATACGTAGCATCCTTTAAAATTTTAATTATGTTGGGTATGGATTGAGGTCATCAAAACTATGAAATATAATTGACTAGACACATGTTCATAAAATATGATTTTGTCTTTTTTATAGTCTTTCAGATGTATTTAACCTTGTAAGCTTAATAAATGGTATAAGAATACGAAGAGTCTTTCCTTTTGATTATATCAAAAAGTTGTAATGTAAAGAGAGCACTCTAGAGTAATCTATATATAACACTCAGATGTAATGAAAGATAGTTTTGATATGACAAAGGTTAATAGAATAGTCTTGATATGGTTCTTTGAATTATATTTTATCATTGTGTTATACACAGTGATTACTTTGTTTTCCTTTAACATATGTTTCTCATTTAGTATATGATAAATTTATCTATATTTTTTATTTATATGATTATTCCTTTAATAAGTACATATGTGTTTTCAAGTATCAATATGGAATTATGAATTCTATACCATGTTTCTATATCTGTGCAAGATATACCTATAATTAGTATATTTTGGAGTCTTCCAAGAACCTCTACTAACAATGGTGTGGTGGGCATGGAACCACTTAGATGAAATATGTTGACATGGTTTCTAGGACAAAGGGACATAGAGGTATGGTTGGATGAGATAATACATAATTTTTTAGAAGGGGAAGAGAGGAGAGTTAGAAAAACTATTGAGGAGATTATCCAAGATCATATCTATGGGGAAATCTATAAAATATTTTGGTGTGAGGTACCTAAATTGTTAGATATTTGGCTATCTAGGGTGTAATATTATTGTTTCAACCCAAGGAGGATATAGCTTATAGTTTGGATAGAAGATAAGTTAGAAAGACTACGTAACCTAGATACATATTGGACTCGAATAATAGACTTTCCTTAATGAGAATTATGATTGACAGTTATATCATTGAATTCATAGTACAAGGATACATAGCCTTTGAAACCATGGAAGAAAAATTTGTATAAATAATAAGGGGGAAAGTTTTTTAGACACTACCTACATTGATAAATATGTTGGTTATGGAAAAAGCCATGGTGCCTACTCCAACTAACATGTATTAGTCACTTCAGGTGCCATTAGGGTGCATGAAGGATTAAGTGAATGATGTGAAGCAAATAAAAATAAACTTGAGCCTGATCTCATAAAATGGAAGATGAAAAGACTCAAAGTGAAAATAAAATGATGGGACTAGAAAGAGAACTGTGACAACATAGATGGTGTAATAAAGCAAGAGATCTAGAATTAACTATGAATAGGAGTAAATATAGGGTAGATGATGTTGGAGATAAAAATATGTAGAGATATGATATGAAATATGTTGGAATTAAAGGATGCACAATGTATATAGAATGGATTGATGAAGAGTAAGAAGAAAATAGAAATCATGCAAATATGGAGATAGTAAAATAAGAAGAATAAAGTAAGCTAGTAGTAGAATAATTAAATAGTAGAAGTAGATTGTAGTTAATGAAAGGGTTTTTATCTGGACCTAGGAAGGAAATTTCTTGGGAAGAAGTTATATTTGAGTACAGATATATCAAAATTTTAAGTTAGATGAAATTCAAACTAGAATTCATTCATTTTAATAATATGCATCCTCCAACCCAATTTATTATTAGAAACAATAAGTGTAGAAGAAGAAAAAAATATAGATTGGTTTGATTCCTTTATAGATAAGTTTTGAAAGTAAAATAGAAAGACAAAATAGGCATTAGATGAGAATAAAATTCCTCTTTAAACCACTTTCAAAGACTATTACACATAAGCTCATAGTTGCAGTCAATAGTGCATAGTCACATAAAGTCATAGTCACTAGTGTGTTGTTACCTTCAATAATAATTACTAGTGTTCATCAACCCATGGTAACAATCACAAGTTTACCAACTATGTCACTCATTGTAGGTATGTTTATTAACTTAATGCAATATGATGGGTCTATGGATCTTAAGTAGTATTTAGTAACTTGCAACATGAAATGGAAGGTAAAAGGGGTAACCTGTGATGATGTTAAGAGGTGAAAACCCATAGGGTATTTATCAACATGATCCCTAGGGTACATCTGTAAACTAAAAGTAAATACCCTCTGTTGGGTGAATATTTTGTCGACCAGCTAATTGGTGAGCAAAATAGTTCCTATCACCACATCATAGGGAGATTTGTCATCCAAGTGTGTATTTTTACTACATCAACAGGGGAAAAATCTCTCCTCTCATCAAGGGGAGGTTCCCTATTAAATATACAAAGGCTATATACTATATAAATAAGAAGAAAGTAACACATAGGGGTAGAACAAACCATCCATCTCTTTTTTTCAAAGATGATGCTAACATCTCAAAGGAGAAATCTTGGGTGATTAGTTAAGGTGCTTCTCTTCTTTCAGAAGCAACATTCAACCAAGATCCAAATCCCTTCCTAGATAGTATAAATCCTGATGAAGCAATAGAAAGCACTTCTCTTCTTTTAGAAATGCTTGTTCTTGCAGGCAATAGGAATTTTTTTGGTAACAAGTGACTGATAACAGAATACAGAGTGACTAGCAATCTAAGATGTACTCAAAGTCTCCACCTTGACTACCCAAGATTGAGATATGAAGAACTATGGGGGAAAAAGGTCATCCCAAGGTCCTTTACATAGAAATAGAAAATAAACACACACTGAAGACAACTATGACAACACAAAGTCTAAAAGTAGCTAACTTCAGGACATCTTCCTTATCACTTCCACTAGCTCTACTTGTTAAATTGCATAAATAGGAATACATTTAAGAAATAGACATAAGAACAATCTCCTAAAATGATACAATATATAACAACACAAAGTCTGAAAGTAACTTGCTTTCTGATTCGAACAAAGAAATATGATAAACAATCTGAGCTCAAAGTTTCAGTGATGCCTTTCAATTTGGGCAGAGTTTTGCTTTTGGTAATGGGAAGATATACTTAAAGAAATAAAAGAGATTAAAATATATAGCCACCAAGCAAGGCTTGGTGCTCTCTCCCATGGGATGGCCCATGCTATAGTCAATGCCTTCAATGCACCTTCAGTTCTATTTGGAGGGACCATGCCTAGAACAGTGTGTTGCCTTAACTGTGTCATGTCTATTCATCTAATATGTCTTTTCCTAGGTTTGGATCATCTGGTTTATCCCCTTGACATCTATGTAGCTGTCCATTTTGTCTTTACTCCAAAGGAGACTAACAGGTCGCACCCTCAATGTTTGCAAGCTCAAAAATCTATTCTACAGACTGTTCTAGCTACCAGAATAACTTTTATGTAGATATTTCCCTCTTTGTCTCTTCTTTGTTTTGTCTATTCCAGCTTTGTCTCTTCTTAGAATTTAAGCTCTTGGGCTATCTTTTCAGCCAGTTGCTTGGTTCTTCCTTCAAGTTTTGTGCTTTATTTGAATTTCAATGGATATTCCCTTACTTTAAATTTGATGTCTGCAGGGCCATCAATGGTCACTAGCCACTTGATCCATGTTGAACCTTAAACCTTTGAACCTATTAAAAGTACATTAGTTCATTGGTTCATCAGTTCATTCTACCTCTTTTGTTCCATCACTTCTTAGTTTAATCACTTTCCTGCTCATTGGTTGAACCATCTGTTGAACCACCTATTTGCTACTTCTTTCCTTTACTGAGGCCACCTTTGAACCTTTGAACCCATGAACCATTGAACTTTGAACTCTTTTGGTTCAAAGTTCAATCAGTTCATTAGTTCATCCTTTGTCTGTCACTTGCTCTTTCTAAGCTCTTTGATCTTCATCACATTGGTTAAACCTTTAAACCTATGAACTCATTGAATCTTTTGTTTCAAGGTTCAATGGTTCAATTAGTTCATTCTTTTTATTTGGCTAAGTCCTTTTGATCTTTTTGAACCAAATGCATTGAACCATTTGGTCATTAAACCTATTGAACCATTAAACTTGTTGAACCTTTGAACCAAAGTGGTTCAATGGTTCAACAGTTCAATGGTTCAAGCCTTCTTCTCTTTGATAAGTGTTTTGAAGCCATTAAACCTTGAAGCAATTAAACTTTGAACCTTGACAAATGCACTTAACTCTTTCTGATGACATTGAACCTTTGAACCCATTGAACTCATTGAACCAAAATGGTTCAAGGTTCAATGGTTCAATGGTTTAATCCTTGCTTAGAAGCTTGTTGATGGACATTTTGGTTGAACCTTGTCGTTGAACCAACCTTGAAATCACCTAAGTGTTGAGAGCTTGCTTCTTTCCTACAGAGTCTATAGAAATCAACCTATGAAGCCCATAGAACTTGGCCTGCAAAGTCCATAGATTTTCTTCTTGTAGAGTCTATAGATTTAAGCCTGTAGAGTCCATAGATTCAAGCCTATAGAGTCTATAGAATCAAGCTTTTAGAGTCTATAGGATTTCTAAGAAGCTTTAGAAATGAGGAATTTGAATGTTTAGAACAAATTTCAAAAAGGGAAGAGACAATTTTAGTCTTGCAGGGCTCGAAATAGTTCATATGTTGTCCCAAAAATGAGTGATATTTTTGGAGGACAACAGCTGGCTCCAGTTGGGGAACTTCCCTTAGTTAAAATTTTGAAAAAATTGAGGGGAGTAGAAACAAAAATCTTCGGTGCCTTGAAGTATGCCATTGGGCTATGGAATCATGCTACCCAAAAAAGAAAGGTGATAAAAATGAAAATGAAAATCACAAAACAAAACTAAAGACTATACAAATATACATATGTATAGATGATCTTATCTGATGCCTCAAGATTTGAAGCACTTCAGATGCCACCCATTGTGAGACAATAAAAATGGTGTGCCATCCTGATAAACCAATAGGAAATCATTTTGTCCCTAGAAATGGTGACAGGTGAATGGAACTCTCCACCAAGAAACCAATTTTTTGTGTCTTCCTCTTTGCTATTTCTTCTTCTTGCCCCATGGCAGGACGTGGTATTCAAATTGAAAACCATAACTCCTTGCTCTCTTGGTGAAGAGTTCCTTTTGCTGACTTTGGAGTACAACAGTATGGTCCACCACCATAGCTTGTTGTTCTACTAGTCTAGTCCAACACATGCTTTGATTGTCAACATCAAACTCCTGACAAACCAATAGCTCAACATCTCCTTTGGTGTAAAGGAGTTTGATATCTTCATCCTAAGTAGTCTTCAATTTGAGCAATAGAGATTCACATCCATCTGTGTTGTTAGTGTTGTTGAACTACAACTTGCATGAAGGAGAAATATCTCCTTGAGGAGATATCAACACAGTCCCATCTCCAGCACCGATAGAGGAATTACTGCCATCAAATTCCTAGATCCAAACATCATCAAAAATTGATCTTCTATCAGATTTTTCTTCATTAGAGATGGAAGATCCTTTTTCATCTATACTACACCATACTAATTCTTCTGATGTCTCATTTGAATCAATTTTTAGATTGCCACCTACAGGACTTTCATCTACTAAAACATGAACATCCTCAGTAGATAAAAAATAACTAACCCTACCTGAAGACTCAAATAGAATTTGAGATTTAGGTGTTGATGTCTGATTGACTGGGATGGGCATGTTCCTTAGGGGATCATGAGTTACCTTTCTAATCTCTTGTCCTATAGGGATGGCTGTATTCTTCACACACTCCACCAACCTGTCCAACTGCTCAGGGTTGGCTTGTAGGAATTCCAATTCAGTCATTTGAATTTTGGATTTCTTGACATGATCAATTATGTTAGATGACTGAAATGGACTAGGAAGAGAGGATGGGAGTTCATCTTTTTGGTTTTTTGGAGGGGGAGGACTGGCCTGTGAATTTAAAGTTGAAGGTGCAGAAATGTTTGGGGTACTTAATTTTTTGGCAATCACTAGGTCCTTTGGCAATCACTAGGTCCTTTGGCGTATGATCCTTTAACTGCTTTACCTTCACTTTTGGGTTCATCCTGGTAATTCAAGAAACCAATGTGGGAGTCACCATCTGATTCTTCTTAATCCTCCATGAAGAGATCAGTGTCATTTTCTTGATCAAACTCAGGTTGGAAAGAGAAACCATGTTCATTTTTGAGATATCCAACTATTGAGCTGGTTGGAGGTGCTTCAATGGCAAGATTCCTCTATGGGGGAGGAAGATGATTTGGATGCCATTGATTCCTAGCAACATTGCCTTGGTATGCCTGATTCTGAAATGTCCTCCTCGGCATACCTTGATTAGGAGGAATAGACATAACTTGGGCCATTTGTCTTTTCAAGGCTTGCAATTCATTTGCCAGCTTTTGCACCATTGGGTCAATGGTGGCTATAGGTCAGTATTTAGAAGATGAATAGGGTTTACTTCTGTTAGGGTCTCTCCTTATCTTTCCTACTAGGATAAGGTCATCTTCTACCTCAGTATCCGAGTCCTAAAAAAAAACAAGGTCTATGTGCCTAGCCCATCTCAGTAGGAAGCTCACTTTAGGCAATTGTGAGTTGATGAAGAAACACTTGAGATTATGAGGTGTCAGCTAAGTGACCATGGGAATCTTATGCCTCAGCTTGTCAAACCTGGCAATGAAGTCCCTCATAAGCTCATGGGGCTCCTTCTTCATTTGTGTGAGTTGGGCTAGTAAGGCATATGCATCTTCTATAGGCTTGAACCTAGTTTCAAATTTATCTTTGAGTGTGTCCCAATCAGTCACTAATCCAACCTACAAGTGGTAGAACCAGTCTGCAACAACACCTTGTAGTGTCTCCATGAAAAGCCTGACTACTATGTCTTCATACTCCACACGTATCACACCACAAACTATGTTGAAGGCTATAATGTGTTCATCAGGGTGAACTCTCCCATCCCCAAAGAACTTGGGGAAATTCTTTCTTGAGTTGTGTGGAAGTTCATGCAGGGGTGGAGTAAGATTTAGTGGGCCAAATGAGTTACCCTAGGGGCCTTGAACTACCATGATGGGATTATGAAAAATAGGGATAAAAAATCTAGGTGGAGTGGCCATATTGTAGAATAAAAATGGGAAAGAACTAGCCCTGCTTCAACTTGAAGCTTGAGGCTTCAAACTACACATTCTATCCCAATTGCTCTAGTTTTGTAGACCAGATAAAATAATGGAGATGGAGGAAAATGATAAGGCTATAATAATAATGAGTAAGACATAGAATGGAGTCACCAGAGTCTATAATGGATAAGGTTAGGGACTACTTCAGTCTGAAACTTGAGGCTTTAGACTGCACGTTCATCACCAACAGAGTCACAAAAAACTATTGGGTGAATATTTTGTCGACCAACTAATTGGTGAGAAAAATAGTTCTTATCACCACAACATAGGGAGATTGGTCATCCAAGTGTGTAGTTTTACTACATCAATAGGGGAAAAATCTCTCCTCTCATCAAGGGGAGGTTCCCTATTAAATATATGGAGGCTATATACTATATAAATAAGTAGAAAGTAACACTTAGGGGTAGAATAAACCATCCATCTCTTTTTTTTCAGAGATGATGCTTACAACTCAAAGGAGAAATCCTGGGTGATTGGTGAAGGTGCTTCTCTTCTTTTAGAAGTAACATTCAACCAAGAGCCAGATCCCTTCTTGGATAGTAGAAATATTGGTGAAGCAATAGAAGACACTTATCTTCTTTTAAAAATGCTTATTCTTGTAGGTAATAGGAATCTTTCTGGTAACAAGTGACTAATAATAGAATATAGAGTGACCAACAATATAATATGTAGCTCAAAGTCTCCACCTTGACTGCCCAAGAGTGAGATATGAAGAACAATGGGGGCAAAAAGTCATGCCAAGGTCCTTTACATAGAAATAGAAAATAAACACACACTGAAGACAACTATGACAACACAAAGTCTAAAAGTAGCTAACTTCAGGACATCTTCCTTATCACTTCCACTAGCTCTACTTTTTAAATTGCATAAACAAGAATACATTTAGGAAATATACATAAGAAAAATATCCTAGAATGATACAAGATATAACAGTACAAAGTTTGAAACTAACTTGCTTTCTAATTCAAATAAAGAAATATGATAAACAATCTGAGCTCAAAGTCTCAGTGATGCCTTTCAATTTGGGTAGAGTTTTTCTTCTAGTAATAGGAAGATCTCTTTAAAAAAATAAAAGATATTACAATATATAGCCACCAAGCAAGGCTTGGCACTCTCTCCCAAGAACAACCCATGTTACAATCAACACCTTCAATGTGCCTTTAGTTCTATCTAGAGGGACCATGCCTATAATAGTGCATTGCCTTAACTATGGCATGTCTATTCATCTAATATGTCTTTTCCTGGGTCTGGATCATCTGGTATGTCCCCTCTGACATCTACACAACTGTTTATTTTGTCTTTACTCCAAAGGAGACTAACAGGTCATGCCCTCAATGTTTTCAAGCTTGAAAATCTATTCTACAAACTGTTTCAGCTATTGAAATAACTTCTATGTAGATATTTCCCTCTTTGTCTCTTCTTTGTTTTGTCTTTTCCAACTTTGTCTCTTCCTAGAATTTAAGCTCCCGGGATATCTTTTTAGCCAGTCACTTGGTTCTTCCTTTAAGTTCCATGCTTTATTTGAATTTCAATGGATATTCCCTTACTTTAAATTTGACGTCTGTGGGGCCATTAATGGTCACTAGCCACTTGAACCATGTTAAACCTTAAACCTTTAAACCCACTGAAAGTACATTATTTCATTGGTTCATCAGTTCATTCTGCCTCTTTTATTCCATCGCTTCTTGGTTCAATTGCTTTCCCACTCCTTGGTTGAACCATCCATTGAACCACCTATTTGCTGCTTCTTTCCTTGACTGAGGTTGCCTTTGAACCTTTGAACCCATGAACCATTAAACTTTGAACTCTTTTAGTTCAAGGTTAAATCAGTTCATTGGTTCATCCTTTATCTGTCACTTGTTCTTTCTAAGCTCTTTGATATTCATCACACTGGTTGAACCTTTGAACTTGTGAACTCGTTGAACCTTTTGGTTTAAGGTTCAACGGTTCAATCAGTTCATTCTTTTTATTTGGCTAAGTCCTTTGATCTTTTTGAACCAAATGCGTTGAACCATTTGGTCGTTAAACCTGTTGAATCATTGAACCCATTGAAACTTTAAACCAAAGTGGTTCAATTATTCAACAGTTGAATGGTTCAAGCCTTCTTCTCTTTGATAAGTGTTTTGAAGCCATTGAACCTTGAAGCGATTAAACTTTAAACCTTGACAAATGCGCTTAACTCTTGCTAATGACATTAAACCTTTGAACCCATTAAACCCGTTGAACCAAAATGGTTTAAGGTTAAATGGTTAAATGGTTCAATCCTTGCTTAGAAGCTTGCTGATGGACATTTTGGTTGAACCTTGTCATTGAACCAACCTTGAAATCACCTAAGTGTTGAGATCTTGCTTCTTTCCTGCAGAGTCCATAGAAATCAACCTGTGAAGCCCGTAGAACTTGGCCTGCAAAGTCCATAGATTTTCTTCCTATAGAGTCCATAGATTCAATCCTATAGAGTCTGTATATTCAAGCCTACAGAGTCTGTATATTTTTTATAAGCTTGAAAAATGAGGAATTTGAATGCTCAAAACAAATTTTAAAAAGGGAAGAGACAATTTTGGTCTTGCAGGGCCCAAAATAGTTCATATGTTGTCCCAAAAATGAGTGATATTTTTGGGGGACAACTCCCTCAAATTTTCACAAGTAAAAAATGTGTTAGTAATAAAATTTAAGGTAAATAAATGTACCAACCAAACCATTCAAGATTTAAAGGAGATCTAGCAAAATTTTGGTGAACTAGTTTCTGAATATGATCAAAATTTATATAATGCCATTAATAGAATATAATCCATTTTATAAGACAAAGATAAGGTTTTTTCATTCATATAATGGTTTCAACAAGAATTATATTTATAATTTTGTAGACCCAGTACTCAAGAAAAGTTGATGCTCAATCTATTGCTTTACAAGTAAAACAAATTGAGGATTATGGGGATGCTCCCCTAGTTAGTTCCATGGTTAAGTCCAAGGTAGATGAATTTATGAAAAAAATGGATGAGATACATGAAAAATATAAGCCTTAACTAAGATTATGATACATAGAATGTGGATGGGAAGGAAATCATATAAATGATTGTCCTAAGATTAATAATGAATTCTATGAGATATGAAAAGTAGTAGGATATGAAAATTCCAAGTGCCATATCTTATGCTCTACATAAAAAAATCATAGGGTTTGTTTTGAAATTTTTGTAATTTCACTAACCATGATGAAAAGAATTGTCAATCATTACAAGAGTTGAAAGAAAATATTAATAAGAATGTTTTCATAGTGTCATCACAATAAATGATAACTATAAAGTAGGGGATTATAGGACTATAAGTGGAGATGATAAGTGTGACTTAAGGTATCCCTAGATGGATGCCTTCATCACCCCAGTATCAATTATAGGCTTTAACAAGTTGGAATAAAACATCACCTCCATATTATCAATATTTTGGTTAGTATCAACAACCTTTGACTAATACAAACCTTCAATAACAACTATCTAATTGGGATCTGAGTTTCCCTCAACAACAATATGAAGGGTATGATGTGTAGTAAAGAAAAATTAAAGGTTATGGTGGGTAACAAATAAAAGCATAGGGATACCAAAAAAATAGAGGTGGATATAAGAGAGGTTACATAGGATTATATAATGGGGGTTATTAAGGAGGTCATAATAATCAAAATCATTAAACCCGACCACCTATACAATGTTATCTATGTGGATAATATAGCCACTATGTGATTAATTGCCCCACTAATCTGTAGAGACAAATATACTATAGAATTGAAGGTCAACACTAAATAAAAGACTATCTAGTACTTGAGAAATAATTGAAAGAGAAGCTAGTGTGCAATGTAAACATGATTAAAACACACCAAAATAGACTGCCTTTGTATAAGCAGTCACTAGGAAAAATAAAGAAAAATAAGGGTTACCACCATTTTAAAAGCCATTAAATCAAGGGATTAGAAAAATACACTAGGAAAAATATCCCAATCCTACTACTAAAAATGTTTTGATGTACCAAGCTATGCATGTTTTACAAAAAATCTAAAAACAACCAGCTTTTGAAGGTGATAATGCAACCATTAATGCTCAAATGTATGGACAAATTATAAAAATCATGATAAAAATGGGTTTGGTGACTACCTTGATAAATTTGATGAATTTACTCATCACCTTACATAGTAAATATATTTTAAAAACCATTACTAATCTCTTGCATAGTCTTCTAGAGTACACATAGCAAGGCCAACAACATAATGATAAAGTGGTATGGTATGCTAGACCAAAAAACCTTAGGATATTGATTCTCATATGGACATTGAGTTTGTTAGATATAAAATTTTTCATGTAGTGTTTGACTTTGGTAGCATGGTCAATATGATTATATGATCAACTTGGGAAGCCATTGGTTGATCAGGCTTAAGATACAATCCAATTACTCTTAATTTGGTAGATTATGGTAGGGTGGAATCAATTAGAAGGTTATAGGATGTTGAGATCAAATTAGTAAAGCTTAATTTATGTATATATTTTGAGGTCATTGATATGAGGAAAACATAGACCCTTAATTAGTAATAAATGGACCTATGATGGCCAAATGACCATTAAGGGGAAAATAGAGGTGCATCAAGGGGAAAATATAATAGTTATAACATTAATAAATCTAAGAAAAAGCTATATATCATATAAAAATAGCCAAAGTCTCTTTATGCCTATGAGGATAATAGTTGTTTTAAGGTTAGTGTAGATGAAAGGTAAACTAATTTACAATCTGTAAAGTAATAAGTTGGACAATCACACACTATGCAGTAGAAAGAGCGACTAGTGTACAAGTATGTCATCACAAAGTCTCCAATTAGATAGGTTTAGATAGAAGAATGTGTTTCTCCATCAATATTCTCTCCCATAAAATCTAAAGTATATTTATTAAATAATATAGGTGAAATAATCATATAGTACATAGAGCCTACACCAAAAGACATTCTATGTTGGGAAATTGAATCATCCATAAGTGGTGACTCAAATATGCATATGTTGAAATAGGATTAGAGAGATCATTATATATGCATTTTGTGTATGATGTTCACTTTTGAATATCAAATACCTAAATACTTTATGATAGAATATATTGATCATTTCATATTGAGGCTCTAACACCATGTGTTGGAGGTAGATCAATGAGTTAACACACTTAGCTATGCACTAAAATGGATTGTTACAACTTGGTGGGTTGTGAAAAAAAGCCTAAAAATTCATTGGGAGGAATCTGTATACACATAATATTTTTAAATTTTATCAAATACTAATGTTTTACATCTTACAATGACCCATCGTGACTCAATCTCTTTGAGTGCATGCCTTAAAGGGTGCATCAAAAAAGGGGTGGGTAGACCTTTGGTGCTTCACAATATTATTGTCCCTTATTACCAAATTATTTCCAATCCATTCATCTCCTAAAACCTTTACCTAATCTATTTATCCTCCCTTTCACATTCTTCTAGTCTTTTCCTCTTTCTATCTTTCTTCTCCTTGCTTGGCACCCTTTTGACTTATTCAGCATACTAGGTCAGCCTAGTCGACCTAGTACAATTTGTAAAGCTTTTCACTCCTTTTGTTTGTTAGCCTATCGACTGACCTAGCACATACTTTAGGCATTAGTTCAAAAATGTGCTAGGTTGTCTTGGTTAACCTAGCACAACCAAGGTTCTTAAATAATTTTAGGGTAAGATACTCCTATAAATACAAGATCATTTTGGTCATTTTCATAGGATGTAATAATGATTTATTATTCATTCACACTTATTCGCAATCTACTCTTCCACCATTCTAATTGAGGAGTCTTAGCTTAGGTTTCTTATTTTGGAGAATCTAATCTTGTGGATAGGTCTTGGATGCTTTGTCCTAACAAAGTGATCCTTATGAACCATAACAACCTCTTGCAAAACCCCATTAGCCAAGGGAGATATTGAATCATGATGGGTTCACATTCAAGTAAGTATATTATAACTTTATTCTCTTCTCTTTTAGTAGATAGAAGTAGCATAAGTTTTGGCTCGAATACTATTACTCTTCATATTTTATGTATTAGGGTGTTACTCATATTTACTTTATTTGAAGTTCCCTATACATATTTGATTACTTTGAATCTAACCCCTCACATTGTGTCATAAGCTTTGGTGCCCACTAGATTAGTTTACTTTTATTTTTATTAGAATAGTTTATTTTCTTATTTATTAGAATAAGTGAAATATTAAATCATAAGACTCTTTTAGGGTTGTTATGCGATTGTATTAGACTGTATGCTTTGGAACCCTTCCTAGCATGATATGTTGAGAAAAGTGATACAAGTGATCCCATAATCAGGTTTAATGGATCCCCATATTGGTCATACTCTCACTTAACAAGTGTATACCTAATCAGAAGTGTAGGTGTGATCTATCTTATCTGGTCTAGGATTGATTCATGTACATCATGCAATTTTGATGCATACATTCTGGTGAACCCAATGTGAAACCAACATGTGTAGGATTTATTTCATTATTTTTTTCATAATTTATATCATATATTTTGGCATACTAGTTCAATTTTTTCACCCAATTAGTTTTCTTTGTGCATAAGAATAGACAACTAGATCGATCAGCTCAACTCAGTATAGGTTTTCAACACTTTTTAAACTTCCATTTCAACCTACTAGGTCAACTTGGTTGAGATAACACATTTTTAGCCACTGTATACTAGGTTCTTATGTAGCCTGATCAATCAACTTGACCTAGTATAGGTCTCTATATTTTTAGACATCTAATTCAACCTATTAGGTTGTCTTAGTGCATTTTCAGCACTTTTTTAGTATGCTCCTGTATAGCTTGGTTGATTATCTTGACCCAATTTTATAGATTGAACCAATTTTATCCAAGTTTATTGATGATCAATCTCCTTCATTTCTATATCTAAACCATCAAGGTCAATATTTATATTTTGTACTTTATTTTCAAGTTTGTAATCTTCAAAACTACACATGCACAACTAGCTATATCGAATCGGTTGACCTAGTTCTGCGTTATGTGTGTTGTATAAAATAACTAGGTTGACTTGGTTGACCTAGTAGGTTTTCTAGACCTTATATTTTGTAGTACTATCTCGACCTTATTGGACTAGTTTTGTATGTTCTGGGTATAGTGTTTTCACTATTCCTTGTTTTAAATTTTGAATTCACCTTGTATGCTAATCACATTTTTTATTTCAATTATTTGTATGCTTAGAATAGTTCACATAATCTAATTATTAATTTTTTAATTAACCACTTAGTTTCACTATTTTTATTTTAGACACACATGGCCAAATCACATAACATCAACAAGAATTTTAACATTTGACTACCTAGGCCAACCTACTTGGATTTCATCACCAAGGGGGAAGCTAACTTGATGCTTTGGCCATGTATAAAATATGGCTAATGGTATATTTTGGATAAGCACCTACTACCCTTATTGTTGTGGTGTGTGAAGTGAGAGGCTAGGCCCTAATACCAAGCCTGATCATTGCCACTATAGTCCCTTTCATCTTAAACTCACCTAAAACCATCCATAGATTTCAGTCTAGTACCTTGATTATTGATAACTCCCTATCATTTAAATTTTTTTTTAATAATTTAATTAAAATTCTAGGTTAACCAATTAGCTAGCTTTACTTTCCAAGTTATCTACTTGCTCCTTGCTTAATTATGTGTGCAATAACCTACATTAGCTAGCATTAGTGTAAGGTTTTTCTTTGTGTGCATCAATTATATTAGACAACATCAATTCAATTGACTTTTTATTTACTTTCAACATTTTCTTTATTAGATTAGCTAAAAAATTATCTTGTTCTATTTCCCATCTTGGCATCAATCTTTTATTTTTCCTTATCTATTGTACTAGGTTGACTTGGTCAACCTTTTACTATTATAGACCCTATTTTCTACCCATGTTCATATTTTAGGTTGACTTGGTCAACCCAGTATAGTCAATAGGTCATGTTTTTACACTAGGTCAACTTGGTTGACCCAATTCTATTTTTAGATTTCCCTCTTTATCAACCTAATTCTTCACCTCTTCTAATTTGCATTTTATTCATTTCCCTTTCATTAGAATGAGATCTCCTATTATAATATTTTTGGACAATTTTAATCCATTTAGATCCTATATGGGATTTTCATTTCTCCCTTTCTTTTCCTCCAAAGAGCACGATCACTCTTGGGGCATTTCTTCTCCTCTATCTAAAAATTGTAACATGGTTCAAATAATATCTCAAGATGAAGTTGATAGATCCAACCATTTTTACACCTACCAAGAAACCTCTCAAAATCATAAAAATAATGTGGGAGTGATTAACACAAGTTTAATCAACAACCCCACTAACAACCCTTCTTCTAATAATCCTCCCTCAACACCAATTCAGGGAGTGCTCCTTTTAACACCAATCTACCCCCTGATACAACTCAATTATTAGTCCAAGTGTTTCAAAAAATGAACATTATGCAAAACTCTAATACCAATAAAATTATGCTACTTCAACAACACTTGATCAATGTGGCTAATTAACCTTTAATCATGCATCCTCAAGCTAATCCTAACTACATTCCTCCACAGCTTAGAGATGCCATAGGTAATGTTATTCCTTAACCAATAATGAATAAAAAGATGATTTAAACCATTAAAAATGAGCCTTTATCTCCCTTTATTATATCTATTGACATCAGTAACATGTCAATAACTATCAAATATGATGGGACTAAAGACCCCACCTCATTTCTTAAAGCCTTTGGTAATCTCTACAAAGAGTGGATCCAAACTAATAAATTTTGTACTACTAAAATCTTATTTAAAATTTCACTAATGATGTATTAGAATGGTATAATCAATTACCTCAACATCCTATTTGGCAACTTGAAGATTTGATCAATCCTTTAGTTAAAGAGTTTCAACACAATGATCTTCCTGAAAATTATCTTAGCCATTTCATAAATACTACATAATCTCCTAACAATTGGCTCATGAATTTAAGCTCATAAAGCTGATCATAATATGTCTGATGATAACCTATTCAAACTCTTTATCACCACTTTAACTCCCACTCTTCAATACAAGGTTTGAACCTTTTCTCCTCAAACTGTTAATGAAGATATTGACCAAGACAAATGGCAAGACTTTATTATGAATCAATTTGAACCTAATTATAAACTTATTAAAGGATATTTTCAAATATTCAATACTATCACTAGTAACACTTCTCAAAACAAACCAAGAGTTGCCAAAAATGATATCCCTTTACCATCTCACATACCTCTTTTGGTACATCAAGTGAGACAATTTTTACCACCCTCTAAACCTTTCATATATCCTAATGCTCCTCCTAAGTTGTATGATCCCAATCTCTTTGGTTGGTTTCATGTCAACATTGGGCATTCTCATGAATCTTGTAGAGGGATTTATAAATGTGTTATTTCTTACATGCTTGGTGATTCATTCAACCATAAAACCATGATAAAAAATCATTGTCAAGAATACACTAATGCTTTTAAAAAATGACAATCCTATAAAGCTTCTACATCTAATAACCAAAAATCCTCTTCCCAAAATCAATCAACTTTTAAGGATGTTTGTGTGATTGATCCTGATTATGACCAATACTTTAACAACTCTCAATATGTCAATACATCTAAGGTCAACTATAATCAAAAACCAGCTCACAAAGACACTATTACCAAGCCTAAGAAACCTTCTTTAGAGGAATAATTTCTTAAATATACTACCACCATCAATATTAAATCAAAATCACCTAAGGAATAACTTCCTCCTAATCCTCCAACCACATCTATTCCTCTAAAGTCTGATTTGTCTTCTAAACCTCATGGATCTTATTTTAAATCTCATTGGAATTTTATTGAAGAACTTAACTCTATGCAATGTAAGATTCTTCTTATGAATTTGGTTCACACTTCATCGTATCCTCATAAATTCCTTATGTAACAGCTCGAAGAGATCAAAGATCCATCTTCTTTAGATGAAGAACCACCTTCTATTGATTCTCAACCAACTAACATTAATGCCATTAAATCTATGTGTCCCTCTTCCAAGCCTTCCATTAAATTCATTAAAGAGGACATGACTAATGATGAAATCATCTTTCATGCCAATGATCTACCTCTCTTCATCAAAATATCCATTAATACCACCCTTATTCAAAAATTTCTAGTTGATGAGGGTTCTGGTATTAATGTGACCTCTTTATGGCTTCTACAACAACTTGGTTACAACAAAGGTCATCTTAAAAAACTCATCCTACTTGTCATGGTTTTGAAAATAATAATCAAAAGCCACTTGGTTGTATATGGCTTCCCTAAATGATTGGTCCTAATCCCATTTAGACCAAACTCATGGTTCTTGATCTTCCTTTATATTATAACATACTCCTTGGTCATCCTTGGACTCATTGAATGAGGGCCATTACTTCTTATGGTAGTCAATGCATTAAATTTATACATAATATAAAATTCTATAAGCAAAATGTCAATCCAAACCAATGGAGTATTCAATTACCTAATCCTAAATCATAATATCATGTTCCTATGATCCCTAAAATTAATAGGGCTCCTTTACCTAAGTTTATCAATATGAATCTTAATTTACAGGTCACTCTTATGGATTCTGATAATGATGAGCCCAATTAATTACAACATACTTGTAGCACCACTAAATTACCTCCATATATTTTGGAGTGGCTTCTTCCTTCTCTTTTACCAAGGGATCATATTATTCCTCTCGTGGATGAGAATATTGATTTCCCCCTCCATGCATGCTCAAGATCCATCTTTACCTGAAGATTCTTTTACTTGAAATGATTTTGGAGTGGCTAAATTTTTTCAATATCCTCTCACCATGTCTCCTCAAACATTCAATAATCTTGGGATTTTACCTTTTGAAGATCCTCCTCAATCTCAAGCATACACAATTTCTCCCACATACAATGATAACTATATAATATCCCAAGCTTAACCTAGAGACTTGGATGTCTTACATTATCAAAAGACCTTAGCCCAAATTCATGATTTCAATTAGAATTTGCATACCATTTCTTTAGATAATGCTTTAGAACATGAGGGTTATGTGCTTCCTATTAATCCTCCTCTTATCAATTCTCCCTAGGTGGTAGATCAAATCACACCTTCCAAACCTTTAGAAGTAATTTCATCTTCTTTACCTCCTTTAGATGCTCCCATTTAATATAATCCTTCTCTTATCAAAGAACCCATTAAAAACCCATCTACCTCTTCCACTCCATCTACTTCTCATACTCCTAAAATCACACTTGATGCCAGGGAAACCAATGTCCATCAAATACATTTGAAATATGATCACCATGGTAACCAAATTTTAGATCTAGAGGTAGATTTTTAGTATTGTGGTCATCTTCCTACCTTGCCTAATGACAAATCTATTTTTGAGTTACTTTATGCCTGAGAACCTCAACTCCCTTGACAACATCATAAACTTGGAAAATTTTAAAACTTAAACTCCTTGCTTCAACAACTTTATTGCTTGCATTGATCCCAAAATTAATTTAATTTAATCCTTACCCAACACACCATACCACTATCAAGATGGTAATGCCATGCTTATTAAAGAAACAAATCATATCAAATATGGTACTCCCTCATGCCCTTAACAAATCATAGTTTCAAAAGAGCTTTCACCCTCTAAACATGATAATTTCAGCTTATTTTTTTATAAGTATCAAGAGGCATTCACTTGGTCTTACCAAGACATGCCTAGCATTGACCTTAGCATAGTGGATCATAACATCATTACTTATCTTGATGCCAAACATGTGCATTAGAAGTAATGTAAATTTCATCCCAAATTTACCAACTTATGCCATAAAGAAATCATCAAACTACTTGATGATAAATTTATTAAACCTGTGGATTATTCTGAATGGGTTTCCAATATTATTATTTTTTGAAAAAAGGTTACTATTATCATTCATATTTGCATTGATTTTTGCAATCTTAATCTTTATTGTCCTAAAGAAAACTTTCCTTTTCCTTCAATAGATGCCATTATCAATTCCATGATTGTATATGAAATTTTATCTCTTATGGATGTCTTTTTGGGATATAATCAGATTCATATAGCTCCTGAGGACTAGCATAAGACTAATTTCACCATAGAATGGGCCACCTATTTTTAAGTTAAAATTACCTTTGGTCTCAAAAATTCTAGGGCCAATTACCAATGTGCAATGACTAATATCTTTCATGATCTCATCCATAAAATTATCAAAACATATGTGGATGATCTTATCACCAAATCCAAACACTGTACAAATCATCTTTCTAATCTTACCATCCTCTTTGATCCTCTCATCAAGTATAACATCTAACTTAATCCTTTAAAATGTGTCTTCAAAGTTACATCTAGAAATTTTTTATTATTCTTAGTCTCTCTTTGTTGCATTGATGGTGATCTAGCTAAGATTAATGATATTAACAACATGCCTATTCCTCATTCTATTCCCAACATTCATACCTATTTATGCAAACTTGGGGAAATTAAATGATTCATTCTTGAGATGGCTTATCAAATTCACTCTGTTAATTCCCTTTTCAAGAAAATTATAGCCTTGGAATAGAAATATCCATGTCTAAAAGCATTTGAAAACATGAAAGAATCATTACTTCATGCACCTACACTTCATCCTCCTTCCAATAATAAACCTTTGATTCTCTATACTTATTCCACACCCATATCATTAGGGATAATTCTTTCACAAAAAGATGATACAGGAAAAGAGTATGCCATCTACTATATTAGCCAAGGCCTCATCAATTATGAAACACATTATACTAAAGTTGAGTGTGATTGCCTTGTTATCTATTTCATAATTTAAAAGTTTCATCACTACATGCTTTACCAAACCACTTATGTCATTATTCATTTTAACCCCCTTCATCATTTATTCTCTAAATCATTTCTTCCAAGAGATAGAATATGCAAGTGGATAGTCTTACTTATGGAATTTGATCTTTGTATCATCATGAAAAAATCTATCAAAGGGAAAGTCATAGCTAAACAACTTGTCATAGCTCCTATTCCAATCACTTCGTCTCTTTAAGATAACCTTCCAAATGATAATATCCTTTACATTGAAGGTCTTAATCAAGTTATATCCCATAAATATTATTTTCATAGCTTTACTATCAATCTTGAAGCTAATCAACTCGATGAATCTTCTACTTCTTTTGGTACTACTAAACCAAAGGTAATTATTGAAGATCCTAAAATTAATGTTGACTTACACAAGGATACTTGGGCCCTTCACTTTGATGGTGCTAAATGCCTTCAAGGAGCTAGGATAGGTTATATTTTCACAAGTCCTCTTGGCAAGATAATTCCTTTAGCTTTCTATTTTATATTTGATGTCACCAATAATATGGCCAAATACGAGGCTCTTATTTTAGGTATGAGAGTTGATCTTGATTTAGACATATAATATTTTCATGCTTGGGTGATTCTCAAATAATTTACCATCAAGTTAGCGGGGCCTATTAATTTAAAAGTAAAAATATTATCACCTATCATCAAATTACAATCACTCTTACCAAGGATTTTGTTTCTTTTACAATTGAGCCTATTCCTATAAATTAAAATTCTATTGCTGATTATCTTAGCTCTGTAGTTTCTATTTTTCATCCACATTAAGTCCTTTCTAATCCTAATTTTATCATACAAATATTTAAATTTCCATCATCTACTCACACTCCTAATTCACTTATCTACCACATTGAGGTTATCACCATCTGATAATGCCTGTGCTATCAAGATATCATCCAATTCTTAGAGCATCAATATTATCCTCCTGATTTGGATTCCCATGAAAAGACACATATTCACAAACAAGATTTTAAGTATGTATTTAGACATAACTTCCTTTATTATCACAACACTAAAGGTACCTTGTTTTGTTTTGCCATGCAAGATGAGGTCCCTCCTTTACTTGAATAAACACATGGGGGCATTTACAATGGTCATTATAGCAGACATGTTATAGCTTGTAAATTCCTATGTATGGATTACTATTATATTATTATAGAAAATGATATATGATAAAAAGTGTAATCCTTATCAATTTCATGATGATCTCATTCATTTTCCACTAGCTAAACTTAAAACTATCGAATCTCTATGGCCATTTTTCACATGGGGATTTTATCTCATTGGTAAACTTCCTCGCTTCCAAGATGGCACATATTTATTATCACCACTACTAAGTACTTCACCAAGTGGGTTGAAGCTATGCCCTTTGTCAATGTCATCAATCTTACCATATCTAAATTAATTTTGAACCAAATCATTTGCCATTTTGGCATACCTCACATCATCATTTTTGATAATGGTAGTACTTTCAAAAATAAACACATTAAACAACTTTGTACTAAATTCAAAATCAATCACAAGTTTTCCACTCCTTATCATCCATAGTGAAATAGTCAAGCTGAGGCCACTAATAAGATTCTCAATAAAATTATTTAAAAAATAATTCATGAAACCTGCATGAATTGGCATCTTCATTTGTATCCCTCACTTTAGGCTTATCGGACTAGCATTCGTACTACCACTAGGGAAACTCCATTTTCTCTAGTCTATAGTTCTGAGTCAATTATTCCTCTTGAAGTTGAGCTTCCTTCTCTTTGCATATCTCTTCATGGCATTATTCCTTATGAATAATTATGTGAGGCTCACCTTCATGCCCTTGACCTATTTGATGAACATCATCTCTTTGCATTACAACATAACCACCAATATAAGGCTTATATTGTCTGATAACATAAAAAATGTGTTAAAATCTACACATTTAATGTTGGTGATCTTGTCCTTAAATTAGACTACACCCATGATAAATAAGGTAAATATTCCCAAAAGTGGTGGGACCTATACTTATTTAAAGATATCCTTGGTCTAAGAACTTACTGCCAAGGAATCAATTATATAAGAAGGGAAACATTTATAATGTTCTCAAATTTTGCCAATTATTTTACAATAGAAATCAATTTTCTACTGGAAAATCACATAAGGAGGACTCTCTAAGCTATAGCTTCAAACTCAAAAATTAACCAACCTTTGTAAAGGAAAAAACCCCCTTTAATTATACAATTCTAGCTAAGCTTGGAACATCCCTAAAGATGCTCCAGCTAGAAAATTATTTCATAGACCTGGAGTCTATTATAACAAAAATGATTCCTCATATTTGTGTTCATGCTTCCATGATGATGACAAACATGATACTCCACTATGGTATAATATTTTTAGTCGTACACATGGAAAATAATTATTCAAGGTATAAAACAACTTTTGTCTCTTTGTGTAATCAAACAAAAATTATCCCTTTCTTATATGCATGACTATTCAAACTAACTTTGAAATGGACATGCCACTAATGGGAAGAGTACAATGGTTTTTTAGTGGGAAATGAGAAGAAAAGAGACAAAGGAAGAAATAATAAGAAGAAAGAAAAAGAAGGAGAAGTAGTGATATCTTAGAAGGATCCTAAATACCCTATCATGCTTAGAATCAATGAGATAATTGAATCCTTTGCCAACCTATTCTTGTATTTGGTATATTCATCAATTATGGTGGCAAGATACTTTTGGTATGGGCTTGCTTGGTACTTGAATTTAATTTTATATTCCTCAATCCAAGTGGAGAAATTTTAAATCATGATTTGTTTCTACCCCACCAATGTTTTACGTTGGTCACAAGATTTCTTAAGTAATACCAATTGCCTTATGTTTTTAGCATCAAAGGCTCCTTGTGGTGCATTAATGAGGATTTTTATGGAAATAATTATTTCCTCTTCTATCAAGTAACTTGTACCACTAAGGTTAACAATTTATCTAAGGGTGTAATCTATTTCCTTTGTATCATCCTTGAGAGATTGCTCTTCCCATTTCAAATCAAAGATGCCATGCTTGAGCATCGTCAACTGGTGCTTGATTACCAACTGGTATTCCATGGGCCTTTCATGATTATCAAGAAGGATGATTTTATCTACCAATAAAACATCAATGCTCATACTACACATTTCATCCACCTTAAGCTAGACCTTTTCCTAGTTCTTTATGTCTACATCATAAAGGAACATCTAGGCTTTATAATCCCCCTTTTTATCCACTATGTCATCTAAGAATTCTAGTGTTGAATGGATTATTTATTTGGCTCTGGTGCTTAAATCCTTTTGACATTATTTTGTGGTGCATCCTCTAGATTTCAAATCATCGCCTTGACTAAGGTCTAGCAATCCAATGGAAAAAAGAGAAAGGTCTAGAGCCTTGATGGCAGTTGGAGTTACTGCATGAGGCTCACTCAATAACTTTTGCAAGTATTAGATCATAGCCTAGTTTTAAACCTTCAATTATTCTATGGTGGCTTTATCTTTATCCATTCTTTATGCCACCATGTTAGCTAGGACTTGTGAGTTGAGCTTCATCTCCTTTCATGATGGATCTCTAGGATTATAACTATAGATGGAGTAAATTTATAGGGGAGAATATTTATTTAATATATTAGGTGGAGGGACAACTATCTCAACATTCCTTTCTCCCTTGTCAGTGTAGGTGGTTCTAGAATGTGTTTTGGCCTTCTTAGGGGGCTTGGCCTTATGATTTTGAATAATATTCATTACATCAATGCCCCTTATCTTTCTCATAATATCTTCCTTTTCATTAACTTACTCTATGATCTAGAGAAGAGGCCTAGTTTGAAATCCCACCAAAGTTGTAGATGTTGTGGATGGCCTTGAGATAATGAGGGGTGGTGTCAATGATGAGCTAGTCATATGGATTACCATAGGCTTGGGTTATGGGCTCAATATAAAATTTTCAATGTCTTCATCACTTTCTTACTCTTTGCCATCCTTCTCCATTCAATGCTTCTTATCCAAAGCTAGATTTATTTACTCCAAAACATTAAACTCTGAACTAGGCTGGTGGGACTCCATGAGCAATTTACTGATGGAGATCCCCTATTCCATGGGATGGATTGAAGGCCCTATAGCTACTTTGCCTTTCTTATTTGGTCAAGTCCTTAGGTCAGAAGAGGCTATGATAACTTCCTTGTTGTACTTAGGTAAATCTTCACCAATCATAGCTTCGAGACCTTTATTATAGGTTGGATCATGAATCTTTATGATAGGAAGGAAAGCCTAGGGTACTTCACTGGAAGTAACACTCCCCAAGATACCTTACTCAACATCTTTATTTGATTCATCTAACTCTTTAATTGCTTTTGAATGGTTAGGGGTAACCTTTTTTAGGTTTATTCCCCCACCTTCTTCTATATTTACCCTCTCCTCTAGTGTTGAGCTCAACACCTTTGGATGGGAAGGAACATTTGGCACTACTCTGATAGCTTCCTATTCATTTTTTGTTTTTCCACCTCTACATTACCAGTGGAGACTTGATCAACATTCTCAATCTCACCCCAATTTATTCCATCATATTTATAAATGTCCTCAACTTTATGACCCTTACCCTAACTAGGTGACTAAGAAATGACATTTTTAATAAATGCCTTTATATCTGGGGAAGTTACCTCTTTCTCAAGAGGGACTTGAGACTAGGTATATACCTCAACTCTAACCTATATAACATCATCAAAAGATAAAGGGTTATATGAGGTTAAATCACCATTCTCATCAAATTTTCTTTCTACCATCAAGGGTCCTTCTTCTATAAATAAACCCATTATTGGGATCTTTACTAGGGTTTGGGACCTCTCCCTTTGAGTCCTTTACCTAGTCTTCACTTTAGGAGTGAATGCACATTGTTTCTTCATCACTTTATAAATAGGTCTATCTTCATCTAAATCCTCCTCCTCACTCATATCCCTCATTCTTTGGGCATACGAGGCTTGGTCCTCTTTTCTCTTCACAAGGATTTATTTCGATAGTGGGTTTTTAAATACAACCTCCTTCTTTAATGGTAACCTAATTAGAGGTTGTCTATCCTTCTTAAATCTCTTCTACTTTGTTTACTCCCCTTAGTCCTCACCTCCTCTCTTTCTTGAATGTATTATCAGAGGAGGATCAACTACTATTTGTTGTGTAGGTGGAGTATGTGGAACTGTAGCTGGGTTGGCCATAGGAATGGTCATTAGATTGGTTAGTAATATTGGGGCTTCCTTTCTTGAAATTGATATGGGGGTGGAACTAGCTAGTGTAACTTTCCCTGAAAGAGTCTTATCCTAGTTTTTTACCAAGCTTGTTATTTTTGAAAAGGATAAACTTGCCTTAGATTGTGCCTCTATTATCTTCTCCACATCTACCAATTTGGTGAACTCAGTATCCCTAAGCTTACATTTTCCCTTACCTATTATGGTTGATGGGGGATCCATAGGGCCACCATTGTATTCTAGGAGGAAAGCCTTCATAAATTTAACCTCCCTTATCTCTTGAAGGGAAGGAGTATCATATTCATCAATGTTGATCCCATGATCCTTAAGACATCTGAGGGTTTTCTTCATGATTCATACTGATCTCCTAGGGATGAAATCATCCTCTTGACTACTAAAATATGGTTGGGTAATGGGGTGGGATTTAATTTTGTTTATGTTATACAATGAATATAATGTTAATTTGTCATCCACCATGTCTTTGGGGATGAGATTGTCATCTACCATGTTAATTTAATGTTGTATGTTATAACTTCTTGCACTATCAGCCTCGTAAATTCCCATTTTTGGACATCTTCCTTAGTGATGCAATCAGACTAGATGTCCTCATAATGTGATTTATGTAATATCACATTAGTAGCCATATTTACCAACCACTTAATGTTGTAAATAGTTTGAGGTGGCATCTTATCAAGTGTATATAGACCCATCTCCTGCTCTAACCCATTTTCCTTTGCAACTGAAGGACATGAATAATACCCTATTACCATAAGAAATTTGAAAAGATTATTGATCTTATTAGTTGAAATCATTTCATGTGGTATAAAGATTTATTGGCTTAGTTCCATCACCATAAATTTATCATCTAGATACCTCGACAACTTATACAGAGACCTTGATTACCCATTGACCTTGATGTATGTGAATGTTCTAAATTGTATCTATGTGGCACCATACTTTTCAATTACTTATTTTTCTATGGTAGACATCCTATTGAGACTCCTCAAGGGATATCAAAAACTCATCATGGGGTTGAATAAATAATTATGAACTCTACATAAATTATTCTTGGACCCTTCCAAGGTAACTTCTAGGTATACTTCATATATTCTCTTTCCTGAAGGGTTCTTGGTGAGCCCTTGGAAAGTCCTATTGTGCACTAGGGTATACATTAAGTAAGAAGACATGTATAAAGTACCTATGAATGCTTATTTAGAAAAAAATATAGCTTAGAGCTACATCATTTGCATATGCAGATTGTCACTGAGTATGGCTATCCAGTCTAGCTTCTTCTTCCCTTTTAACATACATATCATAATGAGGAACATCCATAGTTCAAACTTTTCTATGGTAAATACCCTTTAGATCTTGGTGGTCATGGAAATAATAAACTAGGGTAGTTTAATAAACTCTACCAATTTTAAATTCTTAGACATTTTGGAGATATTTTATCTCTTTTTTTCACTAGCCAACAAAAATTTACAACATCCCAGATTGCCTTATCATCCTTTTTAGCATACACCTAACATTCCTATAAGGAGAGTGTAATGATTTCTAAATAAGATGAATTATAAGCATGGTAATGAGGGCCAAAGGGGTGAAAAAGAACATAACTAAATGACTACCATCAACAACAGTCCTAGTATTTGGTTGGTATGATTGAGCATAAACAATGAGTTATGGGTATGAAACAACTAGGGGGAAGGCTGCCATAAGTGAGATGTAACTCATGCCAATGTTGGAAACTACTTGGGAGGGCTAGGCTACTATAAAAAATTCAATAGGGACCCAAACTCTAACCCCATAACATTTATATCCCTAATTTAATCTAGAATTAAAAAATATTTCCCTTTATTGGGTTTAAAGATGTTGCCATATTTATATATATCTCTAGTGAAATATCTTAATACTAGACAAAATTTTCACTTGAACAACCCTCAAGCTATATCTTGACTCCTCTAAAATAACACAACACAAGGAATACATGGGAAACTTACTATTTAATCTAGAGGGCTATGCACATTGGAATATAAAGGTCTATGAATAATTTTTTGTAATCATGCTCTCACACCCCACTCAACTAGGGCACATAAATAATTCAAAGGCAAAAATGAAAGATCTGAATGCAAAGGGTAATTTTAGAATGAAGACAAATACTTAAGTTATAATATATTATATTTCAAGATTAGGTTGCCATTAATGCTCCAAATCTTGATGGCTAATCACAACCTACTCTCATTAATTATTTGAGCCTCATTTGAAAAAGAGAGGAAAAGCATGAATGTTTCCATTTTATGCTAAGTGATCTTCCATATAACACATGGATTAACATGAGTGGAAGATACATCATGATACCTTTTTGGGCCTTTAGGGACTTTTGTAATTTCTCACTTGTCATTTTCCATTGGTGTAGTAGTGTAATAAGCCCTAAGCTCCTTCTAGGACTAAGAATGCCATGTCTCATAATTTTAATTTATAAGTCTAGGTGTTCGGGCCTTTGGGGAATTTTTATATTATGCCTACCAAGATGTAAGTGCGGCCATCTTCAAAAAGGGGCTAAAACTAAGAAAACACCAAGGAGCTACCAAATGACATCACTTTTCTTTTAAGTTTAGATATTTGGGACCTGAGGACTTTAAGCACATTAATGACCAAAAGGTAATTTGGCAAATTTTATAGAAAGGCCAAAAATAATCGAAGCCTTGATAATCTACCACATGTCCAACTGAGATGTGAGTTTGAACTCTTAGCCATTTTTAAATTTTTCACTAGATCTCTTTATTTAGGGAAGGGTACAAGATCCCTATAACCCCTGACAACATTCATATAAGTCCTTTGAGAAAAACACATATCCTTCATTCAGTTCATCAAGTTATTTCTCACATTAATCATAAAAGCATATCAAGTGTAACTCAACAAATTCATTTGGGGCCCCAAAACCTCCCTTTCAAACACAAAGCAACAAATCCAAGGATAGAGAAAGGCTAGGTTATACCTTTATCTACTCACTACAAATTCTCCTATCATGGGATATTTAATCAAAAATTGTGATTTCTTTAGATCTATTGAGACTATCTTCTATCTTCAATAAATGCCCCTTAGAAATTTGGCAAGAAGTGGAAGAAAACTCCCACCTGGCAAAAGCAAGACAAAGGACATGATTAATTATGAACATGTATTCTAATCTTCTGAGGGACTAAGGAAAGTGAATAGAACATTGACACTCATTTAGTTTGGACATGGAAATTTTATTGATAGGGTCCCAATTTCTCTAGTGTAATTTTGGATAATAACATAGGCTCTTGCTCAGGGATGGGTACCACCAGCAAGTACACAAACAACATTAGACCAGTTGCCTATTTATTGGGCCATGGAGTCAAAGGATTTCATCACAGAGGCATAGAAAAAACATACCATGGGTAATCAAAGTTATAATAGGGTAGCCATAAATAACAACAAAGGAAAATGAAAGACTTAGAATATATAAACATGAAGCATGAGAAAGCCACAAAGATATAAAGGACAACTTACCATATACATATTTACAAAGGTAAACATGGGCTCAATCCAATAAATGCTTGAGATGTCTACCATTAACTAACAACTCTAAAAATTTTCCATCAATATCTATGAGATACAATGTATGGTTTCCTATCTGATAATCAATAGTGTAGAGACCCATACATAGGGAATCAAATTTACCATGCTTTCCCTTGTCCTCATGCTTGCTATCCCAGAGTAGAAATAGATCACTAACTTAAAAATCTCTTGGGATGACTTTCTTGTCAAAGATCCTTTTGAGACACTCTTTGAAATTTACATGCCTCTTATGATCTTGTATTTGAGACTCATCAATCTTGATGATTCAGTCAATCCTTTCTTCATAGTGGTTCATTTATTCTTCATTCTCAATTATTTGTTACATGAATTTGTGAGCGGGCAATTGTAGATTTAGGGGCAAGACAACTTGAGTTCCATAAACAAGCTCAAAGGGGATTTTCCTAGTAAATCCCAACAAACTTTAACTATTCACCCCATTTTCTCTTATTATCATCCAAAGTCCTTTTGATGATCTTAAAAAAATTCTTATTATTGGACTTGGCCTACCCATTTCCTTGTAGATTATGATTGTAGGCATATGATAGATCTATCCCATAATCTTCAAAAAATGCACTTATTTTTTCATTTCTAAAGTACATAGCATTATCACACATGATTTTTCCTAACACTCCAAATCAACAAATCACATTATTTAATCGAAAATCGATGACTACTTGGTGGGTTGATCTTCTAGTGGGGATTGCTTCAACTCATTTTATGAAGTAGTCAATAGCCACTAGGATTCATTTATGACCAACACTTGAGGCATCTGATATTTCACCCATAAAATCCATCCCTCATTGCCTTAAAGGTCCCTTAATAGATACTAGCTGTAATAAAAGTGATCCAGATGCCTTTATTATTTCATAGAACCATTAGAATTATTCACATCTTCTTACTATGGTAGCAACATCTTTGAATAATGTGGGCCACCAATACTTGGACCTCAAAATTTTGTGTGCAGTGACTTTAAAAGTGAAGTGACCATCACACACACGACTATGGAACTCTATAATCATTGAAGAGATCTCACTCTCCACTAAAAATCTCAAGAGAAGACTATCTAGGTTCCTCCAAGCTAGGTTATCTTGTAGCAAAAGATACTTTTGGGATACTAGCTTTAGTGTCCTCCTTTGATTTTAATTTAAATGGGAGGGATAATGTCAAGACCCCCAGCTCTTAAAGATCACAGTTGATTACCTTTGTATAAGCAACTAAACATGAAATTTAACCAAAAGTAACAAGTAACTAAAAATTCAGAAATAACACAAAATATGAGAGACAATACCCAATTGTATTAATACTCTTCCAAAAGGAAATAGAACAAAGAAGATGCCACAATCTTCTTCACACTCCTCTAGGGCTCCCACACCTCTAGGGCATAAACAATAAATCTCTTCAAGAGTTCTCTCTCTCAATCATGGTCACAACAAACAACTCAAACACAGAGTTGTTGTTCACCTCCACCAGTCAGTATCAATATTGATAGTACCACAGAGTATACACACATACTCTAAATCCGAGTACATAATGCACTCCAAGTAAATCTCTCATGAACTTGCAACAACCTGAAAATCAAACTGATCTTACTTACACATGTAGATCTCACCTGATCTTGCTATATCGCAGATCAACCTGGCCTTACACACCTGCCGACCTAGATCATACACACTCAAAGAACCCTTATCCTTGCCTCACCAAGTCCTTATGATTCTCTCAACTAGCACCCCTATAGATCTTCTACCAAATCTTGCTATCCCATAGATCTACTTGATCATACACACTTGGCACTGTGGCACTATGAGGAGCTAACCTTACTCTCTTCCCTCTGAAGGAGCTAACCTTGATCTCTCTATCTAGCACACTTTACAATATAGCCCATGAGTCTATTAAATAGATCCCATACAAACAATAATTATACTTTCCAATTATAATAATTAGAAACCACAGCTCAAGACTAAAATTAGTCCTTAACATGCAAACAACCGGTTCGTTAACAAACTATTCATGAAATTGATAGTTTTAGAACCGCACAAGCGACTGATGTTGGTCCCTGTCTGTCTAGAGGTGACCAAAATCAGTCAACTCCTGACTAATGTTGGTTTCCTTGTGTACTAAATATGACCAATGTCAGTTGATCATGCCGACATCAATTGCTGTCACACTAGGAAACCTCCTCCTGTTTGCATCTGGGTGAAGCTTTTAGCTCCACAAGCTAACAATCTCCCACTTGGAGATAAATAGTTGCACCTGTACCTATACCTATACATCATCTAATTTATTTCTTGGCTTCTATCCCTCTTCAAGCTCAACCTTGAAGACCAACCACCACACAAATTATGATGCTCCTCCTGTCATCCAAGTAACCTACCACATCTAAACCTACATACCCATGTAGAGAAGTCCCTGACCCTGCATAACATGTATACTTATTGCTGGTCCCTCTTAGATACCTGAGAACCCATTGAACTGCTCTCCAATGCTTCTTTCCTAAATTGGCTACAAACTTGCTGACAACACCCACTACTAGGGCAAAAACAAGTCTAATACACATGTACTTAACCTCATCATGTGAATTGGGACCCTATTCTATGAATTGTCTATCTATAGGTGTGCTAATCAGTTCTGCATCTTGCATGTTGAACCATGCCACTACCTTATTCACACAATCATTTGGAGACAAAATCAACCTGTGACCTTCCATGTCTCTAGACACACTCATGCTAAAGAATTTCGCTACTCCCAAATTCTTCATGACATATTACTGAACTAACTTTACCCTTAGCTCAACAAATCCCTGTATGTATGCACCTACAACAAGCACATCATCCACATAGAGTAATAGGATAATGTAGCAACCATTATCCAACATGGTAAAGAAAACCACAATGGTTACAATGACATTGACTAAATCCATGCTTTGTCATCCACTTCTCAAACCTGTACCACTATCTTGCAACTTGCTCAAGACCATATGACCTAGCCTTCCATCTCACGTGTCCATCCTCTCTCTTCTTTAACGAAGGAATCCATTCATCTTTTAGTGATTTCTTTCCAACTGGCAACCCTACCAAATCTCCTATTTGGTTCTGCATCCTAAGAATCAAATTCCTCATTCATGCCATGCTCCCACTATTTCTTAGATCCTTCCTACTCTACAGTGAGAAACTAGTATAAAGAAGGGGAATAATGAATTTGAGGCTTACTTATACTTTCAGTCCTCCATATGGGCATTTGAGACTCCTTGATAGCTTGTTGTCCACCCAAAATCTATTTCTTGGTTGACCCTAGTCTGTACCCAATCGATGTTGAATCCACTTCATCATTGATGTTGATTCCTTGACTAACATCAGTTTCCACTGGTCACTGATGTCAGTTCCCTGACTGACGCCAGTAGCCACCCTACCTGACACCACCAACTTTGCTTGTCTGCATATGACTGACATCTATATCTATCTATTTGATGTCGGTTACCCCTAACCGATGTCGATACCTATGTTTTCCTGTGAGTGATGACTTCTTACCCGCGAGCTCACCTTAGATCAAAACCCTGTCCAAACTACCCTACTCAGAGTTATTCAGTCCCATCCACTGATCTCTGTCCATCATCTCCTCCATAAACACTAAGGCATTTCAGTTCTTAGGTTTGTCAAAGACATCGATCTTCTGCTTAAGAACATGCATCTCCTTTTTGCTCATGTGACCAAGCCTACAAAGCCATGTCTTTGCAACAAAAGAAGAATCAGCAATATAAGTAGATAGATAAAGAATACCTACTTTTTTACCACCTGCTAATTTAAGTGCATCTGTTGTGAGAGTTACTGTGCATCTCTCATCACGTTACTTTCTTGAAAAAATTAGCCTCATCTTCAGAACTGGGACCTGCATGACATCCTTCAACACCCATGTGTTGGTCATCTATAATTTCAGCTGCACTTCCCCTTTGCCAATACTTTAACAAGGCTCACCAACCCCTAAGTAAATCTTTCCAAAGTCTCCATGGACCTTAACATAGAAAAATACTCTATTTGGGGATGCATGGAAAGACACAACAAGATCTATAAACCAAGATTCTACTTTATCCAAGGAACATAAAAGAACAATCAGTGCAATAATACCTGCAACACATGCTTCTTTATTTCCTTCATGCTGATCTTCTACTGACCAACAATCTTTCTTTACCTACTCTTTCTTTCCATAACACCGTAATTGATCATTCTTTTTTTGAATTCCTCCATACTTTCTTCTGCCATTGCTATACTCCCACTCAATCAAAAACCCCTAAGAGTGACTTGTAATCAACAAACACTTAACAAGCTCTGGCCACCTGTTAATTGATCCTAGCTCTGATACCAACTGATTGTTAGTGGTATCAAGCTCTAAACCTGCAACCTGGCTCTGATACCAATTGTCAGGACCCCCAGCTCTTAAAGAGCATAGCTGATTACCTTTGTATAAGCAACTAAACATGGAATTTAACTAGAAGTAACAAGTAACTAGAAATTCAAAAATAACATAAAATATGAGAGACAATACCCAATTGTATTAATACTCTTCTAAAAGGAAATACAACAAAGAAGATGCCACAATCTTCTTCACACTCCTGTAGGGCTCCCACACCTCTAGGGCGTAAATAATAAATCTCTTCAAGAGTTCTCTCTCTCAATCACGATCACAACAAACAATTGAAACACAGAGTTGTTGTTCACCTCCACCAGTCAGTATCAATACTGCCAGTACCATAGAGTATACACACATACTCTAAATCTGAGTACACAATGCACTCCGAGTAGATCTCTCATGAACTTGCAACAACCTAAAAATCAAACTGATCTTACTTACACATGTAGATCTCACTTGATCTTCCTATACCACAGATCAACCTGGTCTTCAACACCTGCCGACCTAGATCATACACACTCGCAGAACCCTTGTCCTTGCCTCACCAAGTCCTTATGATTCTCTCATCCAACACCCCTATAGATCTTCTACTAGATCTTGCTATCCTGCAAATCTACCTGATCATACACACTTGGCACTGTGGCACTATGAGGAGCTAATCTTGCTCTCTTCCCTCTGAAGGAGCTAACCTTGCTCTCTTTATCTAGCACACTTTACAATACAGCCCATAAGTCTATTAAATAGATCCCATATAAACAATAATTAGACTTTCCAATTACAATAATTAGAAACCGTAGCTTGAGACTAAAATTAGTCCTTAACATGCAAACAATCGGTTCGTTAACAAACTATTCATGAAACTGATAGTTTCAGAACCGCACAAGTGACTGACGTTGGTCCCTGTCTATCTGGAGGTGACCAACATTGGTGGACTCCTGACCGATGTCAGTTTCCCTGTGTATTGAATATGACCGATGTCAGTTGATCATGCCGACATCGGTTGCTATCACACTAAGGAACCTCCTCCTATTTGCATTTGGGTGAAGCTTTTAGCTCCACAACCTAACAATTTCCCACTTGGAGATAAATAGTTGCACCTATACCTATACCTGTACATCATCTAATTTGTTTCTTGGCTTGTATCCCTCTTCAAGCTCAACCTTGAAGACCAACCACCACACAACCTATGATGCTCCTCCTATCATCCAAGTAACCTACCACATCCGAACCTACATACCCATGTAGAGAAGTCCCTAACCCTACATTACATGTATACCTACTGTTGGTCCTTCTTAGATACCTGAGAAACCCATTGAACTGCTCTCCATTGCTTCTTTCCTAAATTGGCTACAAACTTGCTGACAACACCCACTACTAGGGAGAAAATAGGTATAATACACATGTACTTAACCTCATCATGTGAATTGGGACCCTATTCTATGAATTGTCTATCCATAGGTGTGCTAATCAGTTCTGCATCCTACATGATGAACCATGCCACTACCTTATTCACACAATCATCTGGAGACAAAATCAACCTATGACCTTCCATGTCTCTAGACACACTCATGCTAAAGAATTTTTCTACTCCCAGATTCTTCATGACATACCACTAAACTAACTTTACCCTTAGCTCAACAAATCCCTGTATGTATGCACCTGTAACAAGCACATCATCCACATACAATAATAGGATAATGTAGCGACCATTATCCAACCTGTTAAAGAAAACCACAATGGTTACAATGACATTGACTAAAGCCATGCTTTGTCATCCACTTGTCAAACCTGTCCCACTGTCCTGCAGCTTGCTCAAGACCATATGTCCTGGCCTTCCATCTCACGTGTCCATCCTCTCTCTTCTTTAACAAAGGAATCCATTCATCTTTCAGTGATTTCTTTCCAGCTGGCAACCCTACCAAATCTCCCATTTGGTTCTGCATCCTAGGAATCAAATTCGTCATTCATGCCATGCTCCCACTATTTCCTAGATCCTTCCTACTCTGTAGTGAGAAACTAGTATAAAGAAGGGGAATAACGAATTTGAGGCTTACTTACACTTTCAGTCTTCCATATGGGCATTTGAGACTCCTTGATAGCTTGTTGTCCACCCAAAATTTATTTCTTGGTCGACCCTGGTTTGTACCCGACCAATGTTGAATCCACTTGATCATCGATGCTAATTCCCTGACTGACGTCAGTGTCCACTGGTCACTGATGTCAGTTCCCTGACGACACTGGTAGTCACCCTACCTAACACCACCAACTTTGCCTATCTACATATGACTAATGCCTGTACCTGTCTATTTGATGTCAGTTACCCCTGACCAACATCAGTACCTGTGTTTTCCTGTGAGTGATGAATTTTTACCCACGAGCTCAACTTGGATCAAAACCCTATCCAAACTACCCTACTCAGAGTTATTTAGTCCCATCCACTGATCTAGGTCCATCATCTCCTACATAAACACCAAGGCTTTCCAGTTCTTAAGTTTGTCAAAGACATCTGTCTTCTACTTAAGAACACGGATCTCCTTCTTGCTCATGTGACCAAGCCTACAAAGTCACGTCTTCATAACAAAAGAAGAATTAGCAATATAATTAGATAGATAAAGAATACCTACTTTCTTACCACCTGCTAATTTAAGTGTATCTACTGTGAGAGTTACTGTGCATCTCTCATCACCCAACTTTCTTGAATAAATTAGCCTCATCTTCAACACCCATGTGTTGGCCGTTTGCAACTTCAGGTACACTTCTCCTTTGCCAATACTTTAACAAGGCTCACCAACCCCTAAATAAATCTTTCCAAAGTCTCCATGGACCTTAACATAGAAAAATACTCTATTTGGGGCTACATGGAAAGATGCAACAAAATCTATAAACCAAGATTCTACTTTATCCAAGGAACATAAAAGAACAACCAGTGCAATAATACCTGCAACACATGTTCTTTATTTCCTTCATGCTAATCTTCTACTGACCAATAATCTTTCTTTACCTACTCTTTCTTTCCATAACACCATAATTGATCATTCTTTTTTTTGAATTCCTCCATACTTTCTTCTGCCATTGCTATACTCCCACTCAATCAGAAACCCCTGAGAGTGACTTGTAATCAACAAACACTTAACAAGCTCTGACCACCTATTAGTTGATCCTAGCTCTGATACCAACTGATTGTTAGTGGTATCAAGATCTAAACCTGTAACCTGGCTTTGATACCAATTGTCAGGACCCCCAACTCTTAAAGAGCATAGTTGATTACCTTTGTATAAGCAACTAAACACAGAATTTAACCAGAAGTAACAAGTAACTAGAAATTCAAAAATAACACAGAATATGAGAGACAATACCCAATTGTATTAATACTCTTCCAAAAGGAAATACAACAAAGAAGATGCCATAATCTTTTTCACACTCCTCTAGGGCTCCCACACCTCTAGGGCGTAAGTAGTAAATCTCTTCAAGAGTTCTCTCTCTCAATCACGGTCACAACAAACAACTCAAACACAGAGTTGTTGTTCACCTCCACCAGTCAAGATCAATACTGCCAGTACCATAGAGTATACACACATACTCCAAATCTAAGTACACAATGCACTCCAAGTAGATCTCTCATGAACTTGTAATAACTTGAAAATCAAACTGATCTTACTTACACATGTAGATCTCACCTGATCTTCCTATACCACAGATCAACTTGGCCTTGCACACCTGTCGATCATACACACCTAAAGAACCCTTGTCCTTGCCTCACCAATTCCTTATGATTATCCCAACCATTACCCCTATGGATCTTCTACCAGATCTTACTATCCCACAGATCTATTTGATCATACACACTTGGCACTGTGGCACTATGAGGATCTAACCTTGCTCTCTTCCCTCTGAAGGAGCTAACCTTGCTCTCTCTATCTAGCACACTTTACAATAAAGCCCATGAGCCTATTAAATAGATCCCATACAAATAATAATTAGACTTTCCAATTACAATAATTAGAAACTGTAGCTCAAGACTAAAATTAGTCCTTAACATGCAAACAACCGGTTCGTTAACAAACTATTCATGAAACCAACAATTTTAGAACTGCATAGGTGACTGAAGTCAGTCCCTATTTGTCTAGAGGTGACCGATGTTAGCTGACTCCTGATTGATGTCAATTTCCCTATGTATTGAATATGACCGACGTCAGTTGATCATGCCAATGTCAGTTGCTGTCACACTAAGCAACCTCCTCCTGTTTGCATTTGGGTGAAGTTTTTAGCTCCACAACCTAATAGATAATTCAAAGTAATTAGATAATAAATATATCTTTATACCAAGGAGAATGGTTGTACTTAGATTTAGGGTTATTAACCACCCTTTCTACATTATTCACTTTCATATCCTATAAATTTTCTTCGATCATTAGCTTAGCCAAACCCATGCCTCTGACCAACTTAGTAGTCTATATCTCTAAGTCATATTCTTGAAGTTTGTTAACCCATTGACACTTTTTTTAGTAGATTCATTTTGAGTTAATATGTCCTTCACCATAGTGTGGGGGACATAGGCTATAATATTTAAACTCAAAATGTAAGATCTGAATTGCTTGATAACCTTTAAAAGAGCAAAGGCTTGTTTCTCCATTATGGTATATCTTAACTCAGATCCTTGTAATGCTTTAATGAAAAAGGAAATTGGATAATCATGACCATAATTATTTTGTAGCAGTGTTATGGTAATAGCATGTGTGGAGGCAAATGAAAAGATTTGGAAATATTTTCTATAATCTAGACTAGTAAGCACTAGGGTAGTTTTCACAGCTACCTTGATATCTTGAAATGACTAAGTGGCCTTCTCCTCCCACTTTATAGTTTGATCCCTCTTTAACATTGAAGTGATAGGTAGGGTAATCTCTGAAAAGTTGGAAACAAACCCTCTAACAAAATTAATCTGGACAAAGAAAGATTGAATACCTTTCTTGATCTGTGGGATGGGTACTTTGTCAATGGCCCCCATCATTTTAGGGTCTATCATGACTCCTTGTTGAGATATAATGTGTCCTAATAACTTTAACTTTTGTACTCAAAAGTGGAATTTTTTGGGATTGAAGGAAATCTGAAACTCCCTACATCCAATAAGCATTTGTTCCAAATGCACCAAGTGGTCACTTCTCTTCTTGGAATACATTGTAACATCATCCTAGTATATAACAATGAATTGGTTGATCAGTCCAGTAAAATCTACATCCATTTCTCTCTATTGAGTGGCATCTACATTCATCAAACCAAAAGGCATTTATATATACACATAAGTGCCCCATGGGGTAGTGAAAGCAATCTTGGACCTTTCAAACTCCTTTACCACCACCTGGTTATAACTAGAAAATCCATCTAGAGTTGATAATAGTTTAGATCTAGTAACATCTTGGAGCATGTTATCCATGTTAGGAAATGGATAATTGTCCTTCAATGAATCCTTGTTTAAGTTTCAAAAATCAACATAGCTAAATATCTTCATTTTTATTTCTAATAAGAACTAAGTTTGCCACCCATGTTGAATACCTGATAGATTGAATAATCCCACCATCTCTTATTTTTTTTAGTTATTATTACATTTTAGTGGATAAGATGGTATTGATAGTCTACTATTTTTGGTATAATGGTTTTGCATCAAGGTGAGGAGAAATAACATGCTGGAACAAATCTTCCCTATAAGCCTTCAACTCTGAATATGACCATGCTATGTAAACATGGTACTTATTTAATAGCAAGATGAATGTTTCATTTCCCTTCTTACTTAGGTGAGTATTGAGCCAAATATTCCTTGTATTTTATTATGTCCTAATATTAATCTCAATCACATCCTTCGATATAGAAGTGCTTTTATATTTGACTCTGTCAGCTCCATCGAAGGATGCTTCTAGACTAACCAATCCTCTAAGGATAGTATTAGTATTTAACTAGATTATTTCCTTCCCATATAAGGTTTCTTTTCCATCACAAACCTATACTATAGAGTCTCATTCTATAATGGTTCCTTAAAACTCATCTATATAACACACAAACCTCTTTATTTGATCATCATTGTCAAAGACTTGCCAATGATCGATGCTATCTAGGATAGAGGGTCTTACCAGTATCTTAACCTCATATCACAAAAACGATTTCCATGTTCAACCTTAAATTCTATAGCCCTCTTTGTAAGCATATCTTCTATGTGATTAAGCTCTTAGGCATGGTACTTAATATTGAAAGCATCAAACCATTCCAAGTAGTCCCATACAACATTTAGGTACTGATTCAACCTTTTTTGGTTTGTGGTATAAATAGATTAGATTTGTTTTACCACTAGCTTTTAATAAAACTTAACTAACAACTTGAATCCATACTCACGAGTGATCTAGAGTCCAATTAGGAGTGCTTCATATTCTAAAATATTGTTTGTTCACTGGAAGGCTAATTGAAAAGAGTATCTATAAACCTAACCCTTAGGGTTATTAAAAATAACCCCAACCCCATTTCCAGTGTTTGAACATCCTTCATTAAAATTCATGGTCCAAATGGAGTCTTCATCATTGATATTAGTGTCAGGAGGTAGCTCTATGTACTCAACACTTCCCAAAAAATTCTTAATGTTTGTATCTACATACAACACTTCATTCAATTGGTATTTAGGATATTCTAAGACATGAATAATTTTTATCTCCCTATTTAGTAAAACCATTTTCCCATCTAAAATTATAGTTGCATAAGAAATATCCATCTAAACACTACCTCTAATACTAGTATCCCATTTTCTAGATAACAACATACCCCATTTTAATGGATAATCTAAAACAACAACATCCATACTCAAAAATTTATTAGGGTATTGTGTAATCTATACCACCAATCCCTTGATCACACCAATAAGAGTTAATTCTCTAGAATCTATGGTGATCCATCATCCATATGTTGTAATTATCCTTGTGAAAAGTTCATTCATCACAACTAGTGGCATGATATTACAAGATGCACTAGAGTAAAACATGTAGTTATGGATAATTAGTCTATTAATTATTAGGGTGGTATAGAATGGGTCAACATCCATTTGACTCTCTACTAATTTTATTCCTAATTATACCTCTAAGTGATGCTTAGGAGATCTTGAGGTGTTTTCACCTTTCACAGGGAGAGTGAGAGGAAGCTCAGCTTCAACGATTTCATTGTCAGTGATTTTCTCTATGAGTCACAAATACTCAAAATCTCTCTTCCTATGCTCCAAAATTTTAAGAAATTACAAAAAGGGTACTATGACCGTCAATTGAATTAATACATGGGCCACATCACAAATATTATATTTGGGTAAAGGATTGTTTGTGGGTAAGCTTATAACATTTTCATTTGGGATACATCCTTTAAGAGTTAGGGGAACAAAAGTATGAGAACTAGCATTCTTAACTTCAATTTTCAAGGGAGACATCCTAGGTTCATCTTTCTTGGGAATTCTAGAGAATAAATGAGTTTGATTCTTGGTCTGATTACTTATTGGTTGACACTATTGGGTGTAGAACCAGGCCTGGAGGTACCTTAGGCCTCTTTACTCCCTTTGGTCTCTTTTTCTTTAGTCTCTACTTTAGAAGAAACAATTTTTTTGTCTTTTGGAGGAGCATTTTGGTCCTTAATTCTTAAATTGTACTTCTTTTCTTGGACAATTACTACATGGATCATCAACTATCAGTCCTCAATCAATAGAGGAGAGTCTCCATATTTTTATTTCATCATTGATCTTAGAAACTCAAAGTCATGAGCTAATAACTCATATTCATCATCATGTTTATTTTATAGATAAAATATAGGGATGGGACCCTTACCTTTTCACATGCTCTCTATAATAATTGAGTAGTGGTAACACTCATTATCTCCATTGATGGAGAATCAACCATCACATCTATAATGTAAAACATTCATATGCTAAGGTATCTTCACAATCAAAGTTAATTAAGGCACTCACAACTTCCTCTTTGAAAGTGTAAATTTATATTTCTTGGAATTCAATAATGTATATATCATCTTTATTAGATGCAACGTCAAATCCATCTACATCTTGACCACTATCACAAACTATGCTACAAGGGGGATGAGGGAGGAAACATTTATCACACTAGTTGATGTTACAATTGACTATGTTGATTTTCCTAGCTAAAGGATCTAGTACTTCCCTTATACTTCCCTAGTTTTGGTTTCTTTCATTTCAGTCATACTTTGCCAGGCCTTTTCCATTATCATTATTATTAGATTGGAAAGGTGGCCTACCTTGACCTTGATCTTAGGGATGATTCTTTTCATCTCTCTTACGATATCTCCTATCATAATGATTAGAAGAACCTTGAGACAACCCCTTTTTGGTTTTAGGCAACTTGTAAGAGATCTCTTTCACTACAGTGGCTAGAGTCTTTATTGTTTACTCCATTTCTACACTCTTGTGGGAGGATTGATGCTCTTAGGATTCACCATCTTGACATTATCCCTCTTGTTTAAAGGCTTACCCATAGCTTTGATATTATTTTCTATTTGGATAGCCAAATTGAAATCCATACTTAAATTTGTGGGAGCCTTATCTCTAAGATAATAGGTTGCCTTCTTGTCAAATGCATCATAATACTTAATCAAAGAAGTAGCACCACTAGGTTTTATTCCTTTCGATAGCCTCCTCAATACCTTACTAAATCTAGAATTGAAATCCTTCACAAACTCATTAGTATTCCTCTTGAGGTTCTCAAACTCAATAAACAAGAATCTAGGGTCTATAATATCACCATATTACATCTTGAATGTATCAATCATAGCTCTCCATGTGTTTATGGATCCATCAGGGAGGGATTTGAACCATTCCCAAGCATCATCCTCAAGTGTGTTCATAAATATGTCTATACATACATCTTATAGATCTATCTCATAATCTTCAATGACATTTAAGAAGGCTTTTAGATGTTATTCCCCAAACACTACATTATTTCCTTGAAACTTAGGTAACACATTTAGAATCTTCATAGGGATATCATTGGGGAAACCAAGCATACCATTAAATTTTATAGGTATAAACATTAGGATCATAAATGATCTACATCTATTATCCAATCCTTGATCATCTTCTCCATCATTATCATTGTCCACATTAAACATCCTCCTCCTCAGGTCATGGTCTCCCATTTTTGAATCTAAAGATGAAGGTGAACCAGGGGATGGTTGAGGATGAATACTATGTGGAGGAATTGAAGGAGAGGAAATAGAGTGAATCCTTAATGGTCTAGTAGGAGGTGAAAGACTTCTTTATGGATAAGGAGATTGACTCATAAGGAGCTCAAATTTCTCTGAAGCACTCTAGTATCCTTCAACCAATGGGATTTATAAAAAATAGGTTAAATATAATGGGGGATGAACTAATTATATCTTACTTGATTACTTGATCTCTATCCCATAATAGGTTTCAACACTTGTTTTCTTTTGGATGGAACTTTTAACTCAGGGATAAGCTCTTTTGAAAGGAAGACCTAGTAACCTCCAAATTTGTAGATCTAAAGAAAACTCTTCAAAATAGTGAAGAGTACATATAGTAGGCACTAATCTTTAAAACTTGAAATAATAGAGTCACCACTAGAAGCAAGACTTCTAGACCTAAAAAGACAAAGTTATACATAGCAACTGATGAGATAACAACCTTTATAAATTTAAAACAACTTCAAGAATATCAAGTAACTTCTCTCAAAATAGAGGTGAACATCCCTAGTGGAGTCACCAAGAAAATATGCAAAGGTGTTAATGAACTAAGGATGAACAAATCATTATGGTAATAGTATAGAGTGAAACAAATAAAAACACTTATAACTCTTCTACAAGCATGTCCCTGGCAATGACACCAAAAAAGTGTTGGTTCCCAGTTATACAAACATATCATTTAACCTTGCATACTTGGAAATAATCGAAAACTAAGATGAGAAACCACTAATATGTCATTATATCCAAAGAAGGGTTTAACATCTGAAATGGACTAAATAGATAAAATGATTGGGAGGCACCTATAGAGGGTATGGTTAATTCCTGACTACTTTTGGCTCGGCCTGAACTAAGGTGAGAGGACATACTGAGGTATCTTTCTCACATGAAGGAGTTTAAAACTTCAATCTTTATGAGGATTATTGGTAAAAAATAGGAAATATGACCAAAGCATAACCAAACTTATACACTTAACTTGAGAAGGGTTGTCATATGAAATTCACAAATGATTTACATCATATACAAGCTACTAAAGATAGATGAGAGTGTGGCTGAAATTTTCATTTTGGCAATTATTTTGAACAACAGGGAATAAGTTAGAATTACAACACTAAGATTTATATCATACATAGTGAACACACTTTAAACATGTAGGGTTTTATGCATCCATGAGGTAAAAAACACTTATGATATGCAAACAACATGTTATCTATAGGGTAAAATAGGGTAAAAATATATTTATTTGAATGATGGATAAAGGTGTGGATGGACAGTAACTGAGCATGGAGAAGTTCAAAAAATATCTATACTATATTCATTAACAAATGTTTTTTAGTTTATAAATAGGTAAAATAAATCATGCACAAATTATCCTCAAAATTTTATAAGCAATACTGCAAATAACCCTTCAATTACTCCCTATAACTGAATTCATGAGCCTAGGACTACCCTTAAAAAGGGCATCAATGTTTTGTTCCAAAATATCAAAATAGAAAGGATTTTATACTCTAGTTTTAGACCCTAAATGACTACCATGAAGAATAAAACATTAGATAACCAATCTATTGAGCATATAAAATAGAAAATTATACTTCAACAATAAGAAGGAACAATAAACCATGAATGGATTTCATTTATCAACTAAATCAAATCTAAATATAATTTGTCTTGAAAATTATATAATAGAACACTATGTGAAACAATTTTTTAACAAGGGAAACATTTTGAATGTTCTCAAATCTTTCCAATGATTTTATAATAGAAATCAATTTGGCACCAGAAAATCACATAGGGAGGACTCTCTAAGATATATATTCAAACTAAAAAATTAACCAAGATTTGTAAAGGGACAAACCCCCTTTACTTATATAATTTTTGCTAAGCTTTGAAAATTCCTAAAGATGCTCCAACTAGAAAATTCTTTCATGGGCGTGGAGTTTATTGTAATAGACATGATTCCTCGGATTTGTGCTTGTGCTTCTATGATGATGACAAGCATGAAACTCCACTATGGTAGAATATTTTTTAGTTATACACATGGAGAATAATTTTTCAAGGGACAAAATGACCTTTGTCTCTTTTCATAATAAAACAAAAAACATTCCTTTCCTATACATATGACTAATCAAACTAACTTTGAAATGGGCATGCCACTAATGGGTGGAGTATAATGGTTTATTAGTGGGAAACAAGAAGAAAAGAGACAAAAGAAGAAAGAATATTAAGAAAGAAAGGAAGGAGGGGTGGTGTCAGCTTAGAAGGAATTGAAATACCTGGTCATGCTCTAGAATTGATGTTGATAGCTGAATCCTTTGCCAATCTGTTCTTATATTTAGTATATTCATTGATCATGGAGGCAAGATCCTTTTGGTCTAGGCCAACTTGGTACTTGAATTTAATTTTGTATTCCTCAATCCAGGTGGTGAACTTTTGAAACAGGACCTATTTATACTCCACTAATATTTAGAATTGGTCATAAGATTTCTCAAGTGATACTAACTGCCTTATTTGTTGGCATCTAAGGCTCTTTGTGGTGCATCAATGAGGCTTTTTAGGGCAACACTTATTGCCTCTTCTATCAAGTCACCTACACTACCAAGGTTCACCATTTATATAAGGGTACAATCTATTTCCTTCATAGCAGTCTTGAGAGACTAATCTTCCAATTTCAAATCAAAGACACCATCCTTGAGCATCATCAATTGATGCTTGATTTCCAATTGGTATTCTCTAAGACTTTTTTGATCATTGAGAGTGATGATTTTATTTGCCACTAAAAACTTAGTGGCCATACTTCACATTTCATCCACCTTAAGCTAGATCTTTTCTTAGTTTTTTATGTTTGCATCATAAAGGAACATTTGGGCTTCAAAATATCCCTTTTTATCCACTATGTCATCCAATCATTCTAGTGTTGAGTGGATTATTTCTTTGGCTTTGGTGCTTAAATGCTTTTTCCAATCTTTTGTGGTGCATCCTCTAGCTTTAAAATCATCACCACGACCAAGGTCCAATGATCTAATGGAGAAAAGAGGAAGGTCTAGAGCCTTAAAGGTAGTTAGAGTTACTTCTTGAGGCTCACTCAATAAATTTTGCAAGTATTAGATCATAACCTAGTTTTCTACCTTCAAATATTCCATGATGGCTTTATCTTTATCCATTATTTGTGCCACCATGTTAGCCAAGACTTTTGAGGTGTGCTTCATCTCCTTTTGTGATGGATCCCCAAGATTTATAAATATATATGGAGTAACTTTCTATGGGAGCATATTTTTTTAATGTATCAGGTGGAGGGACAACTACCTCAACATTCCTTTCTCCCTTGTCAATGTAGGTGGTTCTAGAATGTGTTTTGGAATTCTTAGGGGGATTGGCCTTATGCTTCTAAATAATATTCATTACATCAATTACCCCTATTTGATCATAATATCTTCCTTCTCCTTTACTTATTTTATGACCCAGAGAAGAGGCTTAATTTGAAATCCCACTAAAGTTGTAAATATTGTGGATGGCCTTGAGACAATGAGGGGTGGTGTCAATGATGAACTAGTTGTAGGGAGTGCTAAAAGACTGGGTTGTGGGCTCAATAAAAATTATTCAATGTCTTCATCACTTTATCTTTACCATCCATCTCCATTCCATACTTCTCTAAAACTATCTCTATTTATTCCAAAACATCAAAATATGGCCCAAGCTAGTGGGACTCCATGAGCAATTTACCAGTAGAACTCCCTTATTCCATGGGTTAGCTGGAGGGCCCTATAACCACTTCACCTTTATTATTTGGATGAGTCCCTAGGTCATAAGAGGCTATGGTAACTTCCTTATTTCACTTGGGTAAATCTTCACCAATCATGGCTTTGGGACCTTTATTATGGGTTAAAACATGAATCTTGATGAGAGGAAGGAAACCCCAGGGTAATTTAATGGAAGTAACACTCCTTGAGATACCTTCCTCAACATCTTTATTTGATGGATCTAACTCAATTTATTCTAAAATGGTAGGGGTACCATTTTATAATTTTTATCCCCCACCTTCCTCTATATTTACCCTCTCCTTTGGTGTTGATCTCAACGCCTTTGGAGAGGAAAGAGCATCTGGTACTACTTCGATAGCTACCTATTCTTATTTTTGTTTCTCCACCTCTGTATTACCAGTGGAAACTTGGTCATCACACTCTATCTCACCCCCATTTCTTCCATCAAATTTTTAAATGTCCTCAACTTCATGAGCCTTATTTAGACTAGGCAATTGAGAAATGATATTTTTAACAAATGCCTCTGTATCTGGGGAAGTTATCTCTTTCTCAAGAGGGACTTGAGCCTAGGTAGTTGCCTCAACTCTAACCTATACAACATAATTAAAATATATAAAGTCATCTGAGGTTAAGGCATGTTCCTCATCACCTTTGCTTTCTATTTCTAAGGGTCCTTCTTTTATAAATAAACCCATAGTCAAGACCTTTATTAGGGTTTGGGGCCTCTTCATGTGAGTCCTTTGCCCAATATTCACTTGAATAGGAGTGAAGGCATGTTTTTTATTCATCAATTCAATAATAGGTCTATCTTCAACTAAATTTTCCTCCTCACTCATATCCCTTATTCTTTTGTCAGATGAGGCTTGGTCCTCTCTTCTCTTCATATGGATTTATTTGGGTAGTGGGTCTTTGAATACAAATTCCTTCTTCTTTATTGGTGACCTACTTGGAGGTTTTAGAGCTTTCTTGACTCTCTTCTACTTTGGTTTTTCCCCCTAGTCCTGACCTCCTCTCTTTTTTGAATATATTATTGGGGGAGGATCAACTATCACTTATTGTTTAGGTGGATCATGTGGGACTATAGTTAGGATGGCCATAAGAATGGTCATTGGAATGGTGAGTACTATTGGGGATCCCTTTCCTAAAATAGATATAGGGGTGGCACTAGCTAGTATGACCTACCCCTTAAGAATCTTATCCCAATTTTCTACCAAGCTTGTTATTTTTAAAAAGGATAACCTAGCCTTAGATTTTTCTATTGATATCTTCTCCACATCCACTGGCTTGGTGAACTTAGTATCCCCAAGCTTGCATTTTCCTTTACTTGATGTAGATAATGGGAGAGCCACATGGTCACCATTGTATACTAGAATTAAAAACTTCATCTCTTTAACCTCCATCAGCTCTTGAAGGGTAGGAGTATCATATGCATCAAGGTTGATCCCATATTCCTTAAGCCATCCAAGGGTTCTCTTCATGATTCACACTAATCTACTAGGGATGGAATCATCCACTTGACCACTAAAATTTAGCTGGGTAATGAGCTAGGCTTCAATGTTGTTTGTGTTATATAATGAAGACAGTGTCAATTTGTCATCCACCATGTCTTTGGAGATGGGAGCAATGTTTTATGCTATAACTTCTTATACTATCAGCCTCATAAATTCCCATTTTTGGACATCTTTTTTAGTGGTGTAATCAGACTAGATGTCCTCATAATGTGATTGATGTAATATCACATTAGTATCCATATTTACCAACTGCCTAATGTCATAATTGGGTTAAGGTGGCATCTTATCAAGCATATATAGGTCCATCTCCTAATCTAAACCCTTTGCCTTAGTAATTAAAGGACATGAATAATACCTTATTACCACATGAAATTTGAAAGGATTATTGATCTTCTTAGCTAAAATCATTTCATTTGGTAGAAAAATTTATCATCTCAATTCTATCATCACAAACGTATCATCCAGATACCTCAACAACTTGTATGGAGACCCCAAGCACCTAGTAACCTTGATGTTTGTGAATGTTTTGAGTTGTATGTATGTGGTACCATAATTTTAAACTACTTGTTTGGATATTTTAGATATATTATTGAGGCTCCTCAAGGGATAGAAAACACTCATCATGGGTTTGAATAAGTAATTATGAACACTATAAAAATTATTCTTGGACCCTTCTAGGATAACTTTTGGGTATACTTCATATATTCTCATTCCTAAAGGGTTCCTAGTGAGCCTTTGAAAAGTCATATTGTGCACTAATTTTTACATTAATTAATTAGACATGTATAAATTACCTATTAATGCTTCTTCAGAAATAATTGTAACTTTGAGATACATCATTTGCATATGCAAATTATCACTAATCATGGCCACCCAGTCTAGCTTTTTCTTCCCTTCCAACATGTAGATCATAATTAGGAACATCCATAGTTATAAATTTTATATGATAGGCATCTCATATATCTTGGTAGCCATGGAAATAATACACTGGGGTAGTTCATTAAACTCTACCAATTCCAAATTATTAGACATTCTAAAGACCTTTTATCTCTTCTTTGCCAACCAATTTACAACATCATAAATTGCCTTTTCATCCTTTTTAGCATACACTTAGCATTCCTCTAAGGAGAGTGTAATGTTTTCTAGCTAGGAGAATTCTGAGCATGGTATTGAGGACTAAAGGGGTAAAGGAGCACACAACTAAATGAATACCATCAACAATAGTCCTAGTGTTTGGTTGGTATGCTCTAGCACATGTAATAATGAGTTATAGGTATGGATCAACTAGGAGGAAAGTTGTCATGGGTTTTTATCTAAGTTTTTGCTAACTACATTTAGAAGAAAGAAGAAACTAAGGTTAAAAGGTCTTGGGTTTGACGTTGCCCAGATTTAGTATGCACCATATCCAAGCATTGTGGGAGCTCCTCTTTAGCTATGGAGGAAACACGTATAGTAAGAAAGAAACTTTGAACAAAAAGAATGTTAGAAAAGGATATGGTGGAATGCCAAGCTACACGTTCGGTCCCAAAAGCGTAAAGCTCCTTGAGGGATGACAGTCCACTATTTAAAGAAAAGACTTTTGTATAAAAAGAAATGATAAAAGACTTAAAGAAATGGAAAGGTAGAATGTTGTGTACCTATTCCCTATAGTTTGTGAGTCTCAGAATGTTACAAAAATATATCCAAAGGTTTTGTCTAGTCTATGGGCTATTTGGATAGGTTTTCTAGTTTGTTAGTTTAGAATACAGTCACTGATGTTGGTGTGTCTTTAGAGGTCGGTAAGGAATGGTGCCAATGTCGATTCGATTATCGATGTCAAAAGGGGCAGTGGGCCTTGGACGGGTTTTGGAATATTTTTGTGATGGACAAAAGAGTTTTTGGGAATTAAGAGGTTGGTGTAAGGTTGTGGGAAGGTGGATGAGGTCTGAAGAAGGGTTGAGGTAGTGGGTTGGTGTGTAAAGAGGGTGGAGAATAAGGGGAAGGCCTTTTAGCCCCTCCATAGAAGAAGTCAGGCCTCTTGACAGTATTTATAAATATCAAATCGAAACTAATTAACAATGTATTCTAAAATACTGAAATGAGAAGCAAAATACTTAGCTCTATTAGGTGAAAAACTAAAGGTGTCAGAATGCTTATCCCCATTGTGGCTGATGTTGAGGTCCTCATACAATGTTTCAATCTAGTCTATGGAATGACTTGTGTAGAGCTTTGGTAGCTAGGAGAATGATAGTTGAGTTCTAATGCTTGAGATCAAGGTGTGTACATCAATGTGCAAGAAGGTGGGGGGTGAGCTCAATGTTTAGAGCTTGGCTTATGTAATCGACGCCGGTGATCCCGCTGGCATTGGCTTCGGATTGACTAAAGTCGGCAGAGGGAGAATAGGTAAAAGGGAGCTCTTTACCCATTTCTCCATCCACCAAGTGCCTTTTCTATTGGAGAATGGTCAAAACATGGGTTTATGAGGCACGAGAGTTGGTTAGGGAGTGAGAATAGGTCATGGGTAGTTAAGATTTGGAAGACCTAGTCTCAGGGTGACTCATAGGCTAAGAAATGGTCTTAGGGTGAGGTGTTTAGGTGAGGTGTCTAGGTGAGGTGTCCAAGGTGAAAGGGGTTCAAGTGTGGGCTAGGAGTGTTAACATTTAGAAAAGGACCAAGGGGGGTTCACATGATATTAGTGTCTACATTTGCCCCTTTTTGTCTTATGGTTTATCCTGATGAACTGTAAGACAAAAATAGATGTAGGTTGCCCCAGGTATGGGATGAGGTATTCCCCCTCAAAGTGGGAATCAAGAGAAGGTAATCCAAAATTAGGTGCCAATTTGATAGGTAGTGGATGGGTAGGGTGAGGTTAGAGTGTGAATGCTGAAATAGTTGAGATTGTACATATGCCACTTCATGTGATAAGTAGGACAAATTGTCACAGGCAAGGTTGAGAAGGATTAAAATCAAAATAACTAGTCCCTAACTTATTAGTGGTAGCTGATTGGGTTAAAATGATCAAAGATGTATCTCTAATGGCCGAGGAGGACTAAAATCAAAGTAATCGGTCCCCAGCTTATTAGTGGTAGCTGATTGGGTTAGATCGATCAGAGTTGTAGCTCTAATGGTCATCATGTTCTAAGTATCTGGGCTAAGAAGTGCTCCTAAAAAACATGAAAATGTCATAGATATTAGGGATCAACTTGGTCGTGATCTAAAAATAGGTGTGAGGGGTGCGTATAATTTGCTAACTATTTGTGAGGTAGCATATGCAATCAAAACAACCAAGGTAGAGTTGTCTCAAAAGTGGTCATGGTTTAAGGAGATAGTCGTGATCTCCAAGGTCATTTATCGAGTTAGGTTTGAGATATAAGTGCTCTCGATTGTTGTTGTGTGTTGTGGCTAGGGAGATGTATGTGATCTCCAATGTGCCCCATGAGAAGTCTAAGGTGACTTCTACAGTGTCAGGGCTAGTTGTTTGGTCATGATTTTGGGCAGTTTAGGATAGGCGGTGAGCCTAAGGTTTAGATAGTTCGTCCATTAGGTACACGAATGGGTGAATGGCTAAGCTAACCTCAGAAGACCCCATGTCAACTGAGTGTTGCCTATATAGCCCCTATTTTAAGGGCCTCAAGCCAATTTAGTTCTTCCAAAAGGGAAGAAGAGTCAAAGAGGTTGTTGGTTGGTTTGGTTATGTTAGTGTTTTTAGCATTTCCCATATGTTTAATGGTACATATTTGAAATGATGAGTGTATGATGATGTTACAGCCTTTTCCATATTGTGTGATGGTGTATACTGTAACATAAGTTATGTGGTTTTTCATCCTTAGCAAATTTCCATATTAGTGACGGTGTATGCTAAAAATGAAATGAGTTTATTTATGCTTTAGAAAGTTTCCATATTAGTGATGGTATATGCTTGACATAAATTGTGTTTTGGTTGATAGTTTCCATGTGTATTGTTTTCCATAGAAACTAATGTGAATGGGCTATGATAATTTGCATAAAATAAATGGGTATTTGCATTAAATAAATCATGAGGTTATGTTAGTGGTTAGAAAATGTTTGGGCTGTATTTTATCAGAAACATGTGATGTTATTCATGATAAAATTGAGTTGAATGTTAGGTTCATAACTCTATAGTGATGATGATATGTGAGCATATAATTCTAAGACACTGTGTCTTAAAAGATAAACTGGCATGTGATGAAGGTATGTAAGAAGTGAAAGGCACGTTAATCTTTCATTTACAAGGACCATAATGATAGAATAGATAGGGTTTTTACAAATAAAATCCCCGTTCATGCATTACATCGTTTGACCATTGGTTTTTGTGTTAGAGAAGTACCCTAATCACTTGATGTTAAGTGAGCTCAAAGTCCCTTGAGTATTTTGGGGTAATAAGTGTGATTATGTGATATGTGAGGATAACATAACCCTTTTTAGCAGGGTTAACTTTGCCCCTTTTATAGGTGACCCTGAGAATGACTATAGGCAAGTCCATGACTTAATAGTTTGTCAATCAATTTTTTTGGTAGACTAATCAATGCAGGAAGTCTACGTGGGGATGTTTCTTTTTGTTTTGTGGTCATGTGAAGCTGATCGATGCAAGAAGCTTCTGAGAGGGTGTTGTTCTTGTATCAAAATTTGGGCATAGCCATCTTTTGAGGGAGTGGTCTATATTTTGCTTTGTATGTGTTGATTCTTTTGCATAGCTATCCTTCAAGGGAGCAGTCTATTAATTATAGAAATAATGCAACTATCCTTCAAGGGAGTAGTCTACATTTATAGTTTATGACCATTTAATGTTTTGTTAGGCATCCCAGTTTTATATGTTTTTGTTGACTAAAGTTTTAGTCATGGACTAGACAATAGAGGTTTAGGGGTTTCCCTTTTATTAGGACAAAGCATAAATGCTTAAAAAAAGGGTTAACCAATTATTGTAGGGAAAAAGGGGTTGAAAAGAATAGGAATGAGGGATGATGAGGGTTGCTCAAGGGAAGAGCTCAAGTTAAACATCAAGTGAATAATTACTTGGTTAACAGTAGAATGGTCATAGATGCAAGGCATTAAGGGGCTCAAGTTTTGGCCAGCCTTCAAGAGAAGACAAATGATAAGTGCATGATCCATACTTGTGCATTATGATATAAGGTCCGAGCCAATTAGGAGCAAACTTGCCTCATTTAATTCTTTCCATAGTGGTCACATGTTGGTTTTCTTTAAGGATGAGATCTATGATATTAAAATCTTGCTCTTTTAGATTTTTGTTGTAGGCACGCTTGATGCGACCTTGGTAGATATGAAGATGATTAAGAGTGGCAAGATGATGTTCATCGAGTAACTGAAGTTGTGTTAATCAATCTTGATGAAAGTCATCATTAGAGAGGATGTCATGCAAGGAGATCAACAAGTTGGTCAATGCTTGGCAAAGAAAAGTCATCCTTTGGGCAAGCTAGGTTGAGGTCACGATAGTCAGTACAAATTTGAATTCCCCCTATTGTTTTTGTGATAGGGACAATGTTTGACACCCATTATGGATAATCAATGGGTTGGATAAATGAGACAAAGAGAAGACATTGAAGCTCCTCTTTGACAAGGAGTGTCATGCGAGGATGCATCTTATGAAGCTTTTACCTAATAAGCTTAGTTTTAGAGGGTGGGACCCTGATCTTCTAGGTTGTAGTCTAGAATCTCAGAATCACTGAAGGTGACAGAGGCAACTATAGGTAATGATTTGACTAAAGTAGCCAGTGGTTGGGGGTCTTCAGGTTGGACCTCCACTACTTATAAAGCTTTGATCAAGGCTTGGCAATAATGTGGAGAGCTTTGTATTAGGTCATACAAAGACATCTTCATAGGGGTTTGGTGAAGTTGTTTCACCATGGAGTCATGAATTGCTTTTGAAGATGTTGGTTGAGATGTGCCCAAGATAGAAATCTTGGGTTTTGGTGGTTGAGAAGGCTTGGAAAATGGATATGTCCAAGGGATAGAAACCTACTCTTTTCCTTTATCCTTTAGGGTTTGGGACCTAGTGGCCACATTAACAGTGTTGATTTCAAATAAAGGGGAAGAAGGTGGTAGAGGGACCATAATCTCATGTTGGGATCTTGATTCAAGTGAGGAGGTTTGGGAGACATGGGATGGTGTCAGTAGTTTGTCACAAAGGTGGTCAAGAGAATCCTTAATGAGCAGGGTGTCCTTTTTTAGGTGTTGGTGAATGACAACCTTAAGAGCATAGCAACTCTCAGTATCATGCCCAAGTGTGTAATGATATAAGCATATTTGAGTGTCATCGAACCAAGATGGTTTTGGTCTGAGAGGTTGGTATGGTTTAATGGGTGGGAGAATGATGCTAGAAGACTGCAACAATCAACATAACAATGAAGCATAGGAACTCACTAATGGGTTTGCACTCGTTGTTGCAGTAAGGGTTGACAAATTCTATTTAGGAGTTGTAGGGGGAGTTTTTCATACCACATTTTTGGTTGGTGGTGTGGTCACACACATAGATGGCACTTTCTTGGTGAGAGGTGTCAAATTTTTTGGAGGAAGTATGTTTTTGATGGGTAGAGGGAGTAATGGAGGCAGTTTGTTTTTGTGAGGTGTTGGAATAGGGAGCACCCCTATTAAAGTGGAAGGATGTGGGCCCAAGATAGAGAGCAATGGTGAAGGTGGGGGAGGAATAGACTGATGTGGTTTAGCAGCCTTCTTTAGTATGGTGCAAGGACCACTACTGTGTGGGGTGAGGTTCAAATCTAACTTCACTTATGGGTGAGTTAGGTTTGATATAGGGTGAACACCGAGATTTTTAATCTGTTTCGGCATGGTGGATGCCTGTAAGGTTTTGGGTTCAGATGTGGAAGGCTGGGCTTCTGATAATTTAGAAGTGGAAGCCCAATCCTCATTAGAGACTTTGGGGTGAATTATCATGGAAGGATTAGCAGTATAAGGTGAAGCGGGATGTGTAAGATAAGGAGTCTTAAGTCTCTCCCATACCACCTCATACTCTAGGTTCCTAGAATGGAGGAATCCTAAGTTTTCAACCAATCAAGAGAAGGGTTTAGGTGATGTCACGTGAGGCTTTATAGTCGATCCTTTGGAGGATTTAGGCAATTATGAGAGTGGAAACATGTTGGACACAGTGATCTTAGGCCAAAGGTGAGAGAGAACCATCACTAGATCTTCCTCAGCCAAAGTGGGTGAGGTGGGAAGTTCTTCTCTCGGTAGAGAAGGGATTGGAGAATTTGGCTCTTCAAGCAGATAGAGTGCAGGGATGATCATGCCTTCTACATGTGGTCTAGGAGTGTGGAAAGTATGATCCTCCATTGGTAATAAGAAGGATGAGGGTGGGGCCATTGGTGTTGGTGCCATCAAAGCATCCTCCAATATGGGAGAGGTCAAAGTAGACTCTCCTACGTGTGAAAGGGGGGTGGATGGAGGACTATCTTCCATCGGTGGAGGACAAATATGAGAGGAAGGATCCTCTAAAGGGTGAAGTAGAGGGATTATGGCCCCTTCTACATGAGGGTGTGGGGTATGAATGGTAACTTCTTCTAATGGTAGAAGAAGAGGGAAGGTGGGTGTAAGAGGAACAGGTAATATAGGATCCTCATGAGGTAGAAGAATGGGTAGAGGAGGTGTTTGATGTCGTGAGGGTGATATAGGTGAAATGGGTTCATCCACATGAGGAAGAGGGCAAGGCAAAGGGAGCTCTTTATTGCGTGGGGGTGGTATGGGTAAAATAAGCTCTTCTACCCATGGTGTAGAAATGGGTTGACCAACCTCTTTAGATTATGAGAGAGGTTAGCTAGGCATGAAAGGAAAAACCATGTCGACCGTGCGTATGTTATGTTCTTGAGGGTCATCGACCATGGTCTAAACATTGTTCTGACTTAGGGGATGGTTAGGAAATGGTTGCCTAAAGACATCCATGTTTTGGTTGGCTGGCACATTAGGATTATCCAAAACAAGGTCCCCTTTGTCTAACATGTCTTGAACAACATTTTTTAAGGTCTTGCAATTATCTGTGTCATGACCCTTGACACAATGATAATTACAAAAGCCATTTTCCCTATACCATGTAGGGATGGCTCGTGAGGGGTCAAATTGGACAAGTTAGATTTGAGGACTCCCTGCTTCACTAGTTTATCCAATACAAAAGCATATGATTCTCCTATTGGAGTGTATCGTCATTGTTCATACCATTGTTGGAATTGTCTTGTGATGTTTTGTGAAGTTGAGGGCTCAAATTGGTTAGCTGTAGTAGAAGATGTTGACCTAAAGACCACAACATTTGCCGATCCCTTGGACTTGGGGTGAGAAGTAGAAGATTTGGAAGAAGAAGGGTCATTAGATTTTGCGTTGGTATTTTTGCTATGCAATTTAACCCTGTCTTCTTTGATTACACGGAGTTCAAGCTTTCGAGCCATGGTGAAAGCTTCATCGAATGTGCAAAAAGTTTGAACCCACAGAGTGGATGAGATGTGCTTGGCACATGCTCTTGAAAAGAGCTCGATGAGCTCAAGTTGAGGTAGTGAGAAGGAGAGTTGGTTAATCAAACCTCTCCAATAGGCGATAAAGTCTACTATTGACTCATCCTTAAATTGTCTAATGGAATAAAGGTCTGTGATGGAGACCTTCTTGGTAATATTGATTGAGAAATGGTCAAGGAATAACTGAGCAAGTTGAGTGAAGGTGAAGAGAGAATTACTGGCAATGGAGCTATACCAATCAAGGGTGGCACCAGAAAGTGACATAGGGAATGTGCAAAGTAATAATGCATCATCATGCACTATGAGATAGCAAGTGTGTCTAAATGCTCATAGATGTTGTTATGGGTCCTCTTTACTCTGAAAGTGAGTAAATTTTGGGAGTTCCCACTGGCTAGGGTATGGTTGAATGGGAATTTAAGGGTGAATAGGTTCGTTCCAGATTTATTCGTATGAAAGAACACTCCTCAAACCTGAAATAGATGTCTCAAGATTAGACATCTTATCCATCAGCATCTTAATTAGATCAGTAGATGAATTGGCATGAGGGGCATCCCTTAAGTTATAAGGTACTTGGAAGATGTTAGAAGGGGCATATGACATACTTAGTTGCATTTGTGTAGGTACAACATACTGATAGTTTGTCATAGGGGCCAATGTCGAGGCCAAGGGGGCTTGTGTCGCAAAGTTGGAGGGCACAACTTGACTAGATACCACCAAGGGTGGTTGAATGGCGGTGACACTAGTTAAAGGATAAGTGGTCACTCTCGTGTTTATGGGTGAAAGAGTGGATGGGATAGAGACAATCAAGTTTTGGAAAGGTGTCAAACTTGGTTAAATTATTTGTGGTTGAGGGGGTATGGAAACCTTTATGGAGGTGGGGCTAGAAAGGATAAAAGGGGAGGCCAAATCTTGAACATTGGCCATGGTTGGGTTACTAGTTGAGGCAATGGCTTGAGTGATCATAGGTTGGGTAGCGGATGCTGTTGATATCATTGCCACTTTAGCTAAAGAAGTTGGCATCCCATAAATAGGGTTACCCAAAGTATCTCACATTTGGCTTCTAGTGAGATAATATTAGAGAGCCTTGATGTTGTGGTCAAGGAATCTCTCAAATTCTTGATCCCATTCAGGAACAATAGGAGGTTGATTGGGGGTAGGTTGGATAGGAGTATGCTCAATATCTGAAGTATACTCCATTAGATGACTTGGCATGAAGGGTGAAGGTGGGAGTGGTTGTTGACTCACGTGGTTAACAAGAGATTTAGCTTGACTGCGTGTCAGGACCATCCAAGGTGAAAAAGATTTAGGTTCTAGAAACTATTATTTTGTTTCAAAAAACTAGAATTTGTGTTTAACAGTAAGAAATATAGGTTTTTAAGCTTACTATTTGGAAAGAAAATTTATTGACAGTGACCAATGTCAGTTTAACCGATATCAGTTAGAAAATGTTGCCAACATTGGTGGAGAAATTGATGTCAGTTTCTATGTAATTCTAAAAACACAAAAGATTGATAGTTTTTGGAAAAAGAAGATGTTTCGAGTTGTTTTAGACTTTAGAATGGTATGACCTTACCAGCTCAAACACTTAGATAAGAATAGCATAATAGATGATTAGGCAAGTAACCTCTAAAATGTTAGATTCCTAGGGATGAGTTTTAAAGACATGGTGACTTATGCCTTAAGAGAATGTGTTGGGAGTTGGGCTTGTAGAATAGGTCCTAGAGAGGAAGTCTATGGCTGGTTTTGGGTTGTGTTATGGTGCTCAAAGATCTATGTTAAGGTCATTACGTGGCCTGGTGTTGGGGATTTCTCCCTTCACTTCATGAACCCAGAGCCAAGCTAGGCCACTTAGCCAAAATATACTTTGCCTATAGTTTATACTCTGCCAGAGAACAGAGTGGGTCCTCCTCTTGGTGGTGAAATCCAAGTAGGATCGCTAGGTGGGGTAAGGTATCTGCTGGGTGATGAAATCCTAGACAGGCCTTGTCTCAAGTAAGTTTATGTGTTTAATTTGAAGTGATTGTGGTTTAGTTGTGTAACATTTGTGTACTATGATTCATTCATAATGCTTTAATTACTAAGTGGACTAAGTATGCATTCAAGCAAGAATGAAGTGCAGTAGTTTTTAACCCAAATCAAAATATGTTATTCAAATGCAAACAATTGGAGAAGAGGTAAAGAGTATGAGTTCTTTCACTTCTCTATGATGCATACAAGAAGTTACAAAAAAAAAAGAGATGTTATTTTTAAGTTTTGCTAATGGTTTCTTTTTTGAAACAAAAAGATAGAAGAGGGGATGCAAGAAGATAATACTTTTCTAATGCATCTATATGAAAGTTTGATTTTTAAAAGAAGAAGAATGAACCCAAGGAAAACTCCAAGGGACCCACCAGGTGTGCTAGAATGTTTCTCTAAGTTTTTGCTAATTACATTCAGAAGAAAGAAGAAACTAAGGTTAAAAGGTCTTGGGTTTGACGTTACCCAGATTTAGTGCACACCGTATCCAAGCATTATGGGAGCTCCTCTTTGGCTGTGGAGGAAAAACCTACAGTAAGAAAGAAACTTTGAACAAGAAGAATGTTAGAAAAGGATATGGTGGACTGCCAAGCTACACACTTGGTCCCAGAAGCATAAAGCTCCTTGAGGGATGATAGTCCACTGTTTAAAGAAAAGAATTTTGTATAAAAATAAATGATAAAAGACTTAAAGAAATGGAAAGGTAGAATGTTGTGTACCTATTTCCTATAGTTTGTGAGTCTCAAAATGTTATAGAAAGCTATCTAAAGGTTTTGTCTGGTCTATGGGATGTTTGGATAGGTTTTTTGGTTTGTTAGTTTAGAATACAGTCACCGACATCGGTGTGTCTACCAAGGTCAGTAGGGAATGGTGCCGACGTCAGTTGGATTGCCAATGTCAAAAGGGGCAGTGGGCCTTGGATGGGTTTTGGAATATTTCTATGATGGATAGAAGAGTTTTTGGGAATTAGGAGGTTCGTGTAGGGTTGCAAGAAGGTGGATGAGGTTTGAAGAAGGGTTGAGGTAGTGGGTTGGTGTGTAAAGAGGGTGGAGAATAAGGGGAAGGCCTTTCATCCCCTCCACAAAAGAAGTTGGGTCTCTTGATAGTATTTAGAAATATCAAATCAAAACTAATTAACAATGTATTCTAAAATACTAAAATGAGAAGTAGAATAATTAGCTCTATTAGGTGAAGAACCAGAGGTGTCAGAATGCTTATCCCCATTGTGGCTGATGTTGAGGTCCTCGTACAATGTTTCAATCCAGTTTATGGAATGACTTGTGTAGAGCTTTGATAGCCAAGAGAATGATAGTTGATTTTTGATGCTTGAGATCAGAGTGTACGCATCAATATGCAAGAAGGTGGGGGGGCAAGCTCAACATTTAGATCTTGGCTTATGTAACTGATGTCAGCGATCTTGTAGGCATCGGCCATGGATGGACCGATGTCAGTGGAGGGAGAATAGGTAAAAGGGAGCTCTTTGCCCATTTCTCCATCTGCCAAGTGCCTTTTTCATTGGATAATGGTAAAAACACAAGTTTATGAGGCATGGGAGTTGGTTAGGGAGTGAGAATAGGTCATGGGTAGTTAGGATTTGGAGGACCTAGTCTCAGGGTGACTCATAGGCTAAGAAATGGTCTTAGGGTGAGGTGTTTAGATGAGGTGTCTAGGTGAGGTGTCCAAGGTGAAAGGGGTTCAAGTGTGGGCTAAGAGTGTTAACATTCAGAAAGGGACCAAGGGGGGTTGACACGATATTGGTGTCTACAATGGGTGTGATGGAACTCATGTTGATGTTAGAAACTAATTGGGGGGGTTAGGCTACTATACAACATTCAATAGCACCCCAAAATATAAAACCATAACATCTGTATCCCATATTAAATCTATATTTGAAATAATATTTCCCTTTACTGTGGTCAAAGATGTTGCCATCTTTCTCTAGCTTTCTAGTACAATATCTTAATACTAGACAAACTTTTCACTTGAATAACCCTTAAGATATCTCTTGACTCTTCTCAAATAAAACAATACAAGGAGAAAATGGGAGACTTATTATTTAATTTGGAGGGCTATGCACACTAGAATCTGAAGGTCGATGAAGAATTTTTTTTAGTCATGCTCTCACATCATACTTAGTTATGGCACACAAATAATTCAAAGGCATAAATACAAGATCTGAATACAAAGGGTAATTTTAGAATGAAGATAAATAACTAAGTTATAATCCCTTGATTTGCAAGATTACGGTTCCCATTAATTCTCTAAATCCCAATGACTAATCACCACCTGCTCTCATTAATTTTTTGATCCTCATTCAAAAAAGAGAGGGAAAACATGAATGTTTCCCTTTTATGCTAGGAAATCTTCCTTATAACACATGGAGTGAAATGAGCTGAACATACATCATGATTCCTATTTAGGATTTCCAAGACTTATGTACTTTCTCACTTGTCATTTTCTACTAGTGTAGCAGTGCAATAATCCCTGAGCTCCTTTTGGGATTAAGAATGTGACATGTCATAATTTTACTTTACAAGTTTGGGTGTTCGGGCCTTTGAGGATTTTTTGGATTATGTCTACCAAGAGGTAAGTGGGGTGATCTTCAAAAAGGGGTTGAAATTAAGAAAATATCGAGGAGCTACCATGTGGAATCGCTTTTCTTATAATTTTGGATATTCAGGCCTTAGGGAATTTAAGCACCTTACCCACTAAAAGATAAGTGGGTAAATTTTCTAGAAAGGCATAAAATACCTGAAGCTCCAAGAATCTACCATATGTCTAACTTAGACATGAATTTAGACTCTCAGCCATTTTTACCTTTTGTACTAGCTCTTTTTATTTGGTGAAAGGTGCAAGATCCCTCTAACCCTTGACAACATTCATATAATTCCCTCAAGATAAACACATGTCCTTTATTCAGTTCATCAAACTATTTATCACCTTAATCATAAAAACATATCAAGTGTAACTTGGTAGTTTCATCTAGGGCCCCAAAAACTTTCCTTTCAAACATAATACAAAAAATCCAAGCATAGAGAATGGTTTGGCTATAACTTTATCTAATCACTATGAATTCTCCTACCATGGGATATTTAATAAACATTTCATGACTCTTTTAGAGCTATTGAGAGTGTTTTCTATCTTCAAGAAATGCCCTTTGGTAATTTGGAAAGTACATGGAAGAACACTCCCACTTGGAAAAAGAAAGACAAAGGACATGATTAATTATGAACATGTATTTTGATATTTTGAAGGACTTGGGCAAGCAACTAAAACATTGACACTCATTTAGTTTAGACATGGGAATTTTATTGATAGGGGCCCAATTGATCTAGTGTGATTTTAGGCACTCCCACATGTCTCTCCCTTTGTAATAGTTCCCTCTTGTTCACAAACCTTTATTCCTCCCTTTTTTTATTTTGGCTTCTTAATTTACCATAGTCTTCATTATCTTAATTTTCATTCTCCTTCTATTTACCTATTTTGATTTGGTGCCCCTTGGGTTTTTCTTTTGAGAGTTTATTTGTAAGACCATGGATAGGACCTGACATCTGTCACAAAACCACTATCTTTTACTTATTTTACTTATCTTTTCGGTGATTTCCAATGTTGTTTTATCATCCTTTAGGTTTATATTTTGTGAGGTGCTTTGTAAAAAGGTTCCATCACTTTACTTTACTCTTGCTTATTATCACCTTGTGGGTCTTTATTTTATGAGTTTCTTTGTAAGACCATGGATATGACCCAACCCTCCTCATAAAATTACCATTATTTTCATGTTTTTAATCCTTGTTCTTAAACTTTAGCTTTTACTTCTTTTACAAGATGAAATTGTACAACAATATATATTAGCATGTTTTCATTCACTTCCCTCTTTCTCATGATAAAGAATCACAACTTTATTGTCATTGTATCCCTCTTTTCCCTTTGTCACATTTTTTTAATTTAAAGCAATTCAAATTATTCCATGTGTCATTCCTCTTAATTTTCCCTTTCTCTTATCTCCACATTGGATAAAACAAGGTCAAAGTCAAGATATCACTTTTGTTTCACCTTGATCTATGAGACTCTTAGACCCAATGATATTTGATGTTCTCTCTCTTAGTAACCTTATCCCAAGTTTTCAAATGAAAGTCATCTTTAACACCCATGTTTAGTGTTACAAATTGTATGGAGGAGGAATAAGAAAAATCCATCAAAAGAAAGTTAAAATCCAAATCATTTGAAACAAAAGGCAATGATATTCAAAATGCAACATACAAATTTCAAAAGTCAAATTCACACCAAAAGACATGATTACAAGCACATTTCGTATCTCCAATCGAAGCTCAAAATCCATAGTTAGCTTCACATAGAGCTGAAGTCCTTTGGGGTGTGGTAGGCTAGTAGATTGGAATAGGGAAATTCAAAAAAATCTATGGTGTTACATATTTTCTCACACAAGTACCCAATCTTTGTAGTATATTGATGGATCTATAAGGGGTCCTAAAGAGTGAGAAACACATCATGGGAAGATAGGTCCATTTTAATTTTCATGCATATAGCCTTCATGGGATGATTTATATACTCCATTTTCGGACTTAAGACTTGTGTATCTAAGAAAAGTTCTTCAGAGTCCCTAAGGTTGACATTCCTCTTGTTTTGACAAACCAAATTTGAGTGTCTTGAATTTGATAAAGAGTTTCTCTACCTTGGTTTTTCCTTCATTATCCCCTCCAGCCATCTCATCTCCCCCCTTGATAACTAAATTGTGATTCTAAATATATTTTCCCTCTTCTTTAAATTATTTCTTCATTTCTTAAAAACATGCTAGCACTAATTTGTTTCATGTTTATCTATCTTTAGAGAAAAATAACATGTTTGAGCAACATTGGATCATATTCTTTACATAATTTTGCATTTACTAGAGTTAATTTACTTTCATTTTCTCATTTATCATGATTTTATTGTCTTGTTGTTATGAACATCTAAGTTCACACCCTTTTTCCATTGTTGAGTGAGATGTGGATTTTTACTGCTCACTCATCAATGTTATTTTCCCTTTTATGCAACTTTTTTCATTATTGAGTGAGATGTGGATTGTTACTACTCACTCATCAATGTTGTTTTACCATTTTGTTTTTCTTTTTACCATTGATTTGTCTTGCTTATCATTCTTTTTTAAACATGTATCCTTGATTTGAATTGGTGAGTTTTCCTTTTCTTACTTGAGATTTACTTTTTTGAGTTTTTCAGTCTTTAGTGGCCTTGGCTTTTTAGTTACCTAATTTACTCTTATTTTAATTGGTCATTTGGTCTAACATAGAACTTGTCATCCAACTTTCTAAATTTACCAAGTATGTCCCATCCACATATCACTAGTTATATTGGATTTTCTTGCATTTATTTGCTTTTGCTCCTTAATTTTGTATTCTTGGGCTTATTAAAATTAGTCTTTATGCCCTACACAATCAAAACTAAAAACACATATAAAAATCATCCCATGATAAAGGTAAGTCAAGGTACACATTAGTTTTACTTTTTATTTAATTTCCATTTTTTTCATTTACTTTTTATGCTTTTTAAAATACTGTAACTTTTTTTAGCATCAAAGTTATGTGTATGCTTATGTTTTTTATCGAAGCACCTCGACTTGTTAAACCTTAGTGACATGTGATGAGATTTGAGTGGGGCATATGTATACACATAATATTTTTAACCTTTATTAAATATTGATGCTTTACATCTTGTAGGAACCTGCCATGACTCAATCTCTCTGAGTGCATTTCTTAAGGGGTGCACCAGGAAAGGGGTGGGTAGACCTTTGGTGATTCATAGGATTATTATCCCTTATTTCCATATAATTTCCAATCCATTCATCTCCTAAAAAGTTTACCTAAGCTATTTCTCCTCCCTTGCATATTCCTCTAGTATTTTCCTCTTTCTATCCTTCTTCTCCTTGGTACGCTTTTGACCTATTCAGCATACTAGGTCAACCTGGTTGACCTAGTATAGTTTGTAGACCTTTTCAATCTTTTTGTTTGTTATCCTTCCAGTTGACCTATCACAGACTTTAGGCATTATCTTTAAAATATGCTAGGTCAATTAGGTTGACCTAGCACAACTGATGTTCCTAAATAATTTTAGGGTAAGATACTCCTACAAATACAAAATCATTTTAGTCATTTTCATAGGATGTAATAAAGAGTTATTATTCACTCATTATTCTTCACAATCTGCTCTTCTACCATTCTACTTAAGGAGTCTTAGCTTAGGTTTCTTATTTTGGAGAATCTAGTCTTGTGGATATATCTTAGATTCTTTGGCCTAATAAAGTGATCCTTAAAAACCAAAACAACCTCTTGTGAAGCCCCATTAGCCAAGGGAGAGATTGAATTATGACAGGTTCATATTTAGGTAAGTATATTCTAACTTTTTTCTCCTCCCTTTTAGTAGATAGAAGTAGCAAAGTGTTGGATAAAATAATATTACTCTTCATATTCTATGTATTAGGGTGTTACTCATACTTTATTTGAAGTTCCCTATACATATTTGATTGATTTGAATCTAACCCCTCATATTATGCCACAATTTTTGGTGTATACTAGATTAGTTTACTTTTTTTGTTATTATAATAGTTTACTTTCTTGTTTATTAGCTTAAGTGAAATATTAAATCATAGGCCTCTTTAAGGTTTGTTGTGTTATTGTGTTAGACTATAGGATTTGTAGCCCTTCCTATCATGATATGTTATAATAAGTGATAAAAATGATCCCCTAATCAGGTCTATGGATCCTCATATTGGTCATGCTCATGATTAACAAGTTTATACCCTATCATAAGTGTATATGTGCTCTATCTTATCCAATCTATGATTAATTCATATACATCTTACAATTTTGATTACATATAGCAGCATGCAAAGGTTTATGTGTGAGATTATATTTACCAAATATTGTGAAGTCATAATGAACTTTAATTTAATAATTTAAATGTCCTAAGTTATGTAAGCTAGGAATTTGACTCAAGAGAGGATGGTTAGTATGGTGTTAGTTTCAAAATGAAAATAAAATGAAAGAAACACACTAACTAGTATAAAATCTCTAGGCCTAAACACTAGGGAAAGATTAGTTAACAAACATGAATAAAACACACAACTAAAATGTAAAAGAAACCTTCTTTTACCTCACTTGGATGCTCCAAAATGAATTTTGTAGTGGCTTACTCAACTTGTGCTCATGAAGTCCTTGGTAATAGAATCTTGGCCAACTCCATCTCTCTTTGGCACCTTTGGCTTATGGCTTGGCTTGGCTTGGAATCAATTTGGCATGGTAACACTAATTTCATGAAGATTTTAAAACCAATCCTAAATTATAGATTTACATAATCATGTCATAAAATTCATGTGGCAAGGCCTCCTATTTATATATTTTTTAGAATGTCTTGAATCAACTTGAACCATCCATCTTGAGATTAAGATGTGTGATTAAGGATTAATTCAATTTTTAGAATTAATTTTATAATTATCCTCATCATGAAATTAGAAGAAGGGGAATTAAGAGGCATGGATGGCATTATGGAAGGCATTGATGAGGCATGGAGGGCATGAATCTTGATATTTGTGGCATTTATGGCCTAGGGGTGTCTTCTCAAGAAATGAACTCACCTAATGATGTAGATATTCAATATTTATTTCCAAAACAAATTATTCAACAAGTTTCCATGGAATTATTAATTGAGCCTTGATTTGGATTAATTAGCTCTTAAGCATGATTAAGCACTTTATGCACAAATTACTCAAATTAATCAAAATGCCTTGTTATTAGTCCAAAATTTGACTAGATTGGAATTGGAAGTCAATGTTAGATGTGTTGGATCATATTCCCATTTAGGCTATTACCAAAAACAAATAACAAAGGCACATGTATTATGTAATAGATTTTATAGGAAAGATCAATCTAGAACACCTAGGTGCAATATTGACATTTTGACTCAAAATGATCGGATCAAAGCTAGCTAGCCCATAAATTGCATTTCCCTATTTAGGATACCCTAGCCAAAATCAGCCTTGAATATGTCATTTTTACATCATTTAGCATTTTTAGTGTTTTTAGGCTAAATTGTGTATTTTGGGTGAAAATTGGCCAAAATCCCAATTGAAAGTTATTGGTGGCTAGATTTAGGTGTTTACAGTTTGCCCCTATTTGGGAAGATGTTGCAAACCATAGTTAAATCAATGTCTTCTCATATAATGAGAGATGGCCTGTATGCCAAAAAGAAGATGATGGTTGAAGAACAAAAATACAAATGGTTTTAGGAAGCCTATGATGATGCTCCCTTGAGGGAGTGGCCATCACATTTGTTAATGGATGGTCCCTTGAAAAAAAGAAAGAATAAAGGTGGAATTAACCCATGGTTGAGATTAATCCAAATGAGAAAATGCTTGCATGAATTGTTTTAAAAATATTATTGATTTGACCAAAGGTGGTTATATTCAAGAATAAAAGTCAAAATAATGATTTAACCATAGGTAATTATAATCATTAAGAGGACCTAGATTGGCTAAAGATTATTGTGTCACAGCTAGGGCTAATTATGAAGCATAAGTCAAAGATATAACCTGTAATATAGAATAAAGATGAGTGGGTGCAAAGTGATGAAATAGAAGAATAGAAGAATAAGATTGATTAGTGTGAATGATTTAGTTGTACATATCAATGAGGATAATCTCATCTTGATTAACAATGATACAACTAGAATGGTCAAATGAGTTATATTAATCAAGGTGGGTGGGAGGATTTTCCATGGTGTTAAGGAGAACATTTTGTGGCTCCATTGATTTTAGACCTTCTTGAAGTTGATTTTTACTATAGCATGTGATGGTAGGCTTCATGATAGAACACCATGAAGACTTTGGCCAAAAATGCATAAGGATTGACTCTCGATATCCAATAAAAACCTAAAAATAATGCACCAATGATAGAAACCATGATGACAATGTTGATGTATGAATATGGATAGACTCAAGAATAATATGTGAAAGGAATCACCCAATGAACAAATTTATACTAAGTCAAGGCAACAATGATGAAAACAAACAAACAAGGAAGTGAACAAACAAACAAATAAACAACTTAAAATAAACAAACAAATAGAAAGCTTGAAAATAAAAGCAAAAGAAAGCATCCTAACAATGACCATGCCCCAGTAAGGTAGATCGAGGATAATGGACTAGGCTTTGATAGGATAAATATTTTTGGATTTTTGAAATGTTATGAATGTTTTGGGAATTTTGAGGTATCTTAACTCATTAGAGAATGACAAGATACCTAATCAAAAAATGGTGAGAGAGTTTGGCTTAAGTTACTCATGAAATAATGAGAGCATATGGAAAGGGGGATTGCAGTGACCTCAACATGAATTGAGTATGACCCACATAGTCTTGAAATGACCTCAAGTCATAGTAATTCCATCCACAGAAAAGGTGAGGAAAAACCAACTAAGTCCCAACAAGTTCTCAAAATCAGTAGATGGCTAGTCAAATGAAAATAGTAATGGTAAAGTGATGTGGCAATATATGGTAAACACATGTTACCCCTAGTTTTCCCATAGTTGGTTATAACTAGGATATAATAACATAGGTCAATGATACTAATTTTCCCATAGGTAGTTATAATTAGTAGCAAGACCAGTGAGACACTAATTTGCCCATAGGTGGTTATAACTAGGCTCACATAAACAAACTTGATAGGATGAAAGATATCTTACTAGATCGATTGTCACACTAGTTTTATAGATTATAATTTAAACATGGACTTGATTTATTATTGAAACTTGACTGAAATTCCCCCACAAAGGTGTAGAAAGAACCAAATGGACCAAGATCAAAATATGATTGGGTAGGATGAATAAAAATAGGCTTTGGTATAAATAGGAATGGAATGATAAGATGATATGGTATTTCTATAGATAATGATGGTCTAGATAAATTGGATAAAATGGTAAGAGGGTTACCCCCAAGTGATGGAGTAAATGGAAGGAATATGTGACAATGGAAAATATGCATATGTAATAACAGCAATGGCATGACAATGTGAAATAGTATGGTATATGTTTTTAGCCTGGGTGTGGTAAATGATTCTATTATTCCTGTTGATGGGGAGATGCACTCCCTAATCAACAAATGATACAAAAATAATACTCAATCATGTAAATTTTTATCCCACACCTCATCTAAAAAATTTCTCTATCAAGAACTCAATGTAGATCTAGTTATCAAAAATGCTTTTGTGATCTTCATTGGTCATTGAGTCTGATTCCTTCAAACATCAAGATAAGGTATCCTTATAGCCTCTACAAAGTAAAGTGTGGTTGTGGATGGTAAACAAGGACAAATAATGGATGGTAGGTTTGATTATGAAATGGAATGGTAGATGATAATGGAATGTGGAATGGTAGGGAAAAAAATGAAGATTAGGATGTTCAGTCACATGTAATGTTGTTGATGCCATATTTGACATAATTTTGGTTGTGGTAGGGCTGAAGTCTTTTTCTCTCAATAAGACCACCATATTTTTTTATTGTTTGATCTTGAAAGTAGCTACCATCTAATTAGGCTGTAGATTGGAAGCTATTTTGATTTGATCTTTGATTTTGTCTTCATCAAGTAGTGAAGAACTTTTGTGCTTAGCTATTGGTGCTTGAATGAGGTTTTCACCAATGAAGTTGTCTTGATTGTCCCATAACACCTCTGAAAAGGTGGAGTTTTATATTATTTATTGAGTGGGTGCTTGATCAACAAAGGGGGTTTTAGCCTCATATCAAGTTAGATCTTACTAAATCAAAGTTAGTGCTTAGTGAATTCTACGGGTTGGTTCTCTTTATTGTCTTGGTTCTCAGCTAAATATTGATTCATGGTTATAATACAAGTAGCCCAAGCTATCCTTTAATGGGTTTTATCCCCCATGAGAGTTTCCCATATAGATCTTATGTTATGATGTGTTTTCTTTTTTATGCTTTCTATGTATGTTTTCATTATGATGTTAACATGCTTGTGATGGATAACTAATTGAGTTAATAAAGTTAAGTCAAAATTTTTAATTCCACTAATTCACCCCCCACCCTCTTAGTGGCCATGCTTCCAAAAATTAGTATTAGAGCAAGTACTTCAGAGGAGGCTTGAAAAGCTTGAAGGTGATCCTAAAAGCACAAAAGTTTTAAAGAGTAGATTAGTCTTTTTGAGACAAGGAGGAGTAACTCTAACTATAATTAATATTGATACCATAATATCATCAAAATTTGTAGAGAGTAGGTCCAGTCCTTTATGGAACATGAAGGAAAGGTTAGTCATTTTCAAACCAAGTTTGAGTTAAAGATTGAAGTAGTCAAAGAAGATAAGATGAAAATTTAGGACCTTAAGGATAATTTAAGGGTTAAAAAGACAAATTTGATTTCAAAATAGGAATAATGTTCTAATTTGAAGACTAAGCTAGGTTTAGAAGCCAAGATAGTTAAAATAACTATTCAGGATCTTAAAGATCAAATGAGGACTACAAGTGCAAGTTTGAAAGCAAGTAAAGATGAGTGAAATAATTTGAAGGTTGAGATGGATTCCTTGAATAATGAGATGATTAATATGAGAATACAAAAAAGACAAACCAATGCGATGATGTATTCATTTTAGGGTCATTTTTATGTGTGCAATCAGTTTGGCCACATTGTAAGAGAGTGTAAGAAGAGAGATAGCTTTTTAAAGAAAGATCAAAATCATCATCAAGAAAAAGGTATTAATTGTTTTGTTTGTTTTATATGTCCTAGAATTGGGCACATTTATAGATATTTCAAGAATAGTTTGAATGATTTCTTAAGGAAAAACAAGGTGTATGGAGCTTCTAGTGTGCAAGGAAGAGGTCATACATAGTTATTATCAATCATTTTGACCACAAGCCAAATTAGGTCAAATCCCTATAGTCAAAAACATATATAGGGGTATAATAAAATTTCATATGGTATTTCATAGTTAATTAGATGTGATTTTATGCCATTTTAGCCTATATCATGGTCTAATTAGTCCTTATGTCATTTTGGGTCACTTGGGGGTAATTAATGAACATTAAATGTAAGTCATACAATTTTGAGTTATGTCCATATGTTAAAAACTCCTTATAAATGTCAAATATTTATTTCTTATCATACATGTTATATTATAACTAAAACCTTGAAGATTATAATTGAAAATCAAGAAAGTATGTGGAAAAAGGAGAGTTTCAAAGGTTTATAGGCTATTGGAGAGAATGGCAAGTGGTAAAATATTGTGGGATGGATATTAAAATTCCTAAGACTAATTTACATGCTTTAAATCATTTTTAATTTCCAATTTTTAGATAAAAATATTTTGTTCCTCCATTGCTCCACCATGCACATGAAATTGGTCAGAGGTTTTTTATTGGTACAGCCAGTATGAGAAATTATAAATCAAATACATTTTTGGTGTGATAATAAAATAATTCATATACAATTTAATCCTTTTATTATATATAATGGTGTATTACACATTATGAAACATCTTTAACAATTTGACTATGTTTTTCTACCTATTATTTCCCATACCCTGCAGGTGTTTCTCTTATTTGAGATGGTCCATTTAACTCAACTTATAAATTTTATTATATATTATTTTTAATACCTCCTATAATAATTAACATTATTATTTTAATCTTTGTAAATGATTTCATGAGCCAAAGAGTTCAAGGTTACAAGTTGATGTTCCATATGAGGTTGTAGTCAAGTTCACTACTTGCAAAAGGTTTGGTTCTCTAAAAGGGTTTCATGTGGATGTGATATGATATTATAAATGTATATCATGTCATATTAATCACATTATTTATTATTTTTGTTAAAATCTCATGATTTAATTCAAACACATAGTCATATTGTGTCATAATCAATTTTTTGCTTGCTCAAATTATAATCATAGTGTTTGGAACTTCAATCACGTTAATGGAGGAGTAATGAAGTTTAAAAGAGTTTTAAAATATTTTTTTTAATGATAAATCATATTATACCCTCCAAAAAACACAATAAAGACTATGGTGGTAGTCATGAGCAACATATACACATAGTCAACCATAGATGTGCACTTATAGGTGATCTCAAGAGGAAAATCATTTTGAAATTGGATGTTTGAACTTGATTCAAGACTTTAAAGTTTTTAAAACAATATTTTAAAATTTTTAAGGATATTAAAACTAGTTATGAATTCTCATCATGAGCACATTGATCAAATCTTGCACTCACTACCTGGTCTACAATTTTAATGCATACTTATAGGTGCCTCATAAATGCTAATAAAATTGAAATGGAACGATTAATGTTATACATGATGAGAGAATAAATTTTAAATATGATGAAACTTTCAAATTATAATTAACACCTATATATCAGGTATATTATCTATAGCTACCTTCACTACCCTGCAACCTGAGATGTTCATCTACATGTAACCATACACAAAGATTATGAGCATGGTCATAGAGAAGTGTATCATGTTTTGAGTATTCCATAATGTTTTTGAAGTTTTATGAAACCATTTTAGGCATGTTTTATCCCTTAATTTTTCAATTAAGTTTAATAGGTTAGCTTCAAGAGTTGGGGACTATGTTTAGGGACATTTTCCTTAAAACTTAAAAATAGAGTCCTCAATGTTTTTGGAGATGTCATATAATAATGTCATGATGAATTTTGATCACCCAATGCATATATTTTTTATCCTCCAAATATTTAAAGTGTATTTTAAAATTATGATGGTATATGATTAGTGTAAAATAGTTTTTGAAAGGCTCAATATGCATATTTGTTCACTGAGGTTTAACAGTGATATCTAGAGGTTTAGAACTTCAAAATGACTTTAATATCCAAAGTTGTAATATGGAAATAAACCTTCATGTTAGGAGGCATTTTTTAAGTGATAATTTACATATATGCTTCAAATATTATCAAAATAAGTGAATATCAATGTTCTAGACCTCATCTACACCTATAAGTGTCTCTTGCCTGAGATGTTGACATAAAGTTGACTATAGAGTCCTACAAATCCATAATATGATCTAAAGCATGGAAACATAAAAAAATATGGAGACATAAAAGCTTAAAAATACTTACTAATACCTTCAAGGGAGTCCAAGGGGATGTGTCATGGGTTTTAGGATTAATGTTCACCTACAAGACTCCTATATAGCCAACCATAGCTGATTGGGTTATGACAGTGAGATGGGAATTGATGTTTGGCTAGTGAAACATCTTTAACTTATAGTAATGAACCTAAAAAAATATAAAATGACATTATAAACTCTAAGGATAACTTTGGGCATTGTTCTCTAGGCCCAATCATGCACTAGCACCTACAAGTGCCTCTTTCAAGATAAGGAAGGTCATAGTCAGCCAATTTATAGTCTTGACCAATCAAGGTGTATGAGGAAGTATTTGGGACATTAGGGTGATAAATAAATATGAAAAATATTAATCATGATAACAACCATATCAAGATACCCCATATCATTCAAACATTGGAAAGAGAAGTTCTTTCCAAGGCAACACATAGTCCATAATCAAGACCCTACAGATAACTAATTTACTCCATAAGTCAATTTTAGGTTTTGGTTCATTTAAAAGGTATAATTAAATTATTAGGGGTTAAATTTTTTTAAATAAGGTATCCAAAACTTGGATAAGTTCTTATAATATTCAACTTTCCTAAGAAAATAAGGTAAGTAACCTCCATTTTGTGAGGTGAAATAAAATTTGGGATAATTATTTAGACTTGAGTTGATCCCTGATTTCTATTTCTTTTAGCATAAGAACTCCTAAGTACTTTTGTAAGTACCTTCATCTCAGCTAGTCAAAGCTGGCAAAGTGAACAAGATAACAAAAAGGTTGAAAAATTTAAGTGGGATGAATTTTAAGGTATACATAATGAATATAAGGATATTGGAGGTATTTACATGTGTCATTCACTCCCTTATATGGATTTTCATGGAAAACTAAAGCCAATAATGAGGCCAAGTGTGAGGGGTGAGTGAAAGAGGAGTTACTTAGATTGTAGGCAGTGGTAATCGATGTACAAAAGAATCTATATGATTAGGTATACAAATAATTAATGGTTTAGAATATATATAACCCTTATCCTTAGTGAAATAATGATATCTACCCCTAGTCAGTTGTGAGATGTTCCAAAAGGACCAAATGATGAATGTAATTTTTTGAGCAAGTAGAAGGAGTCTTATGCCACATTTCCTGCATTTTAGGGCCATTTTTCCTATAAAACCTTTAATTTTATATCTCACACTCATTCTCATACATGTATAAATCCTTTTCTCATCATGACACATTTCCTAGTGACTCTTGGACTTATCTCTTCTCACTTCTCTCCAATTTTATAATTAACAACCATTTTGGCCATTATAAGATAATACCACACCATGTATGGTGAATACCTACTAGAGTGACATTGTATTTTACTTTTTAAAATTAATGAAAGTCTAGTTTTTACTTTATTAATATTTTTATAAGTGTGTAAAGTGATGTATGGTGGAGTTAGTGATAATACTCTATCCTTGTTTACCTTATCCTTTCATGTTTATGAAATAATTCCCATTCTAATAGGTCATATAGAGTATATTAAAGTATTTTAGTCTTAGTTAAATCATATTATTTTTATTAGAGTGTGTATTCTTCCATCTGGTTATTTTACCTTGTGTTGTTTTCGTACATCTCACTTCTATGCTTAAACATTGATGTTAGAATCCTTTAAGACTATGAAACTAGTTTGTATGCCTTGTTTCATTATGATAGGATTATGATGGTCATGTGGAAATAATTTTGGTGTATCACCCTCTTATAATAGTTCCATTTAATGCAAACTTCTAACTCTTTTACCACAATCAAGTACTAGTTTAGGTGATAAGCATTTCAATATAAATTCAGAGAGCTAGCCCTCAAATCTATAGGCTTACTTCCACCATAGGTACACCCACATACTTGGAATTATTATCATGTTTAACAAATATGGAATATGATTGAACACTCTCTTTTATGGTGAAATATTTAGTTCTAATATTTCTATCATGTCTGATGGGACCCATTATCTTTAAGACAACTTGTCAAGGTAAACGTTGGTCTTGATAACATCAACTACAAATTGGTGTGTTACTCAAATTTTAGTGAATCCATCAAAGTAAAATATGGTTAAAATTCATTGTTTTGTCATAAACATTCTCTCATTCTTCATGGTTATTACTAGGTCATCATCTAGTAGAGTGTTTAATACTTTGAATCCACCTATTCAACCTAAACATCCTCTTAAAGTTCAATACCCTCATCCTAATCTACCTTTTGAAGACCAAGAAGATTTTACTAGCCAAGGAAGTGAAGAGGTGTAAGAAATTTAAGATCTTGAAGAAAACATGGAGAGGCCTCATGACTTCCATATATTTAATACTAAAAATCCAATTCATCTTCAAGAATATGATGCCATTCCCACTAATACCACAAAAGGTGTGCCTACATTCAATGATGAGAGTCATGTTACACCTAGTGAATGCATCACAGATATCTCTAACTTTTATAGTTTCCACAATGTCATTCAATACAACATTTCCATTAGACTTCTTGGCATGTCCCTTAAAGGGAAATATCTTGAATTGTATATGACTTTAGAAGGTGGATGCATCACATCATGAGATGACTTTAGAGTGTTACTATCTTCAAGGTCTAAAAATGAATGTGACCATACCTATCTTATCCATCAGCTTAATGTGATTAAAAGAGGCTCCAAAAAAATAATTCAAGACTTTAAGAGAGGTTTCAAAATAATTGGTAAATATTTCATCCTCCCATGAGGCCACTTGCTAGTTTTGTGTTCCCTACCTACTTGAGAGACATTGGTACTAAAACTTCCATCATGCTTCAAACCATGGGTGGTTCCACTCTTCTTGAAGCATATGAACTTGCCATTAAAACTGAAAATGGTCTCATTTAAGATGAAAGGTTGCCTCATAAGGTTTATATTGCTCTATTTTCTCATACTTCTACTAATTCTACAATTGTAGCACAAGTTCCCAATGCAACCACCAAGCCTAGAACTACTCTTAATAAGGTAGAAGATGATGTTTCTTGAAAGTCTAAGTCTAAGTTATTTGAGTCAATATTCCAAGCTCTAGAATCTCAAAATAAGAAAATAAAGATGAAGCAAGGTGCCTATAAAAATTCATATCCTTATAAAAATCAATTTGGTTATCAATATGGAAGAGGAAGAGGTTAATGGCAGCCTAACTCCAATATGCCTACCAATGTTAACAATCCCAACTCCACCACCAATTCAAGAGAAATCATAAAATTGACTAGTAACTTGATATAAGGAAAAGATTAGAAACAAGGCCAATTTATGGATGATAATGAAGGTGGAGAGAAATATCTTTTTTCTCAAGGAGGAGTCACTCCTCTCCTATAAATTAAAGATGATGTCAAGATGTAAGCAAATGAGGATTGGCAGCCTCATGGAAAAAGTTTACCAACTTCTTTGTGGAAGACACTTTTGTACTAAATCAAGGATCCTCTATTGTATAAAATACAAGGTCCAAGAGTAAGGCTCTAGGAGGTGAAAATATCATGCCTATATTATCACCTAATCTCCCTCCAAGGTAGCAAAGTATAGATGCAAACAAAGTAGCTCCAAGCACACCTACACCTCCTCCAAGCCAAAATCTGGTGATATCTACTCAAGGTGTCTCAATTTATCACGTTCCAAACAATAATTTGACTCCAAGGACTCATGATAAGGTAATAAATATTGTCCTAAACATAGTCGATTATATTAAAAGTTCCAAATCATCTATCTCCTTATGGGATGTCTTCCACATGCCTTGTCAAAAGGAACTATTACAAAAGAAAGTGTCCACTATCCCTACTAGTCTTTCACCTTCAAGTCAAAGTCATAGTCATTTTGTCCTTGAAAATTTTCCTAATAAATTTTTTGAAACATCTAATAAATTTTAGAAACCTCCACCATTCTACCTCACTCTCATAGTAGGTGAAAAATTAGTACACAATTGCAACGTTGATAGTGGAGCTTATATGTCAATCATGTACAAAGTTATAGATGATAATTTAGGCCTAAAATATGAGCCTCATAGCAAAGGAGTGATCCAAATTTATGGTACACCTATGAAAACCATAGGGCTGATAAAAAAAGTTATTGTCTTCTTTCATGATTATCTTAGTTTTCCCATTATCCAAAGACATAGTTGTTGTTGACGTTCGAGCTCAATTTATAATCTAACTTTCAAGAGACATTATAGCCAAGATAGGTGGCTATATCTTAGTTAACTAGTCCTTATTGGCCTTTAGGATAATGTATGGGATCAAACTAACCATAAGAACTTATCCTCTTTCAGGGTTTGATATTAAGCCCTACATTGAAACAAGTTCTACATTGAATTGTGTTGTCCATGAGAAGGAGGAATCTAATGTGGATGATGGTGATTTTTAACTTGAGGGGATTTTTTATTTATTCTTGGATGAGTATGGTGTAGATGAATATGAACATGAACCTTATGTATAATTTTATAAAATTGACCTTGGGACTTATATCATGCATGAAGAACCATTTGAAGGAGCTAAGGTAAGTGTCAAACATTATCATGTTGATAAAGGTAACTACATGATTTATGAATATGATGATGATAGGTTGATGAATATAATTGAACACAATATTAGGAAGAATGATGTTTGTATACCTACCATTGATGAATCTACCCTTGATGATGACACTCATGAGGCGGATGAGAATGACTTGTGGCAAATATTTGATGTCATATGTCAATAGTTTCATCAGTTTGGTATTGCTACTTCTCTTCTCAATAAGTATACATCTGATTTGGTTAATGCCTCTAATAAACATGATGGTGATTGTATCACCAAACATGGAGAAGAGTTTCATGTTGTCAATGAAGAGAAACTATGGCAAAGGCTCAATTCCATATGCAAAGAATTTAACAAGCTGGGTAAGTCTCATTTTTCCCAAAGAGATTTCATATCTAGTGTTGAGATTGATAATGATACTAACGATCATGTTGTCAAGTTTCCTTTAAAACATGAAGGTGAATGTATTTTTGTTGATCAAGGACTTACAATCATGAAAGAATTTGATGTAGTTTCTACCCAAGAAGTTATGAACATAGAGAATGAGGTCAAGGTAAAATTATTTGTATCTTAAGCACAGTCAAGAGCTCCATAAAAAGTTGATCTATGTTTAGAGTTATTGAATCATGAAGAAGGGCTTGATACTCTTAAACATCAACCACATTCTATCTTAGAAGAAGATAAGGTTGAGAGGATTGTCATACATTCTAATCTATATTTTTTTGGAGAGCATCCAAAGGATATGATAGAGATCGTAGTGGTTTCAACCCAAATAAAGGTCCTTAGAGAGTAAGACAAGACATTCATGAAGGTTCCAAATAGTCCACTTTCAGATAAGAGAGGACATAGATTTGGTAAGCTTCTTGACTATACATATATGCAAGTGATTTTTAATGAGCATGCTCCTCATGCTAAGATACCTTCATGGAGTGACAAAGGTGTAAGGGGGATCATATTTGATCTTGTTTGAGGTATTATCATATTTTTCACCTCACATGTGAGGTTTTTAAATATTATAATAGTTGTGTGTGTTCTCTTTCATTTGTGTTGTGTTCCATAGGTATTCTAGTCTAACACATGTGTTTTTCTTTTGAGTGTGTCTTGTTTTGTGTGATTTTAATTTGTGTTTGGTGTGTTTTCAAAGTCAATTTATGTGTAAATTTGGTGTATAAATGACTCCATGTCCCAATGGATAGGATTAGACTATTGGTCATGGCATAACAAGCATACCACCTTTGGGAAATCACCAAGAATGTTAACCATTTTGACTACAAGCCAAAATGGGTCAACCCCCTATAGTAAAAAACTTATATAGGGGTCTAATATAATGTCATAATGTTTGTCATAGTTAATTATATGTGATTTTATGTCATTTTATCCTTGGTCATGGTCTAATTAGTCCTTATGTCATTTTGGGTCATTTGGGGGTCATAAATGAACATTAAATGCAAGTGATATAGTTTTGGGTTGTATCCATGTGTTAAAAACTCCTCAAGATATAATGTGTAATTACCTATTAGACATGTCAGATTCTAACTAAAAACTTGTAGGCTATAACTAAAAATCAAGAAAGTAAGTGGAAAAAATAGAGTTTCAAAGGTGTATGACCTATTTGAGAGAATGACATGTGGGAAAATATTTTGGGATGGATATTAAACTTACTCAAACTCATTTCCATGCTTGAGATGCATTTTAAGTGCCAAATTTGAGCTAAAACTATTCTTCTCCTCCATTACTCCACCATGCACATGAAACTAGTCAACAAGTTTTTGGTTGGTATGGATAGTAGGAGAACTTCCAAATCAAATGAATTTGGGGGTGATAGTAAACTTAGTCATCTATAATTTAATTCTTGGAGTGTAGATAATGGTGGATTATAACTTATGAACCATCTTTAACAAGGTGACTACATTTTTTACCTATTATTTTCCATACCCTATAGGTTTTGATCTTGTTTGATCTGGTCCATTTAACTCAACTACTAAATTTTCTTCCAAAGGATGTTGAATCTCTCCTCTCATACTTAATATTCTTATTTTCATGTTTGGAAATTATTTCATGAGCCAGAAAGTTTAAGGTTTCAAGTTGATGTTCCATGTGAGGTTGCAATCAAGTTCACTACTTGTAGAAGGTTTGGTTCTATACAAGGGTTTAATTTGGATGTGATATGATGTTATAAATTTCTCTCATGACATATAAATAACCTTATTTATACTTGATCTTACAATCTCATGCTTTTATTCAAACACACATTCACATTATGTCACAATCAATTTTTTACTTATTCCAGTTGTATTAATAATGTTTGGAGATTTGATAAAATTCATGGAGGAGGAATGAAGTTTAAAATAGGTTTAAAATATTATTTTTGTATGATAAATCATACTATACCCTCCAAAAAATACAAGAAATACTATGGTGGTAGTCATATGCAACATATACACACAATCAACCATAGATATGCACCTATAGGTATCCTTAAGAGGAAAATCACATTGAAATTGGATGTTTGAACTTGATTCAATACCTTAAAGGATTTAAAACCTTATTTGAATAATTTTAAGTAGAATTAAATTGGTTATGAGTTCACATCATGAGAACATTGATCAAATATTACACTCACTACCTGGTCTATAGTTTCAATGCATACTTATAGGTACCTCATAAATGTCAATAACATTAAAAAGGGATTTTTGAGTTGATTAAGGTTCTACCTAACTAGATATTCCATTTTAAATATGATGTAATTTCAAATTACAATTAAAACCTATACATCATGCATAATTCCTTCATCTACATTCACTACCTTGTAACCTGAGATGTTCATATCCAAGTGTCCATACATAGAGATTGGAAGCATGGTCATAGAGAAGTGTAGCATGTTTTGAGGATTACATAATGTTTTTGAAGCTAGATGAAAAAATTCTATGAATTTTTTATCCATTATGTTTTAAATTTAGGTTAAGAGGTTAACTTCAAGAGTTGGTGACTATGTTTAGGGATATTTCCCCTAAAACACAAAAATAAAGTCAATGTTTTTAGAGATGTCATATGATAATGTCATGTTGAGTTTTGATCAAATAAATGCATATATTTTGTATCATCCACATATGGGAATTGACTTGAAAAATTATGATGGTATATGATTAGTGAAAAATAGTTTTTGAAAGGCTCTAATATGCAAATTTGTTCATTGAGGTTTAACAATGATATCTACATGTTTAGAACTTCAAATTGACTTCAGTATATAAAGTTGTAATATGAAATCACACCTTAATATTAGGAGGATTTTTTTAAGTTATATAGTACATTATTGATTCAAATATCACCAAAATAAGTGTATAACAGCGTTCTAAACCTCATTTATACCTACAAGTGTCTCTTGCCTGAGATGTTGACATACAGTTGGCTATGGTACTCCTACAAATCCATAATATGAGCTCAAGCATAGGAACCTACAAACATATGTACACATAAAAGTTCAAAAATAATTCATAATACCTTAAAATGATTACAAAGGTATGTGTCATAGGTTTCAAGAGTAATGTTCACTTATAGGACTCCTATATAGTCAACTGTAGCTGACTATGTTATGATAGTGAGCTAGGAATTGATGTTTGGATGGTGACATAGATAGACCTTAAAGTAAATGGATATATAAAAATATAAAATCACCTTATAAAATCCAAGGATATATTTATGAATTTTTCTCAATTCGGAATCATGCACTAGAATCTACAAGTTCCTCTTTCAAGATAAAGAAGAACACAATGTGTCAACTTACAGTCTTGACCAATCAAGGTGTATGAGGAAGTATGTGTGAGGTTAGAGTAATAAATATATATGAAAAATATTCATAATTATAACAAAAATATCAAGATAAAACATATAATGCAAATAGGGGAAATATAGGTTCTTTCTAAGGCAACACAGAGTCCACAGTCACGACCTTACAAACAGTCAATTTACTCCATAAGTTTGTTTTAGGTTTTAGTGAATTTAAAATGTATAATGCCATGATCAAGAGATAAAAATTTGTAAATATTATATCAAACACTTGTAGAATATAATATTCACCTTGCTTAGGATAACTGGGGAAGTATACTCTATTTTGTCTCAAGTAGAGGGTACTCCCTTATGGTCTAAACCTACAAACTTTGAAGGAAGAGGATAACTAAGTGAGATAAGGGTTGGTTTAACCTTTAAATAAGGTGTGGAGATATGTGATAAAAACATGTAAAATAATGTATAGGTATTAAAGCATAATGGGGTGGTCCAAAAAAATAAAAGTGCAAACATACCTACATGGTCTTAACTATGCCTAAAGCCCAACTAGAGGGTCAATTTCATTTCTAGTCTTAGGCAAAAACTATAATGAATTGGAAAATATTTGTATGGAGTTATAAGGTGTGTTAAAGATTAAAAATTTTATATGAATCCATTGGTAAGACATTTATTGGCTCAAACCCCATCAAGCCTATAGGAAATGGAAGGGAAAGCTCAAATAGGTAACTTTGAAAGCTTACACCCACTTAAATACTTTTCATGTGAAATAAAAGAGATTTGAAAAGTTAGAAAGGGTCCTGATCAGGAATTTTGTGGAATTAGTTCATGATTTCAATGTCACAACTCTATGAATAAAGGCTAAGGGTGGAAAGAGCCTAAAACCCTCTAAAACCCTGATTCATGACCTGATGGAGAAAATGAGGATGGAGAGCTATCTAGATGGTATATAATGGGAATGAAATTTATTTAATGTTATAGAGGACTATCTAGGGATCCTCCCTATCCTACTGAATTATTCTCTACTTGTACAGATAGGGGCAAAATGAGGTTTTCTTGATTATTTTGGGTTTTATGTAGGTATGACAAGGTTTCAAGAGATGAAATAAAGTTTGGGAGAAGTATTAATACTTGAGATGATCCATAAAATTAATTTAATGTAATATAAAAACTCATAATTTCTTTTGTAATTACCTCTATCTCAGCTAATCAAAACTGGCAAAGTGAGCAAGAGAGTGAGAAGGGTGAGAACTTCAAGTGGGAGGCCTTTTGAGGTTTACTTGATGAATATAAGGTTATTTGAGGTCTTTATATGTATCATTAACTCCCATATATGGATTCTCATGGAAAATTAAAGCTAGATATTGAGGCCAAGTTTAAGGGGTGAGTGAAAAAGGAGTTACTTAGACTGTAGGCTATGTTAACTCATGTGTAGAAGAATCTAGATGATTAGGGATACAACCAATGCATGGTGTAGCATGTATATAACTCCCCTTATTTTTAAAATAATTATATCTACCCCTATTCAATTGTGATATGTTCTAAAGGGGCTAAATGACGAAGGAAGTTTTATGAGCAAGCATAAGAAGTCTTATGCCACATTTTATGGAGTGTCATGCATTTAAGGGCCATTTTTCCTATCAAACATTACATGGTCTATCTCACACTAATTTTAATACATGTATAACTCTTTTTATCATCATGACACATGTCCTAGTGACTCTTGGACTTATCTCTCTTGACTCCTCTCTCCAATTCTATAAGTAGTAACCATTTTAGCTCTTGTAAGCTAATATCACACTGTGTATGGTGAATCCATACTAGAATGAAATTGTATTTTTCCTTTGAAAATTAATTCAAGTATATTTTTGGGTTCAATAATATTTTTATAAGTGTGAAAAGTGATGTATGGTAGAGTTAGTGATAATACTCTATCCTTGCTTGCCTTATCGTTTCATGTTTATGCAAGAATTCCTATTCTAATAGGTCATATAGAGTGTACTCAAGTATGTCAGGATTCTTTTAAGTGTAATATTATTATTATAGTGTGCATTCTTCCATTTAATTAATTTACCTTGTGTTGTTTTCATACATCTTAACTCTATGTTGAAACATTGATGTTAGAATCCTTTAAGATTATGAAAATAGTTTGTATTCCTTGTTTCATTATGATAGGAGTATGATGGTAAAGTTTAAATCATCTTGTTGTATCAAAATATTATAATAGGTCCATTTCATGAGAAATTATAACTCTTTTCCCACAAGCAAGCACTAGTTTAGGTGATAATGATTTAAAGATACATTTAGGGAGCTAGCCCTTAAATCTAGAGGCTTACTTACACCATAGGTATAGCCACATACCTATAATTATTCCCATATTTACAAAATATAGAAGGGTATTGAACACCCTCTTCTAGGGTGCAAGATTTAGTGATAATAATTATGGATACCTAAGACTAATAGAAAGGATCAAATTAAGACCAAGGATGATTTGGTTATTGAGATTATCAATCAAGAGTGTTTAATTATGGGGGAACAAGGATTAGGTGAAAGTAAATGCCAATAATAGGTAGCATGCATTGATAATGTGATCTAGGAATTTGACTCAAGAGAGGATGGTTAGTATCATGTTAGTTTTAAAATGATAACAAAATGAAATAAGCACAATAACTAGCATAACATCTCTAGGCCTAGACACTAGGGAGAGCTCCAAAGTGCTTGTTGTAGTGGCTTTTTTAGCTTGTGCTCATGAAGTCCTTGGTAATGGAATCTTGTCTACCTCCATATCTCCTTGGCACATTTGGCTTGTGGCTTATCTTGGCTTGGAATAAATTTGGCATGGTAACACTAATTACAATAGCTTTTTGAAGATATTTGTGAATTATATATTTTCACTAAAATATCTTAGAAATGATGTTCATGGCCTCTCTATTTATAGATTTTTGAGATTGATTAGAATCAACCTAAAATGTCCATCCTAAGATGAAGATGTGTGCTTAAGGATTAATTGAATTTTTGGAATTAAGTTTATAATTATCCTCATCATGACATTAGAAGAAGGGGAAATTAAGAGGAATTAAGGGCATCATGAAAGGTATTGATGAGGCATGGAAGGCATAAATCTTGATATTTGTGGCATTTATGGCTTATAAATGTCTTACCAAGAAATGAGGTCACCTAATGATGCAAATATTCAATATTCATTTCCAATAATGAGATATTCAAAAAGATCTATGGAATTCTTTATCAGGCCTTGATTTGGATTAATTAACTCTTAAACATGTTTAAGTACTTTATGCATAAATTACCTAAATTGATTAAAATGCCTTGTTATTGGTCCAAAATTTGATTGGATTGGAATTGGAAGTCAATTTCAGATGTGTTGGATCCATATTCCCATTTAGGATGTTATCAACAAAAAATAACAAAGGAATGCATCTTATGTAAGAGATTTGATAGGAAAGAACAATCCAAATCACCTAGGTGTAAAATTGGCTTTTTGACTCAAAATGATCTAATCAAAGTTAGTTGGCCCATAAATTGCATTGCCCCATTTAGGGATACCCTAGCCAAAATTGACACTTGAATATGTTAGTTTCACAGTATTTATCATGTTTTCATCTTTTTAGGCTAAATTTTGCATTTTAGGTGGAAATTGGTCAAAAGCCTAGTTAGAGGTCATTGGTGGCTAGATTTAGGTGTCTATAAATTACCCATGTTTAGGAAGATGTTATAAACTAAAGGCAAAGAAATGTCTTATCAAAGAATGAGAAATGGCTTGTATGCTAAAAAGAAGATTATGGTTTAAAAAAAAAGCTCCAAATGGTGTTTGGGAAGCCTATGATGATTCCCCCTTGAGGGAGTGCCCATCACATTTGTTGGTGGACAGTCCCTTGAAAAGAAACAAGAAGATAGGTGGAATTAACCCATGGTTGAGATTAATCCAAATGATAAAATTCTTGCATACATTGATGTAAAAAGGATGCTGATTTTCCCAAAGGTGGTTATAATCAGGAATAAAAGTCAAAATAATGTTTTTTACATAGATGGTTATAATCATTAAGTGGACCTAGATTGGCTAAAACTGATGGTGCCCCAATTGGGGATGGTTAGCAATCATAACTCAAGGATATAACCTAGAGTATAGATTAAAGATAAATGGGTGTAAAGTGAAAAAAGAGATGGATGGAGGAATAAGATTGATCATTAGAAGGATTTAGTTATACCTACCAATGAGGAGATGCTTTTCCTTATTAGCAATGATATAACTAGAATGGTTAATGGGTTGATTTGATCAATGGTGGGATGGATGGATTTTCCAAGGTGCCAAGGAGAAAATTTTGTGGATCCATTGATTTTAGACCTTTGTGAAGCTGAGTTTTATTGTAGCATGTGATGGTAGGCATCATAATAGAACACCATGAAGACTTGTCCAAAAAATACATAAGGATTGACTCCTGTCGTCAACATTGTCATCATGGTTTTTATCATTGGTGTATTATTTTCATTTGGATAGACTTAAGAATAATGAGTGAAAGGAATCACCTAATGGACATATATAGAATAATTAAAGGCAACAATGCTAAAATTAAACAAATAGGCAAGTTAATAAACAAACAAATTGAAAGCCTAAAATAAAGCATCTTAATAATGACCATGCCCTAATAGCACAAATTGAGGATAATTGACTAGGCTTAGACAGGGTAATTTTTTTTGGATTTTTGAAATTTTATGAATGTTTTTAGAATTTTGAGGTATCTTAACTCATTAAAAAATGACAAGATATCTACTCACAAAATGGCAAGAGTCAACGAAAAGGCAGACTGAGGTAACCTCAACATGAATTGAGCATGACCCACATAGTCTTAAAATGAACTCAAGTCATAGTGATTCCATCCACACGAAAGGGAAAGGAAAAAATAAGTCCCAATAAGTTCTCAAATCTACCAAATGGATAATCAAATGCAAATAGTAATGGCAAGGTGATGTGGTAATGCATGATAAATAAGTCTTTCCCCTAGTTTGCCTATAGGTAGTTATAACTAGGATAGAACATCATAGGTCAATGATACCAATTTGCCCATAGGTGGTTATAATTAGTAGAAAGATTGGTGAAACACTAATTTACCCATAGGTGTTTATAATTAGGCTCACATAAACAAAATTGATAGGATGAAAGATATCTTGCTAGATCAACTATCACACTAATTTCATAGACTACCATTTAAACATGGACTTGATTGATTGTTGAAACCTTATTGGAATCCTCTCACAAAAAGTGTGGGAAGAACTAAAGGAGCCAAATTCAGAATAGGATTAGGTAGGATGATTGAAAGCAAGCTTTGGTCTAGATAGGAATGGAATGATAGGATGGAATGGCATTACTTTAAGATAATGGTGGTTTGATAAATTGGATAAAATGGCAAGAGGGTTACTCCCAATTGAGAAGGTGACTTTTTTGGATCTAAAATAATGGAAAATGGATATGTAACAATGGCAATGGCAATGGCAATGTGAAATGATATGGTACATGTTCTTGACTTGGGTGTGGTTTTCTATTCTATTATTCCTATGGATGGGGAGATGCATGTCCTAATCAACAAATGATACAAATTGAATACTTGATCATGATAAATTCTATCCCACACCTCATCTAAATAACTACTCTATAAAAAATGGCCAACAGATTTGGATTCTAAGAATGCTATTGTGATCTTCATTGGTCATTGATTCTGATTCCTTCAAACATTGATACAAGGTATCTTTGTAGCCTTTATATAGGAATGTGTGGCCATGGATGGTAAATGCAAAAAAATAATGGATGGTAGGTTTGATTATGAAATGGAATGGTAGATGATAATGGAATGTATAATGGTGGGGAAATAAATGAAGATTAGGACTTTTAGTCACACGTAATGTTTTTGATAATGGATTTGACATAATTTTGGTTGTGGCAGGGCCAAAGACTTGTTTTCTCAATACAACCATCATATTTTTTTGTTCTTTAGGCTTGAGGGTAGCTACCATCTGATTAGGCTATAGATAAGAAGCTATTTGGACTTGATCTTTGATTTTATCTTCATCAAGAAGTGAAGAAATTTTATACTTAGCTATTAGTGCCTCAAAGAGGTTTTCACCAATGAAGTTGTCTTTATTTTTTTGTAGCACCTTCGAGAAGGTTTCACTAAAGAATGTTGAATTTTGACTTTGATTATCTTCTAGTGCTTCTAAAAAAGTTTCACTAGAAGATGCTAAGTTCTAACTTTGATTGTCCCCTATCACCTCTAAAAGAGTTTCACTAGGAGAGTGTTCTTCTACTATATGAATGTGGTCTTAGCCTCCTTGATCTTCTTCAATTGCTATGTCACCATGGATGTAGTTTAACAAAGTTTGATTATATAGATCTCAATCAACATTATGGGAGATGGAATGTCAATGATATGGATATTTTGGTTGATGGTAATGGCCTGTGGAATGGTAATGGAATGGGGAGAGGCTACATAATCCTCATAAAAGATACTAGGATAACTTGTGACAAAGCTAAAGTATTCATCCTAAAAAATCATATAAGGATCACAAATGTATTCAAACTAATCTTTAAGGCATGTATAATTAATGTTCTAACAACCATGAACATATTCTTCTTCTGAATCTAATTCTAACTCAAGGGACTTTGAATTTGATGTTGAGAATGATTTTGATCATAAATCTGATGTCAGTTCAAAAATATAAATTGAATCTAACTTTGATTCTTCATCTGATGGGTACTCTATTATAATTATGTCTTATTAAATATTTGGTTTTGGATAAGTAATGGCCCATGATGGCATAATGGGCTCCACAAAAAATAGTTTGTCAAAGTGAGACTCCTCTAAGATGGGAAATAGGTCAAGAGATAACTCCTTAGAGACTAGCTTATCAATAAGAGGCTCTTGAAAAATAGGCACATGGTCAAGGTAATGATTTTACTAAAGGTAGTTATAATCAATCAAAAGTAACTTGATAAAGACTCTCTTGTTAGTTTGAGACTCCTTGACAACTAGTATAGGATCAATAGGTGATTCATCATAGGTTGACTAATCACAAGTGGTTGGTTCAACAAAAACATTTTGTATTAGTTGGTTCACTTGGACTTGGTTTCTAATGAGTTGGAAAATACCAATTTTGAACACAGATTGGTCTTTGAAAGATTGGATTGATTAAGGTTTGGATGGGATTGGTTTTGTATGAGGAATGACTTGTGGTTGGATAATGGTAGGGCATTGGGGAGCATGATTGATTACATGAGACAAAGGATGAAGTCATAAAATGGTAATGATAGGGAGGTGTGGAGTATGATTATTCACACAAGCCAAAGTACTAGGTCCTAGAATGATGAAAGGGGCATTGTGGAGCTTGATTTCTCACATAAGCCAAAGGATGAGGTCTCAGAATGGTACGGGTATTCCTTGGATATTATGGAGCTTGATAGCTCATATAATCCAAAGGAGGTTTGGGGGTAGCCAATGATTAGATAACAAAAGGACATCATGGAACTTGATTTTTTGCATAATCCAAAGCATCCAAGTCTTCCTCATAAACCATATCATCCAAATCATGAGTTACCTCATAAAATAATTCTTGACTATGTTATATGTACTAATTATTATAAAGAGGGTATGGATCTGCATCCTAAATAACATTATCTATAGTTGGGTCTTCAAAGTCCTTCTCACAAGCCTCTTCATGCCAATCAAGGTATTGATTTTAATTTTATGGATTTCGACTATGTTACACATATGGAGTATTTTAGGGAGGATAATAAAATTGCTTAGAAAAATTTTCTCTATAGGGCTTTCTAGTGGGATTTTATGTGGCCATTCTATCATAAGTTGGATTGTATGTGACTCTACCATAACTATAGCTAGACATATCCACATAAATGATGAAAGCTCCAAAATAAAAAGGTTTAGAGTTATACAAACTCCAAAAAACTCTATGTCCAAAGGACAAATGGTTTAAACTTGGCCTAACATAGTCAAAGGGGTGGAGTTGTATCTCCAATATGGTCTGAAAGTGGAGCTATATCTCCAAAATGATTTATGCTAAAACTTAGCATAAAATAGTCTAACATCAAATGTCTAATGTCAAATGTCATATGCATAAAAGGTTAAGCATCTAAATAAAATTGGCATGTAAAATTTTAGGTCAAAGTGTTACAAATAAGGTCTAAACTAGGAAAGGGAAAAGTTGAGTTGCTAGGTCTTTAATCCAAATGTGGAGTTAAAATCTAGACTTGAAACAAAGTCATGATGTGATTTGATTTAATATAACAAGTTTGGAAATAACTTTGACATAGACCTGGCACATAGAATCAAACATAAACATGATTAGTTATCATAAGGCATGAAGCAAAAGGATTTTGGAGAAAGGTTGTGTTCTCATAAATAAAGTCATAAATAATGACAAGGATAGGTACTAAACAAATAACCCATCAATAGTTTTCAAATTTGGGTAATTAATTTAACCAAAGTTATGCAACCCAAAAGAGAAAGATATGAGTATCAGCCCCATGAATTGAGGCTTTAATAAAAATCAATCAATGTTTGGATCCAAAATTAACAAGGTTAATTGAAAACTCAAATTTAAAAATTATGAATTGATGAAACAAGCTATACAATATTGGATAGCATGATGGCATAAGACAATGGTCCAAATGGTAGACATGACATGGTTTAAAACAAATGGTTTTTGGCACAAAGTGAAATAAGTCTTGAAACAAATTGAGTATCCTAATGGCATAAGCATGATCGAATGATGTGATCTATGTTATTATTCAAAGACTCAAAGCTAAAATGGTTTTAACATGTTTTTGGCAACATAACACTACGTTATGCAACTCAAATGACACACACACAAACAAGTTTAGAAAAAAATTCAAGGCACAAATGTGGTGTAAAATGGCTGACATAACACCTCTTTAGAAAAAATATTCACATATAAACAAAGTGGTTTGGACATGGTTTATACACAAACAAACAAGTTTTAGTCTCAAAAACACCAAGTAAGATAAATGACTAAAATACACTAAGTATAATCATCCAAATCCTAATAAGGGTATGGCAATGTGGGGTTGACTAAACTAGCAAGATTTCAAAAATTTATAGGGAAATAAATTTCATAATGACTTTCATGTCAAACAATGTAAAATAAAATCATGGAAATTAGATGATTGTAGTATTAGCTAGTTGTAAAAAGGTCTAGTTCTTTTTACAACCACTGCATCCTACTATTCACTCAGTGAAATATGATGTCCAAATTTAGATACATCCCATGTAAAAATCTAAAGGAGTAAGTGATTTTAATGCTAGGAGATGAAACCCCAAGTCAAATCTTCCCTAAATAACTTTTGGGAGGTAATGGCATCCCCCTCGTAAGACAAGTAAAATAGAAAGACTTTAGGGTCATTTTCAAGATCACCCAAACTTTAATGAGTTTTTGGGGAGTGCTTTAGACAAAATTATTTCTAAGCCTTGGACAATAGGAATGGAAATTTTGATTCCAAGGGTTTCTTAAAGGGGACAAATGGTAGAGCATACACACGACTTCCCTCTTTTTTCCAAACAAAACCTAACTTAAACAACTAAGTAAATACAAAAATCTTGGAAAAGTGAGTTCATTTTCAAGCCCCAATGGAAAGTGAGGTGGTGTTTATTTTACCCCTTGGTCTTAGTTGTAACTTTGAAAACTAATGCTAAAATAACTTACTTAAGCACCTTAAATGTTAATTTAAGCACCAAAATAATGTTTTTAATTCATTTTTAAGCATGCAAAAAGTGATCTAAACATGTTCTTGGAAAATGTCAAGCTTGGTCCTATAAAAAAATGTTAGCATGTCTTTTAGCATTGAAGCTATTTTGGGTTTGAAATAATGAACTTAAAAAAAAGAGGTCTCAAGTTTATGTTTTTAAGAAAAACATAGTTACTAATGTCAGTTATATAACCGATGATGGTTACACGTACTAATTGATGATAGTTATCTAACCAACATCATTTATTCCAATAGTGACTAATGATAGTTATGCCAATTGATGATGATTTTACTAACTGATGTTGGTTACCATGTAAACTTGTGACAAAGAAAAATGGCAAAACAAAGTTAGAAAATCAAATTTCAAGCATTTTAATGATACAAATGAAGATTTTAAAGTTGTAGAATGATATTCTTTATGTGTGGGTTGTGTTTTTTCCCACCATGCATGCTATTATGTGATCTAAGAATTTGACTCGAGAGAGGATGGTTAGTATCATGTTAGTTTCAAAATGAAAATAAAATAAAAAACACACTAACGAGCATAACATCTCTAGGCCTTGACACTAGGGAGAGCTTAGTTAAAAAATATGAATTAAACACACAACTAAAATTTTAAATAAACCTTTTTTAACCTTCCTTGGATACTCCAAAATTCTTGTTGTAGTGGTTTTCTTGGCTTGTGCTCATCAAGACCTTGGCAATGGAAGCTTGTCTACATCCATCTCTACTTGGCACCTTTGGTTTGTGACTTGGCTTGGATTGGGAATAATTTAGAATGGTAACACTAATAATAATGGATTATTAAAGATATTTGTGCATTATAAATTTTCACCAAAATAGCTTAGAAATGATGTTTATGGCCTCTCTATTTATAGATTTTTGAGATTTATTAGAATCAACCTAAACCATCCATCCTGAGATATAGATATGTGGTTAAGGATTAATTAAATTTTTGGAATTAAGTTTATAATTATCATCATCATGACATTGGACTAAGGGGTAATTAAGAGGCATGGAGGGCATAATGGAAGGTATTGATGAGGCATGGAGGGCATAAACCGTACTATTTGTGGCATTTATGGCCTAGGGATGTCTTCCCAAGAAATGAGGCCACTTGATGATGTGAATATTCAATATTTATTTCAAATAATGAGATATTAAAAAATATCTATGCAATTCTTGATTAGGCCTTGATTTAGATTAATTAGCTCTTAAACATGTTTAAGCACTTTGTGCACAAATTACTCAAATTGATCAGAATGCCTTGTTATTGGTCCAAAATTTGATTGGATTAGAATTAGAAGTTAATGTTAGATGCATTGGATCCATATTCCCATTTAGGATGTTATCAACAACAAATAACAAAGTCACACATATTATGTAAGAGATTTGATAGGAAAGAACAATCCAGAGCACCGAGGTGCAAAATTGGCATTTTGACTCAAAATGATTTGATCAAAGTTAGCTAGCCCAAAAATTTCATTACCCCATTTAGGGATACTCTAGCCAAAATTGGCACTTGAATATGTCATTTTAACATCATTTACCATGTTTTGGTATTTTTAGGCCAAATTGTGCATTTTAGGTGGAAATTGGTCAAAAGCCTAGTTGGAGGTCATTGGTGGCCAAATTTAGGTGTCTATAGATAGTGCATTGAACGAAGAGATGGTAGTCAAGGAGGAGAAGAAGGATGGAAACCAATTGGATGAAAATATTTCTATGAGTGATCAAGTTGAATCTTAAGATGGTTTGTTTATTGTGGTAGACATGAAGGAAAGATAGGAGTTTGTGTTATTAGGGTTTGTTGACAAGGGAATTAAAAGGAAGGTGGATGAGCCAATCAAGCCTATGAGAAGGCTTAGGGAAATAAATTAGTCTAGTAAGGAGATGAAGATTTTAGAATCTCCTAATTTCATGTTATTTTAGGTTATTTGGGAAGTGATGTGTCTCTGTTAGGATTTATGGAGGCATTTTAAAGCATCATGGAGAGGTGTTGCAAGATTTCTAGGTGAGAAGTTTATTAATTGGTCTAGGTATGTTCTTATCTTGAGATGCAAAGAGTTGAGTTTGATTCTTTCAGTTGGTCACTATGATCTTCCTTGGATGTTCCAAATGCCTTTGTAGTAGTGGCTTGCTTAGCTTATGCTCATGAAGTCTTTGGCAATGGAAGCTTGGTTACCTCCATCTCTCCTTGGCACCTTGTGGCTTTGGATTAGCTTGGATTGGAATCAATTTGGCATGGTAACACTAATTTATTGAAGCTTTGTAATCAATTATGAATTATAACTTTGCATTCTCAAGTCTAAAAAATGATGTTCATGGCCTCTTTATTTATAGATTTGATTAGAATCAACTTAAACCATCCATGTCAAGATTAAAATGTGTGGTTGAGGATTAATTCAATTTTTGGAATTAATTTTGTAATTATCCTCATCATGACATTGGAATAAGGGGAAATTAATAGGTATGTAAGGCATCATGGAAGGCATTGATGAGGTATGGAGGGCATGAATCCTAATATTTATGGCATTTATGGCCTACAGATGTCTTCCCAAGAATGAAGTCACCTGATGGTGCAAATATTTAATATTCATTTCTAAAAACAATTATTCAACAAGTTTTCATGGAATTATTAATTAGGCCTTGATTTGGAATAATTAGTTATTAATCATGTTTAAGTACTTTGTGCACAAATTACTCAAATTGATCAAAATTCCTTGTTATTGGTCTAAAATTTGACTAGATTGGAATTGGAAGGCAATGTCAGATGTGTTGGATCTATTATCCCATTTAGGATATTACCAATAGCAAATAACAAAGGCAAATGTATTATGTAAGATATTTTATAGGGAAGAGGAATCCAAATCACCTAGTTACAAATTTGGCATTTTGACTTGAAATGATCTTATCAAAGTTAGCTAGCCTATAAATTGCATCACCCCATTTAGGGATAATCTGGCCAAAATCAACACTTGAATATGTTAGTTTCATATCTTTTAGTATGTTTTAGTGTTTTTAATCTAAATTGTGCATTTTGAGTAAAAATTGGCCAAAAGCCTGATTAGAGGTTATCAGTGGCTAGATTTAGGTGTGTACAGTTTGCCCCTATTTAGGAAGGCATTACAAGCTATAAGCATATAAATGTCTTCTCAAATAATGAAAAGGTCCTGTATGCCTACAAATGTAATAATGATAAACTAACTATATGATGCCCCCTCAAGGGAATGGTTGGCACAATCAGGTTGACAAACGATCCCTCAAAAAGAAAGAAGTGATGTGACAGGACAAAAGAAAGGAAAGATGATGGGATGAAAAACACTATGAGACTAAAAAAGTAGTCAAAATCATTGAGAATGTAAGTGAAATGATGTGTAATTTTTTTCCAAAAGGCCATTATAAACATTATACCCTAATAGTGGCAACATGGTATGATAACACAATGATTTTCCCAAAGGAAATATAATCATTGAGAAGATAGAGCTACCCCAGTTAGGATAGACAAATAATAATATACCCCTGTATAGGCAGAAAAAGTAAAGTGGTGACAACACAATGATTTACCCAAAGGTAGTTATAATTATTGAGAAATGTAGCTAGGATGGTGTGCAATGATTTGCCTATAGGTGGTTATAATCATTGGACCCCGATTATGGCAAACATGATAAACTTATCCAAGGATGATGATAACTTAAGATAGAGGGTAATGATTAATTAGAACAACCTACTAGTAAGGATATGCTCATCCAAACTAATAAAAGTTAAAATTATTTCATGGTTAATTACTCTATTGGGATATGATTAGGATTGAATTGGGATGTTAGTGTTGAAGAGATGTCACCATTAGTAAATAAAATTCTTAAAGATAAGGTTTATTATAGCACAAGTCGATAGGAAACATGATATAACATCATGAGAACTTGGTCAAAATATACATGAGGACTAACTCCTGTAATCCAATACTCAATAGAAAATAATGCACCAATGATAGAAACTATGATGAAAATGTAAACATATGAATATGGATGGATTTAAGGATAACTGTGGGAAAGGAATCACTCAATGAACACACATAAACTAAATCAAGGCAACAGTGTTGAAATCAAACAAACAGGTAGACAAATAAAAATAATAATAAAAAATGAACAAAGAAAGAACCCTATAAACATTTCTCTTAGAAAATAGGTGACAACTTAAAAAATGAACAAAATGAGGGAATAGAAGAAAGGGAAGGGGTGGTTGAGCTGTCTCCATATACACTAGGTAAGTGGACACTGCCTACATAGTCTCATGGATGCAATATCCAATAAAAAGCTTCAGGCCAAATGTAGTTCTCCCAGGGAATGGGAAGAAAATGATAACTGATAAAAACATATATAATGGATGTGATAGAAGAATAGGAATGGTATTGAAAAATGGTAAGTGCATGAGAGAAAAAGGCCAAAAAGGATGGGAAAATAAATGATAAGTGATTTACTTGTAACTTAGTAAAGGTTCCTAGAATACTTAAGGCAAAGAAGTGGTCAAGGTTTTTATTCTTTTTTAATGATTTTTCAAATGTGTTTGGAGTTTTTTTAGAGGTATCTCAACTTTGATCAAGAATGATGAGACACCAAATGGTTCAAGCTCATAAAATAGTGAGATCATTTAAACTTAGGTTGCTCAAAAAATGGTGAGACTGTGGCTTAGGTTACACACAAAATGGCAAGAGTATGGTGGATAAGGGTGACTAATCTGACCTCAATAAGTATTGATCACTCCCTACATAGTCCTAGAATAAGACCTCAAGTCACTATAGTTCTACCTTTATAGTGGATGAACTTGATGAGTGTAGCAGTTAATTTAAAAAAAAATAGGCACAGTATGACATAGGAATTGGCAAGCTGGTATGTCAAGGCTTAATGTTTCCTCTAGTTTTCCCATAGTTAGTTATAACTAGGACACAATAGCATAGATCAATGGTACTAATTTTCCCAAAGGTGGTTATAATTAGTAACAAGATTGATGGTAAGAAAGGAATAAAAAATGAAGGATGAAACTACTAAAACTTTTGTCACACTATCCAAAAAATGCTTTTTGTCTAAATTACTTGAACCAACTGATGAAACTAATTAGATTCCTTGATGCTAAAACTATGTAATGAATGGAAAAAACCAAGGTCAAATGAGCTAGGCTTTAGAACACACTGGTTTGATAGAATTGAAGTGAAAATTAGATATGGCAAAGAAGATGGATAAGGATGGTATTTGTAAAAATAAGAATAGTGACAAAATGGCATAATTGAAATGGTCCTTATAGACAATACACCTCAGCACTCAAGCATAGTACCATTTGAGATTAATAATATTCATCAACTTAGGGACTTCATCTTCATTTGGTTTGGTGAGCCTATATGCTCTTGATCCATAATCTGTAGTAATGATAAAAGGCCCTATCCAATTTGGTTTGAATTTCCCTTTATGCTTCTTATCAGTCATGGTATTATTTTGTTTTTCTTTAATAACAATATCACCATGTTCAAATTTTATATAATTAACACATCGATTATAGTGGCCTTTGAGTCGGTTCTAATATGCTTGAATATTTTTTAGCATGGCTGTGCATTTTTCATCAAGTAGATCTAGTTCTTATAGGTGAACTACTCGATAGTCATGATCATCCAGAACATGCTTGAAAGAGATGCATAGTGAAGGTAATTTAACCTCAATGGGAAGGATGGATGTAGTACCATAAAAAAGTGAGTGTGGGGTGGCTCTTGTAGGGGTATGATGATTGGTATAGTATGCCCAAAGGGTAGGGAATATCTAGAGGCTCCAATGACAACTATCATCATATATAATCTTTTTGAGAATGTTGACAATGGTTTTATTGGATGACTCAGTTTGGCCATTACCTTAAGGGTAATATGCTATACAAAAATGTTGTGTGATGTTGTATTATTATAAAACTATTATACATCCTTATTATTGAATGATCCTCCATTATCATATATAATTTTAGAGGGGATATTGAATGACAAATGAGGTGGTTGAAAATGAATTTGGAAATTTGCTTTCCAATCATGTAAGTGAGGGGTATAACTTCAACCCACTTAGTGAAATACTCAGTGGTAGTAAGTATATGTTTATGGCCATTAAATGAAGTGGGGTTAATCTTCCCAATGAGGTCAAATCCCCATGTAGAAAATGGCCATGTTGTCAACATCAGTTTCACAGTTTTTGCTAGGTTATGAATCAAATTAGCATGCCATTGACATTTGTCACACTTTGTTACATAGGTAGTGGCATCTACATCCATTATGGGCCAATAATAACTAATATGTATAATATTTTTGGATAGGAATACCCCACTAGAATATCTCCACACACTTTGTGAACTTCTCTTAATGCTAGTGTAGACTCTGCTAAGTTTAAACAATGAAGCAGAGTTCCATCAAAACTATGATTGTAAAGGGTGGATCCAAGTAGAGTATAATGAGTAGAATGATGAATGAAGGATTTGGTTTATTTTTAAGATATATGTGGAAAAACATAGTCATGAAGGTAGTTGTAGAGGTCTGAGTACTAGATACAATTAGGACCAACAATATCACAAATCATGGCAATGGATGAAGGTTCATGAGTTGGTGTTGATAGATTCTTGACAAAGAATTGATACTCTCTAGCTTTATTTATTTGTCAAATTAGAGAGCCAATAGTAGCCATAGCATCTATATTTCTATTATTAGCCCTTGGTATGTGCTCAAACTAAATATTGACAATTTTTTAATTAAAATTGTCGACCATGGCTTTATATGGAACCAAATTGTCATCTTTGGTCTAAAAATGATCTATAACTTGATTGATAATTAACTATGAATCACCATAAAATTGGAGATGAGATATATTATAATGCACTTCTTATCAAAGTCCTACAACAAGTGCTTCATACTCAACCATTTTGTTTGTACAAGGAAAGCTAATTTTGAATGATTTAGGGATTAGATCCCCTTGTAGTATAATAAATAATAGGCATGCCCCCAATCCATGTGCATTGAATGAACCATTAAAATATAGTTTTTAGGGTTTTTATTCAAGTGGTGTGTCAATGATGGTCATCATAGATTCATAAATAAACTAAAATGTGATATTTTGTGTGTCTATGAGAGGTGCTTCAGTAAGTTGATCTGTAAGAACTTATCCCTTGATTGCCTTCTGATTGACATACTCTATGTCAAAATCATTGAAAATCATGATCCATTTAGCCATTATTCCTTGTAAATATATTTTAGATAGTATATAATTGAGTGTATCTACTTTTGAAATTACCATGGTCTTATTATTCAACATGTAATGACATAATTTCTAAGCTATGAAGACCATGGCTAGACAAGATGTTTCAATAGGTGCATAGTTATGTTCATATGTAACCAAGGTAAGACCTAGGTAGTGTATAGTGTGCTCCTTTCCTTTGTCATCATGTTGAGCCAAAAGTTCCCCTAGATCAGTATTGGTAGCTGATAGGTATAATAAAAATGGATTTTCTAGTGTAGGAGGTAATAAAATAGATGGATTAACAAGATAGTCTTTGAGTTGTTGAAAATCTATTTGGTAGTGATCATCCTAGTGAAATGTAACTCCCTTCTTTAAAAGGTGTGTAAATGGATGACACTTATTTTCTAACTGAGATATGAAGCATCAGATTGACTGGATCTTACCCTACAAACTATGGAGTTGCTTTAAATTGGTTGGTGGCAACATCTTGGTTATAGCATGAAATTTAGCCATATTGACTTCAATACCTCTACAAGACATGATGAAGCCAAGTAATTTACCTAAATTTACACCAAACACACATTTATTTGGATTGAGTCTAACTTCATACTCTCATAATATTTGAAATATCTTATCCAGAACTATTAGATAGTCATCCCTAGTTTTGGATTTTCTGAATATGTCATCGGTATAGTCTTTAATAATATCATGCATCATATCATGGAATATGATAGTCATGGACTTTTGATATGTAGCTCTAGGATTATTAAGGCCAAATGGCATTACCTAATAATAAAATGTTCCCTATGGAGTGGTGAATGTTGTTTTATGTTGGTCTTCTAGTGTTATTTTGCTCTGGTTGTATCTTAAAAATCCATCCATGAGTGAAAGAATTTCATAACCATCCATGTAGTTGATGATGATGTTGATATTAGGTAAGGGAAAATCATCTTTAGGACAAGATTTTTTGATGTATCAAAAATTAGTAAAAATTATGATCCCTCCAGGCCTTTTACTAATAGGTACCACATTAGAGATCCATTCTGAGTAGTCAATAGATTAGATGCATCCTACTTCTAAGAGTTTTTCCAAATCTTTCTTTACCAATATAACAATGCAATAATACATCTTATGTAACTTTTTATTTACCTATTTGGTATCAATATTAACCACAAGGTGGTGCAAAACTAAGGTGGGGTCTAAACCTAACATGTCAGAATAGGCCCATACAAAGATATCTACAAATTCTATCAATAGAGTTGTAAAGATGTCATATTCTTCCTTAGTGAGGGGTGCACCTAATTTTATCCATTTTAGGTCTGATGGAGTTCAGATATTTACCTCTATTATATCTTTGACTAGAAGGTTTGAACTATCTTCTAGGAGAGTAGGCAATGACTTGAACTATTGAATTATGTCAGGGTACTCCATTAGGACTCACTCTTCAAATTCTCTTAGGCATGATGAATCTAAGTCCCCTAATGGAATATCTGGCCATGTGACAAAAACAATCAACAATTCTTAAAAAATTTGATCAAATACTTTTTGTTGCTCAAAGCTAAACTTTGATCCCTAAGCAAGTTCATTATTGGTTGTCTCCTAGTCTAAATTTGAAGAAGAATGAACACCCCCATCTAATGGCACTTGAAATAGGTTTTCACCACTAGACTGGCCTTTATCTTTACTTTTTCCCTAGTTAGAAAGTGCCTCAAATAGGTTTTCACTTTAGAACCTCAATGTTTTACTTATTTGTTTTTGGCTAAGGGTGTTCAATAACTCTCCAAAATAGGATACAAGATCTACTATGATTGAAAACCTTGATTTGTGATCTCCCAATGGAATGTTGTCTTTAAGCCCTAAAAAGTCATAGAATGCCTCACCATTATAGAATTCATCAATTGGTACACTAGATTCTTAATGGTACCAATTTATCATTTGGGGATAATATAATGGTAAGTGGTTGAAATGAATGGCCAAGGTAAGGGTAAAAATGGCATTATTATCAAACAAGTTGGTTTCATCTAGGTCATCAAAGGTGAGACTATGATCAAACTTTACTTCACTATCAGCATCATCATCACTAGTCACTGGTGAAGAAGCTTGAATAAGATATTTTGGGTCACCCTCAGGTAGTTTAAATCCAAGTCCATAAGGTATTTCATACTTAATCATGGAAATTGGCTCGATGGCTCCTTGTTGATTTGGTCTAAGGCCTCTTCCTTCATAATTGTGATGCTCCATGATCCTATTAGGAATAGGATACTTGGAATTTTTATAATAATTAGCTTGGTTGTCATTGTATAACCATGATTCATCCCCTTCAAGAGGGTCAGGTCCTAGGCTAGATGTTGGTACAAATGTGACAATTTCCTTATCTTTGTTCTTTTGTTACCAATGCATATGTCAGGTGACTTTACGTCACCCAAAGGTTTTCATATTTTGAGAAAGATTGGTAATATGAAATGTATCATGGATCACATACTCTCCCAATCCATTATCTAAAATGGTGAAATGATTAGAAGCTTTAGGAGGTGTTATGTGGGAAAGGGAATCCAAGGTATTAGGATCTATACAATTATCTAGTGAAGGATCAATAAGTCTAGATTTTCCTTTATCCTAATTGGAACTTGGATTCATACCATACTGATAATTATAGATTTGAAATTTGGCCTTAAGATGCTTGTAGTGCTTATATGGGTGTAAATCTCCTAGAATATTCACTTCCATCTTTGAGTGGGAAAACTTGATACATTGGTGTAGCATTGATAGGACTACATGAATCTCATGTAACCAAGGCCTGCCTAGAAGCATTTTGTATGATAACTCAAGATCAAGAACATGGCAAAGTGTATCATGGGACAAAGGTCCAATGATAACTATCAAACTAAAGGTGCCTTTTGATTCTCTTTCCTGATTATCATAAGCTTTGATGGTTATTATTTTTAGTTGGAGATCTATCATTATGTACCCAAGAAGCTTGATGATCTTTAGAGACACTATGTTGAGGCTTGATCCATTATCTATAAGGACATGTTTCACTTTATGTTGCTTTATATAAACTTCTATGTATAATGGATTATTATGGAGTGGGCCAAGGGAAGACATATCACTTTGGTTAAATGTGACTTGATGGGTTAGAGCTAGATGTCCAACCAAAGCTTGAAAGTTATCAGGGGATATGTCATTAGCAATAGTGGATTGGGTCAAAAACTCATTCAAGATGTTTTTATGGATTATTGACATTCACATAAAATCTAAAATAGGAATTTGTTCTGGTATTTTTTATATTTATTTCAAAATATCAAGCATCTTGTCTTGGTCAGTAGTGAATGGTTTATTTTGAGGCTAAATAGTTAGTTAGATGACAGGGAAAGTGGTAGATGGTTGTGGGATTGGGATATTAATCTTCAACCTCTGAGTTGTGATTGCATAATTAAGATTAAATATTGGACCATTATTGCTAACTAATGTTGGGAATGGTATGGGACCACATAAGACAAGTCTCAGTTGTCAGTGCACTTGCATGTGGTCACATGGCAAGGACAAGTTGTTGATATAAGGTCCAAAAAGGGAAGTCCTAATTTTTGGGTTTGCCTATATGCATTCTTAGATTAAAGAGGATTATCCATGTAATTTGGTTGATTGTTTTTATTTAGAAATGGTTTAGATTTATTAGTGTTAGGTCTAGGATTAATGGAGATGGTATTAATTCTACCCCCTACAATATGACCTATAACCCTATTGTAGTCATGTGAAACTGCATGGTAGGTTTGTTGGTTATTAACATTCTGACATTGGTTTTATCTATTGTTCTATCATTTTAAGTTATACTATTGATTTTGTTGATTCTATTAGTTTGGCCTTTGATTTTGATACTATTTATTTTGTTACTACACTAGCCATTGTTGTTGTTTCTACTAATTATTTTACTATTGCTGATTGTTATGTTGGGGAAAGGGGTTTTGATAAATCCCCATATTTTGATTGGAAGTGGAAGCACCATTATCTAATTTTATCTCACCATTATCCAACATATTCTTAATTAAATACTTGATTTGGACATATCTTCATAGATTATGCCCATTAACTTGATGATAATCACACAATTCATTTTCATGATACCAACCAAGATAAGGAATGCCTTGTAGATAATGCTTTGGTATAGGCCAAATAATTAGATTAGTAGTAGAAAGCTTATGAAATATAGACTCAATAGGTTCTCCCAGGTCACTAAAGACACGACATGTAGGCACGATTCTTCTAGGAGGAGGGGTTTGCAATGTTAATGGTTGTTATATTTATTGTGAAAGTTTTGGTTGTTATGCTTGTGGCACTAGTTGAGTAGGATTAAGTTGAAAAGGTGGTGTAGATGATGTTTGCACTATTTTCACATGATGGGATTTGGTTACTCTATTTCCCACAACATTCTTATTGTGGTTGAATTGCTTTAGTCTTTCATGATTATTAGCTTGTGCCAGTTATGATGCTTACACTTAGATGGGATGTTCATTATTTACCTAATTAGTACCTTGATTTTGATTATTTAAATTAAGCTTGATGACTATTTTATTGATGAGTGCCCTCTTGATCAACAAACCTTTATCAATGACCTCCTTGAATGTATGTGTACAGTGTAGTTCCAAATGATAAGCTATCTAACTATGCAAATTTTTGGTAAACACAGTGGCTAATTGTTTATCTGGTAATCTATGGGTGAAACATCTTGTAAGGGTTCTCCACTACTATAAATAACTTGCAAAACTCTCACCAAATTTTTTCTTTCCCTGCATTAAGTCCACTAATGAAATCTCATGCTCAAGATTATAGTAAAAGTGTTGCACAAACTTATCAAAAAGATCATCAAAATCTATTACCAAATTTTTGGAAAAATTCAAAAACCAATCCAAGGCTTATCTATCCAAACTTCTTGGAAACAATAGCAAAAGGTATATGTTTCTATATGCCATTGGTTGACATATGATGAAGAATTCGGTCAAATGAGCCTTAGGGTCACCTTTCCCTTTGTATTTATCAAATTTTGGTGGTTCATATCCTAGAGGAAATGGTATCTAAAAACAATCCATGTTGAATGCATAGGAACATATGTCATCTAATTCAAAATTTTTAGTTTATTTATCAGCTTGAATGGCAATAATTGCATCCTTCATCTATTACAATTCTTGGGATAGGAAACTAGAAGGAATATTGGTTTGAGGGAGAATTTGGGTTTGGATAGATGGTTGGGAGGTCACAAGTGGAAAATTTTGACCAAGGTATGATGAAGCTACCTATTGGGGTACATTGGCTTGGTTGGGGAATGGACTAGGAATATGTATGCGTGGATTAGGATGTACTTGAAATTGCACACTTGGTAGTGTGATATTCTAGTTTGGGTTGGTGATAAAGGTTTGAATTGGAGGATTTTATGGTTAGGGTGGAGGGATATAACTATATTGTGCCTACTTTGGTTGAAAAGGGACATTTTGTTGACTAATCATTAAGGCATGATATTAGCCATTTATTGATTATCTAATCCCATAGGTTATACATTTGAGGAAGCAGTCAGTTGAGATTAGGGTGTATAAAATCCCACTCCCTTGTATGATGATCTATTCATAGGATTAACTATAAACACATGTTGTTGTCTAGTTTTATGTGCATTAGTACCTCTTTGATTAGGACTAGATGTTGTTTGCACATTATCTACTATGTTTGGCTCACTATTGAGTGTAGAGGCTAAAGACACTTCTTTAATAATGGGCATATGCATCAAGTTATCTATTTAAATAGTTTGTATAAATGGGTCTAAATTTGAATTATCTTGTATAATTAACTCTATCAACACTCCTATTAAAGGAACTAGGTCAATGAGAGGCTTACTTACCATGTTCATCTGATTGAAACCATGTGCTAGATTCAGATATGTTTGATATGCTGTCTGCATTTGGTTAAAGTGATCTTCCATGATGTTTTTGCCTTGATCAAATATATTAATATCTTGGTATGTTATTTGGACTAGAGCCATAGGATTTCTAGAAGAAGCCTGTTAATCATAAATTATATTATGGGGTACTATTACTAGACTTGGTAAATTTTCATGAAGTCTGCTAGAAACTTATCCCCTACCTCTATGGCTCTAACAAATATCTCATATTTATTCTCTAAAAAATGTTTCTCAAACAAAAATGGATCATACATGGAATCCATATTAGTATAATATGACTATTAAAGTACTGGCTCATCCACTACAAGTATTATAGCTAGGTATTGCACAATTTGTTCTTGATCCTATTCTAAATAGTTGGCCAAAGGATCTTGGATTTGTGATCCTAATTGAGTATTATAAGAGGGATAATAATCCATCTCATAAGTAATATTATCTGCATAGGGGTCTTGCACCATTTCTTCCTGCATAACCACATTACTAATCCCTGGATTGTACATGAGTCCACTACAAGTGTAGGAATGCATGTTGAGATATATAGTCAATGCTTTGGAATAAAAGGTCAAAGAGTTATAAAAAATCTAAAAAGGATAATTTATAAAATAGAAAATGTTCCAACTTGGTCTATATTTTTCAAAAAGATCAATAGGTTTATGAAAATGTTTGTGAGGAAACAAGCTAGCATGAAGTATCTAACATTTTAATATTCACACAAATGTAAGTAAATGGTCTTAAAAATCAAAATGCCAAACTCTAAGGTTCAAGTGTTTCAAATTAGTTTAATCTAAGAAATTAAAAATTTGTTAGGTCTTTTGGCTAGACACGATGTCAAAAGCTAGGTTCAAACAAGGCATGCACTAGGAATATTAGCCAAATGACATCAAAAGCTAGACTTTGAAATAGATGAAAGTTTTAATCTAACAAATTTGAAACACTTATAACAAACACTAGGCATTTTATACTTGGACATGAACTTGATCAACTAAGTATAAGGTATGAAACAAAAGGCACTTTATAAATAGTTTATTTTTTCACAAAAAATGGTATAAAACTTGGTTCTTTTGATAAACAAGCTAGACAAAGTTGATCAATATAACTATGCTTTAGACAAAGGATCACAAAAAGTATACTCGGATTGGTCTAAAAATGTAGGAAAAAACTTCAACCCTATGTAATAAGGTCTATGAAACAATATTCAAAATGTTTTGGGAAATGTAATGATGCTATACTACCCCAAAAGGTGTGATAAAAAGGTTTATCTAAAAAAATCTCTAAGGCAAAGATGCTTTCCTAAAATTTTGACAACATAACACTACCTTTCTTGACTCAAAATGTTGTGGTGCATAGACTCAAAGTGTAAGTGTTTAGCACAAAATAGCTTAAGTATATCAAATGATGACAATGATTATGAGTCTTAAACAACCTTCAACCTAAATTGGAAATTAAACCTAAGTTCCCTCAAGTTTAGTGCAAATGTTGAACCCACTTAACGCATCAACCCTATAAACTTATAAAGGTGTAATTTTGAATTTATATTATAAGTGAAGGACTTTAAACAACTTTGGTAAAGGTCTACACTAAATTAGGTAGAATAAATATGCCAAAGTGGATGATATGACTCTCAAGCTTTTGATGAAATTTTGAACAAGGCAAATCGATGATCATAATGCCTCTTTATTCAAAGGAAAATTTGGACTGTGTTTCATTTGGATTATTTGTTTACAACAAGTTTTGACTCCAAACAAGACTTTAATCTAGGATAAGACCAATTAATTAACCATTATTAGATCCTAAACTAACAAGGTTACTTGGTATTATTAGAATCTATCAATATACATCATGAGAAGATTTTAAGTGTTCATCCAAAAGTAAATGTGCATAAATTATAGGGTTTTTACAGCCCCCCTTCTCTCAAATGATAGTACTATGACATGGACCTTGAGGTGCACCTTGAACCAGTAATAATTCCATGATAAGTGGGGATTTGTCTAATATCTAACAAGTTTCTACATGATCTAGGGGAATCAATTGCATAATGAATTTCACACCAAACAATACAAAATAAAAGCATAGATTTTGGTTTGTATCACTTAGCTTATTGTAAAAAGGTCTAGTCATTTTTATAACCATTACATCCTACTATTTGAATAGTGTAGTGTGATGTCCAAAGTGCCACTATGTCCCATGTGAAAATCTAAAGGAGCCAAATGAAGTCAATGTCAGGAGATGAAACCTTGAGTCAAAGCTTCTCTAAAGAACTTGTGGGAGGTGATGAAATCTACCTCGCAAGCCAAGATACATAAAAAAATAAAGAAAGTATGAAATTAGAAAGAATTTTGGGTCATTTTAGAGGTCACCAAAACTTTGATGAGTTTTTGGGGAGTTCTTTAGATAAATTTCTTTCTAAGTCTTGGACTAGGCTATTTATAATAGGAATGGCACTTTTGATTCCAAGGGTTCCCTATAGGGGACAAATGGAAGAGCATACATGCAACATTCCTATTTTTTCCAAACAAAAATTTGATTAAACAACTATTGAAAATAATAATTGACAAGTGTGTTAAATTTTAAACCCAAAATGAAAGATTTGGTGGTGTTCATTTAACCCCTTGGTCTTAGTTGCAAACTTTGAAAATATTCACCAAAACATCTAAGTCCTTTGTTAAACACCAAAACAAGGTTCTTAATTGATTTTTAAGCATAAAAATGTGATTTAAACTTGTTTTGAATAAATATCAAGTTTTTTAATACAATAAAAATGTTAGCATGTCTTTTATCTTTGAATCTTTTTTTGGTTTGAAACAATGAACTTTGGAAAAATAACTCTCGAGTCTGTGTTTTTGGAAAAACATAGTGATTGACATTGGTTATATACAACCAACTATAGTTACCTTGGCTAACTAAAATCTAAATGATGTCATTTTTACTAACTGATATTGGTTAAGACATGTAATTGATGTCATTCTTACTTGCTGACGTCGGTTACTATGTAAAACCGTGGCAACCAAAAATGGAAAAATAAAATTAGAAAATCAATTTTCAAGAGTTTTAAGGGTCTAAATAAATATTTGAGTTGTAAAATGATCTTATTCAGGTGTGAGATGAATCTAGTCTCATCATTCATGCCATTATGTGATCTTATTTAGACTCTCAGAATGCCTTTGTAGTAGTGGTTTTCTCGACTTGTGCTAAAGAAGCCTTTGGTAATGGAAGCTTGGCTACCTCCATCTCTCCTTGGCACCTTGTGGCTTTGGCTTGGATTGGCTTGGAATCAATTTTTCATGGTAAAACTAATTTATTGAAGCTTTGTAATCAATTTTTCATTATAACTTTGCATTATCAAGTCTTAAAAATGATGTTCATGGCCTCTTTATTTATAGATTTTTAGATTTGATCAAAATCAACCTAAACCATCCATCTCAAGATTGAGATATGTGGTTGAGGATTAATTAAATTTTTGTAATTAAGTTTTTAATTATCCTCATCATGGAATTATAAGAAGGTGCAATTAAGAGGTATGAAGGGCATCATGGGAGGCATTGATGAGGCATGGAGGGCATGAATCCTAATATTTATGGCATTTATGGCCTAGGGATGTCTTCCCAAGAAATGAAGTCACCTAATTTTCTAGATATTCAATACTAATTTATAGAAATAATTATTCAACAAGTTTCCATGGAATTATTAATTAGGCCTTGATTTGGATTAATTATCTCTTAAGCATGTGTAAGCACTTTATGCATAAATTACTCAAATTGATTATAATGCCTTGTTATTGGTCCAAAATTTGACTAGATTAGAATTGGAGGGCAATGTCAGATGCATTGGATCCATTATCCAATTTTTGATGTTACCAATAGTAAATAAAAAAGGCATATGTCTTGTGCAATATATTTGATAGAGAGCAATCCAAAGCACCTAGCTGAAAATTTGGTATTTTGACTTGAAATGATCTAATCAAAGTTAGCTTACCCATAAATTGCATTACCCTATTTAGGGATACCTTGGCCAAAATTAGAACTTTAATACATTAGTTTCACATCTTTTAGTGTGTTTTAGTGTTTTTAAGCCAAATTATGCATTTTGAGTGGAAATTGGCCAAAAGCCTAATTGGAGGTTATCAGTGGCCAAATTTAGGTGTCTATAGTCACAAGTTTTTTATAATTGTAATTCATCTATTTATACATGTGAGAGGTGTTTTGGAGATATTAATTTGCTCCCATGTGAAGTTGTTCCTTTGTGTGTGCTTAGCTACCTTAAGGGCTCTAATGCTATAATTATTTCATTTGGTATATCTTGAGTTTTTCAATGAGTTGGCTCATGAAACTTGGTAGACAACTATGAAACAAGGATATATAAGTGCTTTATAAGGTAATTGAGGTAGGTATTCCATATAGGTATGTTTGTGTATTTTTATCTATTGTATCTATTTGTTGAAGAATGGAAGCTTGTGTAAATTCTCAGTTGTTCTATCTTGAGAAGAATATTGTTGGTGTTATGTAATTGAAAGCATAAAGGAAGTACATATTGGTTAATAAATTCATTTAAGAAGTATTTATGACCTTAGGTGGAGGGTATAGGGGCCCAAGAAGATCAATGTTTGGTGGCAGATATTTCATGAAGTATGAGTGGCATTTTTTACAAGGGTGAAGGTGTCTTCATTCAAGGTGGTCATATACTAAGGAGGAATTATTATCTCTATGAGGTATTATTCTTGGTTAGTTTAAGGATGATATTCAAGTCATATCAATATTCAAAGGTTTCCAAATGTAATCTTGAGCATACTGTGAAGTCAAATTATAGAGCATTGAGAAGAACTATGTCACTTTGGAATATGATCCAAAAGATGATCAATCTTTTCAAGAATGAGTAATCCAAGAAATTCTATAAGGTCTAAGAAGTTCTTGGTGATGGTGGGAGATTTATGGATTCTTGATTTGAATGTGTAAGGAAATTATTTAGTAGCTAGGATGATTATCAAGTGAAATCAAAGGAAGAGACTCTTATTTGATCATTATGTATGCCTATATTAGTTTGGTATATGAGTTGCTTGATAAAATTTCTTATCAGTCATGTCAGTGACAATTAGTTGGAAATGTGCATGATCATATGGGGAGCCTATGAAGGTTGATTCAGGTTTTCTTTTGTTTAATGAGAGGTATAGGTAGATTTATTCTTGTGTTTATTATTTTAAGTCCAAGGATCAAGTTACAGCTATGGAAGGACCGTTTTCATTAATGTCAAAGGGAGAGAAAGATTAAAAAGAGAAGTAATGAATATTTGAGGAACTCTCTACCAATGGTTTTACATTAATGAATATTCTCTTGTTTAGGTATGTTTTCCATTGATCTCAAAGAGGTAATCTTATGTAAATAAAGGCAAAAAGAGGTCAAAATGATGTTTTTTGTGTGTATGATTATAGTACAAGTCATGAAGATAATAGAGGATGTTTTGAGGTATCCATAGATACATTAAGGAGGTTATATAACCTCAAAGTGTATTTTTTAGAGAGAAAAGTATAGTAGAGTGGCCTAGAGAGGCTAGAGTTGCCTAGAGAAGCTAGAGTTCATCGAATATCATAGAGGTAAAAATGGGTCAAATAGTTATAGAATTTATTTTATCTATTTAAAATTTAACTCTAGTAAAAAAAAGGTAAATGGATGTGATTTTACTAGTGTCATGAAGGAGCCCTCAGAGTTTGGTGTCTTGACTAGTTGTCTAGATCAAATTATAAGGCTTCTAAGTTGGTTTATTGGTTGGTGATGGTCTTGAGGACATCAAGTTTAACGTTCAGGAAATAGCCATTGGAATTTGAATAGTGAACATTAGAATTCAAATTTGATAGTAGAAACCTATAAATAAATGATGGTAGAAGGAGATATAGTGATCAAATGAAGATGAATTAAAAATCAAAGTTGTATTAGACTCCAAGAGGAAGGTGATCTAATAGATGGTTTGATCTACGTGTCTGTACAAGTGCATTTATGATGAGTCAAAGTCACAGTGGTAAATTTGTATTGAGAGATAAGGAGTTTTTTTAAATTTCAGAGGTTATTTAAATGATCTATACCAATTTTAAGAATGAGTTATCTATATAATTTTGTTCATATCTCCATGTAGATTGTTCCCATGCTTTGTAGCTAATCAAATTAGTAATATGTGTGAGTTGAAGATTGGTATTTTAATACCAATACCTTTAAAGTCATAGTGTTGTTGTTTGAAAACCCAAGGTAGTATGATGATCTAATAATGGAATGATAAGTTATAAATGACCTAAACATGATCATCAATGTTTTTTAGGTGAATGTTTCCTATAACATGACATGTTATATGTGAACTTGAATAAAAATGGTTTCTATATTGATCTCCAAGGTGGTGTCATGAAGTGTAATGGGTCATTTGTGTTAAAATGACCTCTTAAGGTCTTGAAGGAATTTCTTTTCATATTTATCTTATCATGAGTGAGTTCATAGTGATCTGAAAGTGACAAGTTCTAAGTATTCATAGTAGAGTCTTGACCGAGTATGTAGAGTTGACTCATTGTGTCAAATTGAAGAATCTCTTGAAGGTTACAGGGTTATATATGCATCAAGATGACCTTAAGGTCATAGAGGATTAATAATATGGTTATATATGTATTGAATAAGTTTGTTAGAGATTTGAGAATGATAAGAGTTATGTGTTGTTCCTAACAATGTAGGAACTATGAGTTTACCGAGTTAGAAGTAGAGTAAATACAAAGTTGTTTTTTGTGCTTTTACATGTAAATGGGTATTCTATGAGAAGAAAGATGATATAAGGATTATGATATGATTTATTATACATTGTTCTTGTCTAAATATTCATACCATAAAGTTTAGAGGTCTATCACAATATGAGTTGTATTCTCAGACCGATATGGCTATGTGTTTCCAAGAAGTGTTATGAAGTAATCTAAGTCATTATGGCTTGTGGATCTTGAAGGGTAGATGTTTGGTGTTATAAAAATATATTAAGTTTTTTAATGATTTTTTATATTTTACAGATGGCTCAAGATATCTCTATTGAGAGAGAGAGGACATTTCTTTTTAATTTAGGTCTCCATGGGACCTATTGATATTGTAAGGGCTAAAAGAGGTGTCAAGAGGTAAGAGAATAAGTTATGAGTTCTAAAGTTTGTATAAGGCATAAAGGACCTAGTGGTTATGTTTCTAAAAGGTTTATCTCATTAATTGAGGGATTTTATTGTTGTAAATACTCTTAATGTAACGTGTGATTGAGAAGGCCTAATGTATTAGGCCCAGCCTAAGCCTAGAGTGTTGGTTTGTGCCATTGGAAGTATGGCCAACCTAGAGAGTTGGTATGTAATGTATGAAACATGTCCTAGTTGATTTATTATGCTACTCCAATAATGTGTAAAGTTTTTTGGATGGAAAGGAAAGTGTGTAAGAAAGTAGCATGTATAAGAGAGGGCTAATTAGGCCTATTTGGATGAGTTACAAAATTGGTGAGTGAAGTGAATGGGATAGGAGTTTTTAGAGGTGTGAGAGGCCATGAAGTATATCATAAAATCATGTTGAATGTGTGGTAAAGGTATAACAATGTGTTTTTAGGTGATGAGCTAGTGGACTGCTTTTTTTTATGCTATCTAGGCCTATTTGTCTAGTTGAGAGATGATGTTAAGTGAAGAAGAAAAGGGTTGTGTGATCTTACACAACTAGTTTATCACATCAAATATTTGGTATGAATCATTAATACTCATATACAATTTTTCATGATTGATTTTATGATAGATTCAAGCCATAGAAGGACTATTTGAGTAAATAAGAATAGGGTTGTTGTATGCCTAGGTGAGAGGTATATTTGAGAGTGTTTGAGTTATACAAGACCATCACCAGTTGTGTTATGGAAAAAAAGAAATGTGGAGTTTTATATTGTTGATTGAGTGGGTTCCTGATTATAAAAAGGGGTTTTAGCCTCCTAGCAAGTTGGATCTTACTAAATCCAAGTGGGTGCTTGGTGAATTCTAGGGGTTGGTGTTCCTTATTAGGTTGGTGGTCAACTAAATCTTTATTCATAGCTATAGGAAAAGCATTCCAAGATATTTTTTAGTGAGTTTTAACTCCCATGAGGGTTTCCCACATATATCTTGTGTTGTGATGTGTTTTCTTATTTATTCTTTCTATATATGCTCTCATTATGATGTTGATTGAATGGTTGATGTTCATATGCTTGTGATGGATAGATAATTGAGTTAATCAAGTCAAGTTAAAAGTTATAAGTCCACTAATTAACCCCCCCTCCTATTGGTTGTACTTACAAAAAAATTTATACTACAAAAGTTTCAACATTACTTGTTGGCTACACCATTTATGTTCTTATTAGATCACCAAGAACTATGCTACCTAGTTAACAAGCTAATGTTAGGAGGATGCATATCTAGGTGTATTATGTTATATCAAGATTTTAAACTATTCATAAATGCTAATCCAAGATAATAAAATGTTGGGCTAAATCATTTGAGTATGCTAAACAATGGGGAGGAACCAGAAGAACTAGAAGATGAATCCCCACATGTGCACTTATTAAAGGATATTGTAATTCCATACAATATGGAGGATATTGATAAATTATTAGAGTATAAAACTTTCCATGCACACTATTTATAGATGGACAAAAATCAAATGGTCACCAGGGCTATACCATATAGTCTCATCAATGGTTTTTTGTACAAGCTAGACAAAGATGATGTGTTGTATAGAGGAGCACAAGAGCATGAAAAACCATAAATTATTTAGAAATATAATTAAGGAATTACATTAGGTCATTTTTAAGGTTAAACCAATACAAATAAAACCTTACAAATTTGTCTTTCATAGCCTACATTATTTTAGGATGTGCATAGAGTATCCAAGCATGGTGATATATGCTAATGAATGGGAAAGCTAAATTAATTTGATGAGATGTCATTGGTCCCAATGATCATAGAGAAATCATTTAAATAATTTGAAATTGAATTTATTGGGCCTGTATATTCTCATAAAAAATGAATTCATGCACAATATATTTTTAATTCAACTAATTACTTCACCAAATGGGTGGAAGTAACTGAGGCCCCAAATTGTAGTGCAATGGACACTACTAAGATTTTATATGAAAATATCATCATAAGGTTTGGATTCCCTATTAATATTATTAGTTATATAGGAACACATTTCATCAATAATACTATCAATACTCTCACTAAAGAGACTATGATTTTATATCACAAAACCATGACATATCATCCTCAAATAAATAAATACACTAAAACATCAAATAAGGTGTTGGGGAAAATGCTAAAAAATATTTTTAATGTGCAAAGGGATGAATGGGAGGATCACATTTATCTAGTTATTTGGTTATACATAAAAAATTACAAGTGCATAACTAATTTCATTCCCTTTCATGTTGTTTATGTTTTTGAAGCAGTAATGCATATATAATATATAATTTTGAGCTTGTGAATTACAATGATTATGAGGTTGGGTGATCATGATGGAAGAAATTTGACATAGGGAATCATAGACACAATAAATAAGAAAACTAATTCAAAAGGCATGGCATGATCACAACTTGTGATCTAAATAATTTTATCTAGAGCAAGTAGTATTGTTATATGATAAAAAATTTAAAGCATTCCCAAGAAAACTATACATTAAATGGAAAAGACCCTATGTTATACATGAAGTTTCACAATAGGGTACTATTTTTTTACAATATTTATAGATAACCATACTACCAATATGTGTAAATGGTTGTAGGCTTAATCTTGATCACCTTTAATCTCTATCATTTTACTGATAATATGAGTGGGTGTTGAAGGACACCATTTAGTTAGGATTATTTTCAGTGTTTTTTTTGTGTTTTTTGTTTTGATAGGTTATTATTTTTTGTAGTGAAATCATGACATCCTAGTACATTGAAACTAATAATAAGCAACTACAATCACAATGTGTGATTAGATTCTAGAGAAGACTAAGGACAAACAACCAAAACCAACTATTAGAGGCTATAAATAAGTCTAGGAAGGTGGAAGTAACAAGATAGGTATGGTGAAAGGAAAATTAATGGTCATTAAATATAGTTAAAGACATAGCATTTCAAGATATTGCATCTTTCTTGAGTTAGATTGAGTGTCAAATAGACAACTAGAGTCATAAAAAGGGGGATATTGAAGGATTTCACATGACATCAAGTAACCACCAAGGGATAAATAAGAAATATTGATCTAAAAAGGGTCATAATAACATCAAATAAGTATAAATTCATATTAATGTTTAATCATAGCTAGTGTAAAACCAATTAATTACATTTAAAATAGTTAGCTACATGGAATTAGGAATTAAAATCTATGAAAATAAGGATCTTGATAGTACTGAGACATTACACACTCTATTTGACAAGTGAATTTTTTGATATACCTTCAAAATACCTTATCACAAATAGATTACATACCATAGTATGAATAATCAAATCAAGTGTTCATCCCAAACAATAAGAATAATTATGGATAATTTCTAATTGTTGATCCCTTTGACAGATGTGTAGAAAGAAGAAATGGGGATAGGATTGGGTTTATTATAGACTAAATAAAATGACCAAAATACTTTTGATTTTGTCAAACAAGAAGAATCTATCCTATTTTCTCCAAGACCATAATAATTTGCACAAGCTAGAGACATAGTGCTTCCACATCCATTTTGAGGGTTATATATAGAAAGGTTGATAAATCTCCCTACATTCATTTATCTATATGATGTCATTATCACTCTTTTAAGTCATTATAATCAAGGGGCTATCCATTTTTCCAAAGATATTACAATCTAGATCGATGCTCTAGTTATGGAAAGAGATACTTGCTTCTATAATCAACGAAAATCCCTTATCTAATATAAATATATTGTAGCACCAAATAATTTAGACATTTGGGATAAGTATACCACAAGATTAGGTAGAATAATAATATTTGATTCAATAGTGGATGCTTTGGAATGCGTTCTAGTGTAATGCATCATAAAAATATTTTGGTAGACTTCTAAGCATGTTAAATAAAACAAAAGAGGTAATTGATATTATGTATCACATGATACTTATGTGTGATAATTTAAATTATCCTAGGATTTTAAAATTAGATAAGGTACTTATAAATGGTTTGTAAACATTTCACTATCAGTTTTTTGATTTATTATTGTACTTTATACATTAGAAGTCTCCACCAGGACTAATCAATGTTACACCATATTTTTATCATGTCTCTACCTTCATAAACATCACATGGATGGAAATAGGGTAGTATTATGAGAAATTAGGTAGGTTTAATACATGGTGGATGGAGGTCCTATCCTTGATGTGAATACACCCAATAATCCCATAAGATGTCATGCGATATTTGGGACAACACACATCAGTTATAAAGATACATAATGGTATTCAAATAAAATTTCATGAGTTGGACACTCCAAGTGAAACCCTAATGTCATTATTAATTACAATGGTATAATTTCAAGCTAAAGTATAGAGACATAAAGCTTTAGTTGTGAGGAAGGTTCCACCTCTTTGAACCATTATTCCACAAAGGCAACAACCAACATCTGAGTAGTCATAATCATAACAAAAAGCATAGCCATAAGTACCACCAAAAGCTTCATAAACTCCATAATAACATGATAAAGGAAAAAGGAAAGAACCTATGCAAAGATCCTCACTTCCTCCACCCAAGAAGTGGATGTGACAGATAAACTCCTGGTTAGATAATAGACATGTTCCAAGCATATCAGCTTAGTATAACCTATTGGAAATGGGAGTAGAGGAATAAGAAGTAATGAATACCATGCTTGATGACATTCACCTCAAATTCTATGATAAGGAGGAGGAGAAATAATTTTTATTTTGGAAAGTAAAGCACACTTTCCAAGTGCAAAATTGGGTAAGGTAAGATCTATGTGTTGAGATCACATAACCCCCTTCCATCATTATTGATACTATATGATAAGAAGTTGCATAAAAAAATTGGTAGCATATATATTTCATATATATCCAACTGAAGTATCTTCACCTATGCAATAACAAGAGCAATTAGCAAAAGAAAGTCCATTTTTAGTTCTAAATCACAAGCCAAGGACTCTTTTTTTGAAAAGGACAACACAATATGTGTGAAAATTAATGGTGTATTTTGGTGAAGTAACATAAGGGACTAGTGCACAAAAATCACAAGCTTGACAACAACAACCATAAACCAAAGCTAAAAAGAGAGTCAAGGAGTCCCTAAATCCTCTTTCAATATCAAGGAATTTTTTTATGCCATGAGGTAATGTGATAGATTCAACCTCATTAGAGGAAACTCAAATAATCATCAAGATTAATTCATTAGAGGAAATGAAGGAGATAGTAGAAATAAGTTCTCATCAAGCCAATCTTCATGAAGAAATTGTGAAACAACAAGAAAATACAAAAGTGTAATAAAAGAGGGATGAAAAAAAGAAGAAAGGAGGAGAAAAAAGATAGAAAGAGTAAGTTGCACAATAATTAGATGAGTAGTAGGTAAAACACCAACAACACCAAATACATAAGATTAGCAATAGAAATAGTAGGTTAAATAATCAAATATTACACAAAAACAAGTTAAAAAAGCTCAAGCCACCAAGAAATAGGCTAAGAAAGTTAAGGCTATGAAGTAGAAAGCCGAGCAAAAAGAAACCCATAAGAAATAATCCAAGTAGAGGCTTGTAAAAATCAAGCTGAATAAGTGGTGTCAAGGAAAAAGTATTGAGAGGAAGCAAACAAGAAACAAAAAGAAACACAAGATATGAAATAACAAGGAAAGGAGGAAAAAAAGAGGCTAAGGAGGCACAAGCAAATAAAGTATCTTGAGACAAATACAAGGTTGATTTTGAGGTCAAAGTTAAGTCTCAGGTAGATGTAAAATCCAAAGCTAAAGCTAAGGCATATGCTAAATCCAAGGTTAAGGCTGAAGATAAGAATGAAATGGAGTCCACAACATAGCATAAGCTAGCAAAATAATCAGGTGTGTAGGAGGAACCCTCACAAACAAAAACTCATAATGGTAGTCAATGGTTGTGGGATGTTCTTAAAATATCCACCTGATGAACCATTTTTACTCTTTCATAGGTGCAATTCACATTATATCCATCTATAAATCATGCCACATCCATGATAGTTGCTACTACTAATTTGGAAACAAATTTGGTTATGTCCCAACTATCAGTGTCAAAGAAAATTAAAATCACAACTACATTCCAAGAGTCAATTCTGCATAAGGCATCATAATTCAAATAGGAAGTGTTGAGGCTATGGGATGAAAATGTAGGCCTCAATAATCAACTAGTAAATCCATTCCAATTGATATATTCTACTTGTCCCAATTTGGTTATGCAAGTGTTAGGTGTTCAGGTAATGTTTCTAGAAAAATAAATCACCACCTTATTGATGTAAATTACTAAATATTGGTTGGTCATGCAATGGCTGCAAACACTATGCACACAAGGGTTGGCCTTAAGTATGGATACAAAGGTAATTTGTGAGATGTTGAAAGGATATGAGTAGATTATGGAGACTGATGTGTAGTAAGCTAAGAAAATAATCCAAGGAATAATCAATTAGAGGCAACACCTTAATTAATGATTGGATATTACAAAACCTGAGTTCACATTAGTCGATAAATCCAAAGAGGTATTAGATGTTCAAACAACTAATCCAATTGAAATGAGAACTTCACTCAATAAAATACTATATTATATGGATAACACTATGCAAAAACTCCAAATATGCCATAATGAGATAATACATAACATGTTTGCAAGCATGCAATCTCAAAGGGATACAAACCATTTATATGAGATAGTGTTTGACATTCAGATAAAAATGTCAAATGAAAAATCACTCATCTAGATTGAGGAAGATGATGATGTGCAAAATTTTATATTAATCTATACTCCATTATGCATATTCCTTTCCTTGGTGTGTGAGGAACTCACATATTGGAAGATACTAAAACAAGATATTGCATAGATTAATATTTATATTACTCAAATAGTGGATGTACCTCAATTTATTACACCATATCAACTCCAAAAAATACAGAGGGAGGTAGCTGCATAGAGTCAAGATGTCACATAACAAAAACAACCTCCTCCAACACAACCTATGCACCTAGTAGATCCAACCGTATCCTAGGCAAAACCAATAACACAATATCCTCTACCTCAACCACTCCAAAACATACCACCACCTTCTTAATAAGCTTTATACACTTCACTTTTACATCTTACACCATTTTTTTACAAATAATGTAGGATAATATTAAACATTAGAATCAAGGCCAGACTATTTGAAATCCCATAAAGGGAGGCCACCTAGAAATGCTAGTCTATTTAAAAATCAAAAGGTTGGTAGGCTAATATACTAATTATTTGAAAACTCAAAAGGGTAGGTAAGTAGTGAGCAATGGGTGAAATCAATAAACGACTCCTAGATTTATTATTGAAACTACTATTTAGGACTCATCCTCTTAGCTTCAAAGAATATTTTATGATGTGACTTTATCTTAGGATGAGAAAAAAATTAAGTCCAAGAAAGTGTTGGATATGGATTGAGGTCATGAAAAATATGAAAAATAATTGGTTGAACATGTGTTTAAAATATATGATTTTTTATTTTACATAATCTTTTGGATGTATTTCACCTTGTAAGATTAATCAATGGTAGAATAATGTGAAGAGCCTTTCCTTTTGAGTATATCAAAAAGTTGGAATGCATAGAGATGATGCTCTGTAATGATCTATATATATCACTCAGATGTAATGAAAGATATTTTTGTGGAGGTTAATATAATAGTACTTATATGGTTATTTGAATTATATTTTATTATTTTACTATGTATAATGATTAATTTTTTATTTAACATTTATTTCTCATTTAGTATATGCTATTTTGCTCTATATTTATTGTTTTCATAATTATTCCTTTAATAAGTACATCTATGTTTTCAATTACCAATCTAGAATTATGAAGTCTATGATATGTTTATGTATCTGTGCAAGCTATCCATGTAATTAACATGTTCTAGAGTCTTCCAGGAGCCTATGCTAATAAGTTAAGATCTCAAGTTTTCACCAAAATGGACCAAAAAAGGGACAAAATTAAAAACATGAAATGAACAAAACATAAAAGGAAAAAAACAAGAAGAAAGGAAAGAAAGCTAAAAAATGGAAAAGAGAATAAATCATTCATAGGATATCTTCAAGTGATTGTTATTGATTTATGATGCAACCAATTACAATATAAATCTTGCAAATGAAAATAATATAATAATCAAACTTATGATGTTTTGTAGGATCTTCCTGAGTTTGATCACAATACAAAACTAAATCACCAACCTTAAATGTCTTCATATAAATCATCTAATCAAATAACCTTTTGAGTTTTTATAAAGTAGTGGTTTCATCTAACCTAAATATAACAAATATTTTAATATTTTTTGTATGATATTTGAGTTTTAGAGGTATATTATAATGCAATTTTTGTAGAGGTGATCTAACATTCAATAGGAATTGTAGATTCAAAACCATAAGAAATAATAAAGCTAAATAACCAGTTGTAACTTTAATCATAGTACAATAAACCCACAAGGATTTAAAAATATTAATATGCCAATTTATTTTCTACATCCTTAACCTATAGCATATCTAAGGATATGTGTGGCCAATTTATGGAATACATAACCTTTCATATTATCTTCTCTCTCTCTCTCTCTCTCTCTCTCTCTCACACACACACACACACACACACACACACACACATTCTTAGTAGGCTTACCCTATGGAATAACCATGGCTTAAGTAGATTATATATAAGAGGTAAGTGTTATTATTTGAGTATCATATTTGTGAATTATGCTCTTATTGCATTATTTTATAGATCTCCCCCTCAAAGTGGCTCATCCATATTTATCATTTTTTGTTCTCTTTCATCAATGATTATTGTGGATCTAATTATTTTAATCATATTTATGTGATATATTATTCCATTGAATGAATTTAATAATTAATTTAATTACAAGTGGTACTAGAGATTAGATTTAGGTAAATTTTTGTGGCATAGTTTGGATATAACATAACCATTATCCTAAGAGATGAAGGATTGAAAAAACATAATTTGTGATCTAGGAATAATTTATTTTTCTATCACCATAATATTATTTTAGGTTTTAAAAAAGTATGGAATTATTCTACACCCTTACAAAAATTAGAAGTCATTAGATTCATCTTGATAAGGTGATCATAATGATATAATCCTCATATAAAAATTTTTAAGGCTTGAAAGCCTGAACCTAGAGTTCATTCACGGCTAGTCTAAATACTTGAATCCATGGGAAAGGTAAAGACACATGAGTAAAAACACCTCATAAGGAGGACATGGAGTCTAAAAATTTGGAGTCTAGGTTTTTGTGTTGGTTTACCAAATTCAGTCAAATATGGAAATCATGGTGTATAATGATGATATTGATTTGGTAAAATGAGACATAGATGTGGGAAAAGGGGACATGGATGATGTGATGTATTAGTTGGTAAAAATCAATGGGATATTGACCAATCTTATGGATCCTATGCTACAACCATATAATCCTCCACTATTACATTTGGGTTCTCCCAACCAACATAATTCAAACTCAAATATCAGATTGAAGAACATGCTACCAAAAGTGGAAGTGTACAAGTTTGATGGTATGGATATGATAATTTTGATCAATAAAATTGAAAACTTATTTGATCTACATTAGATCCCATGTAAATATAAGTTGTTCATGACATCTCTTTATATAGAACCCAAATAATTCATTTGGTATAGGTGGTTGTTCACTCAAAATAAAAATGAGAGCCTTATTATTGCCTACTCAATGTTTACATATGAGTTATAGATGTATTTATAGGAGACTTGGGTTGTACCTTAGATGAAAGTATAAGTGTTCAAGTTCTACCCTCAAACCTAGTCCAACATGGGAATGACCTTAGGATGTGGGTTACCTAATTTTGGGTCAAACCTCTAGGGTTTTTTATGAGGCTAGCTCCTTAGATATGACAATTTAAATCTCTCTTATTAAAATTTAATATATTGGGATGAAAAGGGGAGAAAATACATGAATGAAAACCTAATTTAAGTGTGGTGATGCACCAAATGTTTAATGATCCACTCTCGACTTGGAGACTTTCATGAATGCTAATGAATCCAATGGGTATAAGGATTGATTATATTCAATAACAAGGTTTCAAGCATGAGTATTTTGTATGAAGGATAAAAATAGACCTAAAAATTGAAGGATATAAAGAGATATGTCTATGCAAGACACTATGGAACTATGACATTTCAAGAAAACCTCACTAGCTAACACTTCACATAACCTACAAGAAACTAATAGTCTTAAAGAAATGTACATGAAGGACCTACAAATGATGAATAGAGAAAATGCATTATATAAACCAAATTCCAATAAAGAAAACTTAGCATTCAAATAGAATATGAAATTGTCTTATATTGCTTAAAAAGAGTTTACAAAGTGATTTTAGCAGAGGTTTTTTCTACCCAGTTGAGGGGTGAAAATCAAGAGATTAATACCTATATTTATAGGAAGAAACAAAATCCAAGGAGATAAATTTTGGTACTATAGGGGTCATTAATCAGATCAATTACACTTAGAACAATAGTTACAACTACCCTACATTTATGCTCCTTAAAAACTCTTAATTTATTAGGGCTAACTCAAAAAATAGTTGCAATATTTGCACCATTCCTTCTCTCACTTCTCCTTGCATTAATGCCCTTCATTATAAGGACAAAGTATTCATGGTATTGATAAATACATGACTATAAATACCTTGAGTGACTACTATAAATTTATTTTTAATGTTATGATCATGTTAAAGGATAAATCACTCTTCCATAATCATACGTCTACCCCTACCTCAATGTTTGTGCATAGGTCTTCTTGTAGATGAAAACTAATAAACTTATCAAGATTGAGCTTTAATGGTGACCTTATCCTTTCGAAACATGGATTGGGTTTGACCTTGAACATATTTTATTTCCATTTGAGTCCTTGGATTTAGGATTTTAATTTCAACTATTGATCTTGATTTGGGTCTTCTAGATTAGTGTCATTTATCAGCTCTTCATTCATTCTCAGGATCCTATTATCAGCCTCTAGTTCTTTCACTTGCACTACATGGTGGCTTCATGTACAATTTGAGATTCTTGACCTACATGCCATTATATATAATTACATGATCAAATGCATGTTATTTATCTTGGGTCCGAGTTTTAAACATGGATTATTGATCCTTATTGCATGACTCAAAGCATGTCATAGATCTTGATCTAGGTACCTTTTTAAATTTTTGACCATATTGATAGACCACATGCCATAGATATACTACCTAAGCTCTCACGATCATGTCAATTTTTATAAATGCATTTAAACTTAGGAATATTTGAATCAAAATGGTTACTTTGTGATGCTTGAACTTGACATACCTATGCATGTCATCATTCTAATAAATTGTCCCTACAAGATGTCTAAATGATGGTGTAATTTCTTTAGCTTATGTTAGTCATTTTTTCCTTAAAAAAGGGAACTATGAGGCATCAAAATAAATCTAAAACAAAGACCATCAATATTTTCAAATGATAAGGGTTGACATTTGGCTTGTGAGGCCAAAATGTTAACATTTTTCAAAACTCTAATGGCTTGACTAGCCTCTTGGTTTTTTTATTATTTTTGGAAGACTAGTGTTTAGTTCTTAAACAATAAAGGGTATGGAGTAAGGGGGAAAATATAATATAATATGTTAAAATATATATTTTTATCAAATTAATTACATAGGGAAGAGAAGTAACTTATTTGAAAAAGTAGATTGGGCTGACTTTTTCAAGGCCTAAAAATTGTTGCATAGGACTTGGAAGATGACAAGAATTTGCATCTATCTTCATTCAGGTAAAAAGATAGGAGCACCAAAAATATGAAACTTTAGATTCCAATGATATAGTCTACGTCTTATTGTTATTGTCTAAACTAGTCACAAAGATTTGAGTTTCCAAGGTTTTGTCTATTGTCCTTGTGTGATCTTGCCTATGAAATTTTGAATCTTGAATTTCAATGTAGCTCCTTTTAGAGTTGTTTTAATCTTCAAAACCCTAGATCCATATACACACATGAAACAACAAATAAATCAAAATTAAAAGGAGGAAAACTATGTTATGGTAAGTATGATTATGTGATCTAGAACCCTTGTTATCCTGATTGTTACTTATAATAACCCTCAATCTAGGGTCTCAAATCAAATGTAGTTCTCCCTTAGGGAACGTGCATAATAAAAATTCATGGTAGATGCAAGAGTGAAATTTTACCTAGGCTCTTCCTTGATCAAGCATGAAAATATATGTGTGATGTAGAATGTTGAGGTATACTATTGACTAATTTTTTAATGTGTCAGAGTAGTAGGTGCTAGATATAAAATGCCTTGTAAAGTCCTTTATATAAGAGACTCTTTATTTTGAATTTGGGAGATTTATTTACATTAGCCGACATTATAAAGATAAATAAAACTTGAGGATGAAGCTAAGAAGTGATTGGGACTCATTAAGTGAGAAAAATTGACCATTGAGACTCAAAATGCATTTAGATAAGATCAATAAAAATAGGACACCATAGGGTCTAGTGTTATAGTCCAATTCTAGCACTCATATCCTATAGGATTGGGACCTAGAGGGATAGTATTGGCCTAGAAAATCTGATCTGGCGAAGGTGTAATGATCATTTGAAAAGCTTGATATGAATGGGAGTAAGCAAAAAAGTGACTCAAGCATGAAACAAGACCAAGTTAATTAAAACAGAAGATATGGATAATGTGAACATGGCTCATACTCTCTAGTCAAAGTTTCCTATGAAAGAACTATGAAAAGACATGATATGTGTGGTTTCTTGACCAATTTAAGATATATACATTTTCCCCCTTTTTATTATAGTGATGAAATGAAATGAAATACTAGAATAAAATAAAGAAGAATAAAATGCATACCTAAACTTACATGCATGGAGATAAATGTGCTATAAAGGGTCCAACTCACTTCCTAAATAGGGAAGTGAATGAAGAGACAAATAGTGACTAGAGAGAGAAGGAATCCATAGAGTGGATGCCCCCTTTACTAAATCTAAAAGTGGAATCCATGTAACATGGATAAGGAGAGCAATACTTACCCCTATGATGAATGTAGCTAAAAAATGAGGAATGCTCAGAGGCTTGAAACCAATGTTTATCCTTTATCCACTTAAACTCAAGAAATATAGAATGTGTGTATATAATTTATATCTTATGAAGAGAAAAATATATCATAACCCTACTTTGAATATCTGAATTAGAACTAAAAATACTTAGAGGTCCAAAACCAATGTTTGTCCTCTATCCTAAATAAACTCATATAGTCTTCGTCTAGGTAATATAATGGACCAACCACTATAGATGGTCATATGGTCCAACCTAGTGACAACCTAGGTATATTTGGGTGTAATCTAAAACTCTAGTCAATGTGCAAGAAAAGAATGGCATATCTTACCATTTTATCTATAGAATCCTGAGTGATGAAGAACATAAACATCCATGTCATGCCCCCAAATATGTTATGCATCTATATAATCTAGTAATCTATATAACCACATGTGAAATGACATATCTTTCCATGCCTTATGTGAAAATCTAGATACCAAAACACTATGATCTACACTATACCTATAGTCTACTATCTAATTTTTTAACTGTGTTATGTTGTATGTAATTATATGTGTGAGACATGTAGTAATGTACATGCCCCAAAATATGGTATTTGAGTTTGAATCTATATTAAAGTCATTGTGAATCCATATAATTTGAACCACTTTATCTAAGTATCTTGTATACTTATAAGTTGAAATCATTATGGATCCATATGATCTGAACCACTATATCTAAATAATCTATGTATCTATAAACTAAAGGTATATCCATTTTAATTTCTTAAGTAATGCTAAGTGACCCATGTAATTTGAATCACCATATATTTTAAGTGATCTAAGCTGAATCTAATAATTTGACTGTTGGATGTGTACAAACCATAGTATATCCTCTTATGAGAGTGGATGGGGATGCTAGGTAGGTGTAGAAATAGTAATAGTAAGATTGATGCCTCCCTTTTTGGGAGAGGGATGAAACTTGTGATAGAGGAGGTTGAGCCAAAAGTGATGACTAGTGGTATAAGTAGAAATAAGGTTAGCTTGTCGTGAATAGCTTGAGAGGTTGTTTGATTCATTAGATAGAGTTATTTAAAGTGGAACAAGTTTTGATTGGTGATAATCAAGGTGTGTGTCTGAGTATAAAATAACTATAGATGTGTACATGCTATAGTATGAAAATTAAGTAGTAATAGAGAAAATCTTATATGATGTCAAAGGTATCATTGTCATGATTCTATTGAAAGAAATTGTTTTAAAAATGGAGTTATGGGGTTTGACTTATGGTCGAAATAGTATTTTATTTTGAATGAAAAATTTGGTTGATATAGGAGATTGGAATGATTCTTGATTTAGTTGTACATTGATTAGGATGAGATTTTGAGCTCTTGGAGTGAGAAAATGTTGAGTAGTTAAACACCTACTGTGACTTGGTTTGAGAAATTTATATCCTAGTCTTAGCATATTGGTGATGTTACCCTAGTAAGTAGTTAAAATGTTTGATGTTTGTCTATGTTGAAGCCTAGTTTTGGTGATTTTGAGATATTTAAAGTGTCCTAGGAAAAATTTCACTAGTTTCAGCACTTTTATCCTACATCCAATGTTATTTTTTAGGTTTTAGTGCTCCTATCTAGGTTGCAATGCTCCTATCCAATGTTGTTGTCTTATACCTAACATTGTTGTCCTCAAAGCTTAATTTTTTAGTGATGTTGCTTTGTTGTTCATTTTTGTTCTATTGTGGTTTTTGATTTAGCTTTTTTTATTGATATACATGACATTTTTGGTGTTTTTAGGGTGAGGTGTGGATGAGAGAGAGTTTTATAGGGATAAAGTGATGGAGATATTGAGGTCATTACCATTGTCTACAGATGAGAGGATATCATGGATAGGGTAGGATAGGGTCATGTGTGTGACCTAGGCATAATGTATTGGGATAGATATCTGATTACTACCTTATGTGAGAGGTGAAATGTAGATACATGTACTTTTTGGCTTCATACAAGGGATATTACTATGACATTGGAGGATGTGTATCATATTTTGCATTTACTAGTTAGTGGATGGTAGGTGACATTATAGGGTGATATGGGTATTGATGCTATTGATTGTGCATCCTTATATTTTGTTGGTGTGCCCTTCTGTATACATTGGAGAGGTATTGATAGTGATGTTATACTATTAGTTATAGTCAAGTCTAGTGTTTCATGCCTATAGAAGTGGTTGGACATGTTGTTGGCCTTGTTTTTTAATATGGATGGGAGTGGAGTGTCGATTGCATATAAGATGTATAGGATTATGTGTAGTGTGGAGGTATATATCATTATGTTCTCATGTGGTAGGACTATGTTTTCACACCTATACAGGTATCTTTATAGGTTTACACAATAGGAATTTAGTGGTAGATTGAGTACAATGACATTGTTACATTATTGGGCTTATGAGCACATAGTGGTTGTATAATCGATATGATTATTAAAGGAGAGGTGGGAACTTCCATATCCATTTGGTGAGTGTTGGATGAGTACATTGGATATCCAATCCCTTAGGATGGATCATTATAGGTGTTTAATAAAAAAAATTGGTGGATGGTGACATTATATGGAGGCCTTATAGAGGATTTCTTGGGTGGGTTAAGGATGGAGTGCAGTTACAGTATATAAGGGTCAGTTGTTGGATACAAGATCACTAGATTAGAGTGTATGAGTGATTTTAGTATGAGCACATGACTAGATAGTTTGGGGTACCATATGATATGCCCATAGAAACATGGGTGTGGGTGAGGAGTGCATGGGCACCAATGAGGGTAGGAGCTCATGCAAGGCCCATAGAGTCCAAGCTAGTGCTAGTACCATTACCTTTAGATGCATGGGATGAAAATATAGACATTCCTAAAGTGGATGATGTTGGATGTATAGATGCATATACTTCATGGTACATGAGGCATCAATGGGATCCATTATCACATATTAATGGAGGGGATGCTCCAAAATATGAGGATCCATAATTGAACAAGATGATGGGAGGTGAAAAGTAATTTCATTTGAATTGTGTATAAATTTGTAATGTTAGCTTATTTTTAAAAAAGTATATAGCTAATGTAATTCCCTAATTTATGTGAAGGTGGAGTGGGAGGTGTTCATGATGAGGCACATGCTAGGGTGGGGAGTGAAGATGATGACTATTAAGAGACCATCATTGAATCTACACTCTAAAATATCACACAACATGTTCCTAATGATGTGGTAGAGGAGGGATTGATAGAGTGAGTGATGATTATAGAAAATATTTGTGTTCATCTATTTGATAGGGATGTTATAGTTATAACTTCATATGTTAGGGTAGCAAGAGAGGGAAATAAGGTGAGGGGTGAGCTAGATAGGCATAGGATGCCCCCAACCAATTTTGGATCGATGAGTATAAGTGTTATGGATGAGTATATAGACCTTAAAATGTGGTATGCAAACTTGCATGAGGAGCATGGTTGTCTATTGGAGTGAGAGAGTCATTGTAAGAGGTATTTGGGAGCTGAAGGAGGTATGGGACCATTGAGTTCTAGAGTGGATTATAGGACTAGTACTAGTGGGGAGAGTGAGACTGAGAGTGAGGTCATGACATCTATTCATGATTGATTGTATTTGATACGGTGTATATGTTTTTGAAAACTCATTATATATGTGGATGTTAGTTTGATTTTAGATTTAGGCATATTGTGTTATGGATTTTGGAATGGATTGGTATATTTATTAAAAATGGTTGATTATAAATAGTTGATTTGACATTGATGTTGAGGTTTTATATGTTTTGGTAAAATAATACTTGGGATATGTGATTTGATTGTTTTTTTTGATACGTGTGATGTTAGTTTTTATTTTGAATTATATGTAAGTGAAAATTAATTGTTTTGTAATTTGTAATTTGTAAATTGATTTAATAAAGTGAGTTAGTTTAAGATTGGTAAAATGGGATATTGGTAAGATCAAGATTTGGATAATGTGGTTTGGCTTAGGGATGGTTGTTTAAAACTAAGAATGTTAGTCTTTAGTAGAAGGGAATATAAGAGAATATGTTATGTGTATGAATTCCTTGAGAGTGGCTCAAGAATGTAATGGTTGGCCTTTTGGATCCATCATCACCCAATAAGTAAAGCTATGTAATCATGCATGTGATAATATATATTTAGATTGTGTTTTTAATCCCTCTAAGTAGGTATCTCAAGAATACAAAGGCTAGTTAGACCTTTAGCTCCATCATTGCCCCATGAAGTGAAGCTATGAATTGATGTTGATATGAATGTGTGTTGTATAAATATCTAAACCCTAATGGCCAATTGAACAATTGCTCATACTACTCATGATATTTAGGAACATACATCATAGCTGATACTATCTATTGTGCCCTAACTATAGATGTACATGGAGACTCTACCAAATATAACCTTACTAGATGTGTAATTGAAACTGTGATATGAAGAAGTCTCATCTATCCATAATAATAGTGGATTTATACATGAAATACCATGTTATGGCTTTTACTGTGATGCATATGATTGAGGAATAGATTGAGCTAGAACTATAACCTGTGATGTGGGTTTGTCCAATCTCAATAGTAGTATGTTGCTATGTGAAATGGATCCATAAAATCTTAGACATAGTAATATCTCTATAGTAGTACTCTATGGTGTGGGTTCATATAATATTAACTATAATGGGTGGCTACATGAGATAGGACCTAGAAAACTTGGCTATAATGAATATCTCTCTAGATCAGTACATTACTATAGTACCTATGATTGTGTAGGATATGTATATGGGAATACACTATGTACTCCTTGGAATATAGTGATATATGTAAGTTTCTCTCATTATATGATTTACAAACCTTATGAATAGGTGGAATAGGATATCTCCCATGATGATCTATGTTAGAAGCGACATTAATATCATGATGAGTAACTGATGATTCTAGTGAAGGAATGTCCTAGGATAACTTAGTCATGGAGAAATGAGGTATGTGGTTATGTGACGGAGGAGATCTTATTACCATATTTGTGAATGTTATGATTCCATTATCAACACATATATTAATGTAATCCCTGAGTCCATAACAATCATTATCTATATGTTTACTGATATGATGATAATTATAAAGGGGCTGATGTGGTTGTCTATGTATGAGATGTAGATCTCGTCGATGAGTAGAAGTTAATGTGATTAACATCCAATCTATTAGTGATTATAATATGACACATGGGGTATGCCACTCTAAATAAAACTATAGTGGTGCCTTGCTATAGTACATATTATATGTTGTGCTTTGCAAACTAGCTCTTTGTTCTTAATTGGTTTCTTTTTTGGTTGAGATCTCCTATATTATTTAGGACATGGTATATGTTATGTGATAAGAGATATATATGGAGGTAATACTATGAAATATATAGTAATTTGATCAAATGAATATACCTCAATCAATCCCAATTTATTTTCCAAGGCTAGAATTATATAGCATAAGTTCTTGAAAGAGGACTCTATCTAATATAATAGATGCTCAAGGAGAGTTTGGTGAATCCCTTTAATAAATATATGCCGAATCTATAATTTTTTTGGTTTATGGATCAATATTCACATGTGAATCTTGAATCATAAGATAGTCTCACTAACTAGTTCTGAACTATTTTGATGCAATGTGGTAAGTTTCTCATAAGTAACATGAGGGCCCATGTTTGTTATGTAATATCTGGAAAATGTCTCTTCTAAGTCATTATATGTGTGAAAGGAGCTAAAACAGAGTAGATAAAAGAACCAATTATTTACATTACCCACTAGTGTCTACTACAACAATTTGAGTAGAATCAAAGGACTCATATGAGATGTAGGACTTTTGAAAGGGTTGAAGGTGTATGAATGGATCTCTAGTTCCATAAAAGTGAGGTAATGATATTATCTTTAAATGTTTAGGAAATAAAAATTTTACAAATGTCTTTGAAAGAGGGTTACCATGGAAATCATTTTCATCTATCGAGGACTTATAAGCCTTATTTTCTAAGGTAAGAGATGTAATTGGTGTTGTAATTCACCAACTGCATGTATCAAATAAATAATCTCCTAGGATGGTATATTAGCATCTTGAAGTGGTTCATTTAATTGTTAAATTTGGTCATTAATTTTAGCCATTGGAATGCTAAATTTATCAATTGGATCATAGAGAGGGGTTGTGCTCACTTGAACCTTTGGAGGCATGGTAACTTGGACCTTAGTAGAGGGATGTTGACTACCATTATATTTAGGTGAAGAGTGAGAAATAGTTACTATTGTAGTAGGGGATGGCTTGGGAGATTCATTGGTATATTTATGTTTTATTGAATCACATTTTAATTGAGTAGAGGATGTGATGTTATCATTAATATGTGCATCATTTAAAATAGAATCATGCATAAGAGTAGAAACAACCTTTGATAGTGTATCATGTTTGAGAGGAGTGAGAGAAGAGTTAGAAACATGAGATGCATTTTCTCTTTTACTATGTAAAAATAATCATCATTATTCCATGCATTATCATAATCAAAATTTTGTTCATAGTCACTCTAATTCTCATATTCATTTGCATGTTCACTATCATACTCATTATCACTTCCATTTTCAATAGGGAGAGGTGTAAGAGAATAATTTAATTCTTTTCTAATATGTAATAAGTTATCATGTGAAATTGGAATATTATGTGCATCTATGTTATCCATGGATGGAGTGTATGCATTATTTTCATTTACAATACAAGAAATAAGAGTAAGAGAATTATCATTTAGGCATTCTTTTGATAAAGTAGATATGAGGGCATGAGATGAATCATTTGAACTATGCATTGTCAATTTGATTTTATCGCATTTATATTATTGTAATTTTACTAATAAGAGGTTCACATGGAAGCACATGACTAATTTGTTCATTTGGTGTATTGTGCATAGGAGAATGAGGTGAAAAGTACCTTTCCCATTTATCAAAATTATTTTCTTTAGAAGAAGGAATAAACTATATAGGTTTGAGAGAAGAAGACACATCTACTTTTTCTTCACTATCACTTTCACATGTGTCATCATATTCCTCATTACAATGATAGTAATTATCTTCATTGTAAATGAAATCATTTTACACATTTTTAGCCAATGTGTAATTTTGTAAATTTTTCCATTCATTGTCATAATTATGAGAATTTTTTTAGAAATTGATCTATGGGATGAGAGGGAAGAAGTGCCTTAGTGGCCATTTTATTTATTTCACAAAAGAGAATGTAAAAAAGTATTATTAATAAAATAAATGTAATAATAAATACTAACATAGAGATTTTGAAAATATTTTTGACACTCCAAAAAATTTACAAAAATTTCAAGATTTTTATCTAAAAATTGTAAGGCAGGCTTGGGGTTTGAGGACCTAGTTTGGAAATCTAGGGTTTTGGGTTGGGATTTTAGAATTTTTGAAAATTATTTTTATAATTTAAATTCTAAACTAAATTTGAATAAGATAAATGCACAAAAAATATAAATTTGAAATTAAATTTTTGAATAAAATAACTACCAACATAGATATTTTCAAAATATTTTTGACACTCCAAAAAAATTTAAAAAATTAAAAAGAAAAATTATTTAAAAATTGTAAGGGAGGAAGGTTTGGGGTTTGAGGAGCTAGTTTGGAAATCTAGGGTTTTGGGTTGGGGTTTTAGAATTTTTGAAAATTATTTCAACAATTTAAATTATAAAAAAAAATTTGAATAAAATTAATGAACAAAAATTTATACAGAAATCAAAATTTTAAAGTTAAATTTTTGCATAAAATATGAAGAAAAAACCGTAAGTATACCTAGGGTTTTTAGATTTTGTTTGTAGTAAGTCAGGTTCACTAAATGTTTCATTATTTTGGGAAACTAGTGTTTAGTTACTAAAAAATAAAAGGTATGGAATAAGGAGAAAAATCTAATCTAATATGGTAAAATATAGATTTTGATCAAATTAATTACATAGGGAAGAGAAGTAACTTATCTAAAAAAGTAGACTAAGATGACTATTTCAAATCTTAAAAACTATTGCACATGGCTCGGAAGATGTCATTAATATATATCTATCTTTCATTTGGTGAAATTATAGGATCACTAAAAATATGACACTTTGGGGTCCATCACTATAGTCTAGGTCTTATTGCTATTGTCCAAACTAGTCACAGAGATTTAAGTTTTTTAGGTTTTGTTTGCTATCCCTGTGTGATCTTGCCTCTGAAATTTTGAATCTTGAATGTTGATAGAGATAATTTTAGTGATTATTTAAGATTAAAAACCCTAGATACATATACACACACAAAATAAAAAATACATAAAAATAAGAAGGGGGAAAACTAGGTTAGAAGAAGTATGATCGCATGATCTAGAACCCCTACTATCGTAATTGCTACCTACATTAAAGCTCAAGATAGGGTCTAAAATAAAATTTATTTAACCATTAGGGAATGTAAATAATCAAAATACATGGTATATGTAAGAATGAAATTTTTCCTAGGCCCTTGATCAAGCATGCAAATGTATGTGTGATGTAAAATGTTGAGTTATACTATTGATTGATTTTTCAATTATGTATTGTTCCAAAGTAGTAAGTGCTAGATATAAAATGACTTATGAATTTATTTATATAATAGTCTCTTTATTTTGAATTTGAGATATTTATTCAAATTGGCTGACATTAAAAAGACAAACAAAACTTAAAGACAAAGATAAAAAGTGATTGGGACTCAAAATGTAGTTAGACAAGATCATTGAAAATGGGTCACCTTAGAGTATAGTGCTATATTCCAATTCTAATGCTCTTAGCCTAAAAAATCAATACTTAGGTGGATAGCATTGGCCTAAGAAATTTGACCTAGTTGAGGTGGAATGACCATTTGAAAAGCTTGAGATGATTGAGAATAAGGAAAATGGTGACTCAAGCATGAAAAAAGACCAAGATAAGTAAAAAAAGACATTGCTAATGTGAATAAGGCTCATAGTATCCATTTATAGTATCCTATAAAAGGACTATGCAAATACATGATATGTGTATTTGCTTGACCAATTTAGGGTGTATACACTGGTTATGGAACCCAAACACTTTCATGATAAGGTGATTCAACAAAGAAGCACAAGATGATGACTCTCTAGATTTAATTTCACTCTTGATACCTTATAGACTTGTAGAAAAAAAAAAGACACACAAAAACAAGGAAATAAAATAAACCTAACACTAAACAACACACCTAACAACTACCTAAATAAAAATAATAATAACAACAAATAGAGCAATGTGTAAGATCACGTGGAGGTAAAGATTGACCTATCTACCTATGTACAAAGATCATGAGATAAAACTAGTAGCAAAATTTAAGATACCTCTCTTTGATATGGATGGGAAGGATCTCTCCATTCAATGTAGAAAGCTCAATGTAATTTCTTTCTTTACAACCTATGATGACATAAGGCCCACTCCAAATACTATCAAATTTTGAGTGCTTTCTTAGTTTTTGCATGGTCTTCATCCCATTTGAGGACTATATAACATTATTGGAATGTATTTTAGGAATATATATTATCAAATGACCTCTTTAATTGGTGCTAATTAGACCACATGATATGCATAATAGTGTCCCTTATCTCCTCTAGCTGTGTCAATTCATTCAACCTTATGAGCATAAAATCATCCTCAAAGAGCTCAATTTGGTGTGCAAGCTCTAATATAGGTAATTCAAGAGAAATAGGAAGCTTTGATTCTTTCCCATAGACAAAAAAGTATGGGGAGTGTCTATTAACTTTTTTAAGTGTCACTCTGTCTACCCATATGGTAGTCTTCAATCTATTATGCCACTCCCTATGACTATCTTCCATAGTTCTCTTGATAATCTTCAACAAGTTCTTATTAATAGACTATGCTATTCCATTTCCCTATGGGTAATAGTTATAGGATGCCTTGAGATAAATTCCATGTAAAATATCCCACTTACATACCATGTTTCTACTAAAGGCTAATCCATTATCAGAAATGATTGTATAATGCACACCAAATCTAGTCACAAGGCTATCATAAAAATTCAAAATAAAATCTTCATTAGCTTCCTTGAGGGTAGTTGATTCAACCCATCTTGTAAATTAGTCTATACTTTTAATTATCCATTTATGTCCTTTAATTGAAGGGGGTGTATGATCCTTATGAAATCTAAGCCTTATTGCATGAAAGGTTGTTCTACTTGTATTGGCTACAAGGGAAGGGAAACTAGTTTCTATTTGCTAATAAACATTGCACATTTTATGAATTTACTTACCTAAGAGTGTGCATCTCTAAACATTATGGGACAAAATTACCTAGATATAATGATCTTATAGGTTGTGGTCTTGGTATCAAAATTCCCACTACTTGTACCATCATGAAATTGTTCAAGAAACTTGTCTATTTGGCATGATTCCATACACCTCAAAAGCATGCCTCCTATATCTCTATTGAAAATTAATCCATCTATCATAACATAAAGTACAATTTTAAACCTAAATTTCCTTCTCTTGGCTCAATCTATCACCATAAGACATTGGTTTGACTCATTAAATCTAATTATATCATGTATCCAATTAAAAGGTGTATTGTTTGAAACTACCTATTAGCTATCATGGAATATCAACACTTGGTCTTTACCTTATTTTAAATCTATTTCAATGTGATCACATAAAACTATTCCTCTTACAATATTTATGACTCTAACCTCAAGGTCATATTCCATGCATTTTGTTACCCATCCAGCTCTTTTCTCATTGAGGTTTCTATTGAGTATAAACTCTTTAATACTTGGGTGTACCACCATGAGTATGATCTTAATATTGGATAAATTGTGCCTAAAATTATTCAAACCTCTCACTAATACAATAACATGTTTTATATAAATTTATACCTCTCCTCATACCCCTCTAAGTTCTGACTAAAGAAAGCAATAATCTATTCCAGACCTTGCTCATTTTTTGCATCAACATGGTAGATATAAGTATAATTCCTTGTTAAAATAAAGATTAATAAGTGTAGGGGTATGATATATGGCCTCATTTATGGCCTCAAAACTCCTCTTACCTTATATGGTCCATCTAAAATCCTTTCATTTTATTAACATGCAAGTAAGAGGCCTAACTAGCTCTATAAAACCTAGGATAAACTTTCTTATAAAATTAATCTTTCCAAAGAAACTCTACGTACCCTTCTTGTGATTGGGCAAGGGTAAGGATAATATGGAATCAAATCTTTCAAGGTTTATGGAAAGACCATCCTTGGACACTACATGACCTAATAGCCTACCGTCATGAACACTAAATATATATTTCTTAGGATTCAATGATAAGCCAAACTCTCTACATCTTTAAAATACTAAAATCAAGTGAGAAATGTGATCAACACGATCCTTTGAGAAAATAGTGACATCATTTAGGTATATGATCACCATGTAATTGATCAAACCTTAAAAGGAAACATCCATTACCCTATGGAAAGTTTCCCCAATACTGAATAGTCCAAAGGACATTTTCATGTATGCATAAGTGCCCTACTTTGTGGTGAAGGAAGTCTTATACCTACCTTCTTCCTTGACCATAATCTGATTATTAATAGAGTATCCATAAACCAATGAGAACCTCTAAGAACCTACCACTTTTTGAATAATATTATCCATTGAGGGAAGTGGTTAATGATCATTTAGGGACACCTTATTTAGGTCCTTAAAATCGACACATAAATGTATTTCCTCATTATTATTCCTTACTAGCACAATGTTTACCACCCATGAGTAATGTTTAATGGGTAATATTACCTTGATTAAATCAACTTAAATATCTCCCTTCTCATCAACTCATCCACTTTTGGATTAACATGCCTTTATTTTTACTTGACTAGTTTTGTATTGTTTTCTAGTTCAATGTTATGTTGTTCAATTTTGGGATTAAATCCCTTCATATATATACATATTCCCATGCAAATACATCAGAGAATTATTGACATAAAGCAACAAATGAATCTCTCTCTTTAGCTATTTTAATCTTTCCTAACTTCAAACTTTTACCTTTCATGATATATATCCTCTCATAGTGTTCCTCCTTAGCTAAGATACATGTATTTCCTCTTCTCACTTGGTCATCTTCATTTAAGATTATTTATAATGTTATAAGCCACTTAGGTCACTTGATATATCTCAATTGCACTATCTTATCATCATACTGATGTTGGAATTTATTTTGATTCTTGTGGTAGAATTTTGCCTCTTACATCAAAAAACATATAATTTGATCATCATTGTCAAACACCTACCAACTCACCTCATTATTAGGTACAACTAGAATACATATGACCTTGACCTTATCTTAAGTTTGGCTACCTTTGACTCCTTCCACAATCTAATACTAATCTTTAATGGCTACAAGCCTATCTACATGTTGATTTGCCTCTCTTGGTATGGATTGTATATTAAATGCTAATACATCCTCTATGAGATCCCATACATGATGATTATAAGCTTTAAAATGATGTTTCTTAACTTCACTTATGCCTCTCACTTGTTGGACAATGAGCTCACTGTCACCCTTGAATTGAAGAAGTTTGATACCTCTCTTCTTCTTACCTCTTGCAAACAATGTAGAAGGGCTTCATATTTAGTTGTATTTAAATTGAAACTAAATTGAAATCTTATATTTGAATAGTAATTTTTATCTAAGGGTGAAACTAACATGACTCTAGCTTCACTACCATTCTTTGACCTTGATCCATCAAAGAATAAATTCCATATACCATCTTCCTTTTGAGTGGTATTAGTTAGGCAAGGTATAACATCACCCTCCTCATGCATATAATACACCCCTAAATTTGCTTCTTCAATATTGATATAGGGATCAAATCCATGATTTTTAGCTACCCATTCATCTAGGTATAGGTCTGAAATGCCTTCAAGATGATCATGAGGCTCTTGTTTACTAAAATTTTCATCCTTTTCAAATATGGTATAGTTAACATTTACAAGGTTAGGCATATATGGCTCTAGGTGGAACCTAGAGATATGTTCTAGCCTAACAGTGACCCTAGTCCCATATCTATTCCTAAAAACCTTGTAGGACTAATCATAGAACAAATAACCCCCAATTTTTATAGTAAAGTCCCTAGATAGGCATAGGGAAAATATGGGGTAGGTCTATAGCCATTACATCCTGATTGATGACATAATTTGGGTAGGCTACCAATGTGATCTTAATATCTTTCAAGATACCTACTATATTAGTGGGTGAACCATCCAAATGGTGAACACCCCTTTCATTAGGCATATATTAAAGCTCAATTTTATCTACTATGGATTTAGGCATAATTGAGGTTGAAGTACCTAAATCTATCACATAATTTTGTATTAAATAGTCCCCTCTGATGACTAATAAATATAATGGAGGTGGATTGACAACCTTAGGGGGATGAACAACATTATAAACTTGACCTTGACTAGGAACTTGAATTTGACTAGGCTAACTACTATTGGTAAAAATAGTGTCCACCTTATCAGCTATCTTGTTTACATGATAAAGTTTGGAGATCTCTTGCTAAAGGTTATATTTCTATCCTAGGATAGATAGAGCATCATACATGGACATAGTGACATTATTTTTTTTCATATGATCCACAATATTAAAAGGAAGACTAGTCCCTTTGAACTACACCTTAGAAGTAGAAGTATCACTTGGCACTTGAGTGACATGAGGAACAAAAGGAGACTTCTGATACTATCCATGATGTTGAGGTATTTGTTGAGTTTTAGGAGCTTTAACAGCTATATTTGAAGTGATATGTTGTTTAATTACTTGTGGAGGTGTTGAAGAAGCCTAAGGCTTCCCTAAATTATCATCCAACATCCTCCTCTTAGCCCTTGTATTGGATACAACTAGTTCATCTACCCTTTGTATAGTTTGCCCCATGTTTACCATCACATGCTCAAACATATGCTCCCCTTATTTAAATTTTATGCACATGGTGTCAAATTGTGCTTTACCCAAGCTCCCTTACTATTTAATTTGAGCTTCTGATGATGTCATGGTAGTCATGTTATTTTGATTCATTGGAGTGCCTTATGGTGCAGGAGGCATTATGTCATGGCTATGGAATGAAGGAACATGTTGCCAACTAGGATCTTGATACATTTATCCACTTGTATCCATTACCATCTCATTGGAATATCCTCTTAATTTCCATTGACCATATTTTATAAGGTTATTTTGTGTCAGGACCAAGGCTCTTGAGCTACTATAGATATAAGATTGTAGCTATTATGAGATCTACTTTGAGTAGTTTAGCCTTAGGCTCATTGATTTGATGAATAAAGGGGTATATTATATGATTGAGTAGGGTATTGGGCTTGGAAGGTACCTTAGTATGGCCTATATGAAGTCTATTACTATCTCTCTATAGCCATTAGCTTATTGTTTTTTGCCTTCAACAAGTTCTCAATCTTTACAAATTTGTCATATTGACTATCATTAGGTTGAGCTTGATTTTTCAGAGTGGAAAATAGAGTAATGGTAGGTGGGGTTGGTTGAAGATTAGGTAAAATTGGTGCAAGAGGACTTGGCATGAGTTTCCCCACTTGTATCAAATAATGTTCTTCCCTTTTAGATATCTCATAAGCCTTAGGTAGAGTTGTCCCACCAATAGATTGGATCATAACTGCAATGTCTGAATTCAATGCTCTCAAATAGTAAATAAAAGCATAATTGAGTGTGGGATTAATAATGACATGGATTATTTCCCAAGTTTTTTGGAATATATAGTTGAAATCAACCATAGATTCTTGAGATGCCCTCCTAATTGATGTGAGTTGTTCAACAAGTAACACATGGTCACTTCTATCCTCAAAATGCTTATATAGGCACTCACCAAACTCATATTAGGTATTGATTGAGGTAGGATCTAAACCCATATGACATTTTATATATTTTCCTTTCAAATATGTGGCTATTAGTCTCATGGATATATTATAGTGAATAATTTTATACATTAAGAAAATGTTTGCAATGTCAGCTATATGCTCTACAAGAGTGGTAGAGTTTTATCCTATAAAGTATGTTAGATTTTTTAAAGAGGTATCAGGGATATCATCATGTTATTTAAGGTTAAGATGGATACCACTATTGAAGGGTACAAAATATTGTAACCTAGGCTTTGCCATCTATATTTGCTTTGTTAGACTTTTAGTGGAATGAGTATGAGCAAAATTTGCATATTTTGGAGATGTGGGAGAATTAGGGGGTGTAAGGTTGGGGTTTGAAATAGGTACCCTCTTCTTCCTTTCAATATTTAAATTAAATTCAATGAACTGAACTTACTTACCTATTGAATTAGATCTAGTGGATATTTGGTGCATGGATTTATCCTTCAATCTACTGATGACTACTCTAAGACATTTAAATGTCATTACACATTATCAATCTATCTCAAGTTCATGTATAGATGCCTATATTAAGGTCCCATCAGGTGTGATATAATATTTGGAGACATGGGTTTCACCCTAGATGAAATTAGAAGTGTTCATATTCTACTGTCACACCTAGTCCAACATGGGAATGACCTTAGGCCATGGGTTACCTAAATTTGGGTCAAACCTCTAGGGTTTTTTATGAGGTTATCTCTTTAGATATGTCAATTTGAATCTCTCTTCTTAAAAATTAATCTATTGGGATGGAAAGAGGAGAAAATACATGAATGAAAACTTAATTTAAGTGTGGTGATGCACCAAAGGTTTAATGATCCACTCTCAACTTGGAACTTTCTTGACTGAAATAAATCTTATGGGGATAAGGATTGATCAATTTCAATAACAAGGTTCTAAATATGAGTATTTTGTATGAAGGATAAAAAGAGACATACAACTTGAAGGATAGAAATACATAGGTCTATGAAAGACACTATGGACATATGACACTTCAAGAGAAACCTCACTACCTAACACTTCACAAAACCTACAAGAAACTAATGGTCTTAAAGAAAGGTACATGAAGGACCTACATATGATGAATAAAAAACATAAATTTTGTATGTCAAACTCTAATAAAGTACACTTAACATTCAACTAGAATCTAAAATTGTCTTATATTTCTTTAAAAACATTTACAACATGATTTTAGCAAAGGTTTGTTATACCCATCTGGGGGATGAAAATCAAGAGCTCAATGCCTAAATTTGTAGGAAGAAATAAAATCCAAGAAGAGAAATTTTAGCACTAAAGGGGTCATTAATGAACTTAATTCCACTCAAAATAGTAGTTACAACTTCCCTACATTTATGCTCCTTAAAAACTCTTAATTGATCAAGGCTACCTTAAAAATAGTTACAATAGCTACACCATTCCTTCTCCCACTTCTCCATGTATTAATGCCCTTCATTATAATGAAAAATTCCTTGTATTCATGGGCTTGACAATGCCAAATATATAACTAACTTGAGTGAATTTTAGTACCTAATTTTTAAATCTATGACCATATCAAAGGATAAAACACTCATCCATAATCACACGTCTACCCCTACCTCAATGTTTGAGCATAAGTCTTCCTATAGATGAAAACTAATCAACTTCTCAAGATTGAACTTTAATGGAAACCTTATCCCTTTGAAACATGGATCAGGTTTGACCTCAACTATATTTTATTTCCATTTAAGTCTTTGGATTTCAAGTTTTAATGTTGATCATTGATCTTAATCTAGGTCTTCAAAATTAGTGTCATTTATCATCTCTTCATTTGTTTTTAGGATCTTATTTTCAGCCTCTAGTTCTTACACTTGTACCATGTGGTGGCTTTGCATCCAATCTGAGCTCCTTAACCTACACACCATTTGATCTTCATTACATTATCAAATACATACCATTGATCCTAGGTCCTAGTGTTAAACATAGATCATTGATATTTTTTGCATGACTCAACCATGTCATAGATCTTGATCTAGATACCTTTTTTGACTTTTTGACCCTGTTGATAGCCCACATGCCATAAAAATACTACCTGAGCTCCTGAGATCATACCACTTATCAGCAACATGCTTAAACTCAATAATATTTGAATCAAAATGGTTACTTTATTATCCTTAAACTTGACATCCCCATGCACATCATCATTCTACTAAATTATCCTTACAAGATATTTAAATGATGGTCTAGTTTATTTAGCTTACATTAGTCATTTTTTCCTTAAAAAAGGGCACTATGAGGCATCAAAAGAAATCTAAAATAAATACCATTAAGAGTTTCAAATGATAAGGGTTGATATTTGGCTTATGAGGCCAAAATGTTAATAACACTATCAAAACAACATCATACAAAACTAATTCAATCAATTAATAATGTTGCAACAAACAAGGCATTTCAAAATTATATTTAGAAATTCTAGAATCTATCTTTACACATGGATGACATCAATGAACATAAAATTAATGATTTTTTCTTGATTTGGCTTAATCATAACATCCAACTTGATGTTCACATGTTTAATCCAAGTTCGGTAGTTGAATCCATAATCTTCATGCATAGGGTAGAGGAAGTATATTTGTTCAGATAAAGTGATTTCACTATTGTCTAAGAATAGAGTTCCCCAACACAGTCATTTTATGAACCAAATAGATCAAACCCTCAATAGATTGAAGAGAAGTGTGAAAAAGGGTTATGTTTTGAATGCAATATCAAATGGAAAAAAGAACATAAATGTTTCAAGAAGAATATGTTATTAATTGAAGGATCCAATGAATATGAACAATATGATGACATCAATGGTGAGGGTGAGGAATAAACAAATGAGGAATTTGAATATTACCAACCTACTATCTCTTGTCATGAATTTTTAGGTATTATCACTCCTGAAACACTTAAGGTTATGGATTTCCTCAAGAAACAAAAGGTGATAGTGTTGATTGAATTAGAGAGTATACATATCTTAATAAGTAATAAATTTGATACCAATTTGAAAATTTCAATTTACCCAACTCTAAATTTCATGTCATGATTATAGATGGTACCACAATCAATTATTCAAAACAATGTCATAGTATTAAGCTTGTTATGGGAGACTAGATGATATATTATTCCATGTTTTCTATTCCCATCAATGGGGTAGAGAGTTTTTTTGGATTATAATAATTCACAACCGTGGGCATAATAGATATGAATTTCTTGAAACTATTAATGCATATTTAATCTAAAGGTAGGACATTTAAACTACATGGATTATTGGATCAATATCCATAATTGGTTAGTTCACATTAAATATCAATGATTCTCAAAAAAGTTGTTAAAGGATTTTTAGCACAATTTTTTTCCTTAGAAGCTAAGAAAAAAATGTGTCTATACATCCTAAGCTATAAATGATTATTGATAACCACCCAACTATTTTTTATACCATGCCAATAGTTAACAATAAGAAAATAACATGATATTTTCATTTGAATGATTCTAGGGAGTTAACCAACAAAAACCAAACTGTATAGTTATCCATATGCCCAAAAGAGTGAAATTAAAAATATGGTACATGAGATGCTAGAGGTAGGTATTATCAGACATATCCAAAGTAAATATTTATCCTTAATGGTCGTGTCACATAAGAAGGATAAAAATTAGAGGATATGCCCAAATCATAGAGAACTCAATAAGTATACCTTCAAATATAAGTTATTTATTCTATTAATCGATTGTTTACTAGATGATTCACATGGTATTTTTTTATTTTATGAAATAATCTTCATTATGGATACCATTAAATTTGGATTAAAGTTGAGGATATATGTATAAAAAATTAGAACTCATGAAGAGCATTATGAATTTTTGGTCATGCATTTTGGTTTTACAAATGCACCATCTACATTTCAGAGTTTGATGAAAACTATTTTAATACATTTTTTAGGACATTTATGTTGGCATTTTTTATGACATCATAATACATAACAAAACATGGGAAGAACACTTGCAACATCTAAAATAGGTAGTGTTAGTTCTATAACAACATCAAATTTATGTAAAATATTCAAAATATGTTTTTTGAGTCCAAGAGTTAGAGCATATGTGTCATATTATTTCAAACAAAGGGTTAAAAGGTTAAAAGTAAACCCTAAGTACATCATAGCTCTGATAGAATGGCAAGTGCCAAAAACACTCAATAATCTCTAAGGATTTTTAGGCATAATAGGTTATTATTAATTTTTTTTGAAAATTTATGGCAACATAGAAATTCCACTCACAATTTTTTTAAATAAGGACACCTTCAATTGGAATGTAATAACTACCAAGGCCTTTGATAAGCTGAAGGAGGATATGTGCACCACTCTAATTTTGGCTGCCCCTAATTTTTCCAAAAAAATATTGTTGAATGTGATGCATTAGGATATTCCATGGGGGTATTACTCATGAAATAAGGAAAACCCATTGCATTTTAGGGTCATCAAATCAAGGGTAAAAAAAAGATAAATTTAATCTATGAGAAAGAGATGCTAGCTATTATTCATGCATTCTAGTAATGGAGACCTTATCTAATGGGCATACACTTTAAGGTAAATATTGATCATGATATTCTAAAATATTTTTTAGAGTAATGATTGTCATAAGAAGAACAACAAAAATGGGTGAAAAAAATGTTGGGATATGGCTTTAAAATCATAAATAATAAAGTAAAATATAATGGTGTAGCATATGAAATATCGAGTAATGATGAATCCACTAAAGCATTATTCTATGTAATGACCATTTATAAAGTAGATTGGTTGGAAGAGGTAAGATCAAAATGTGAGAATGATAGGGATACATGGGCTTTGATTTATAATATCCAACATGGTTTTAGTGCTTCTAAAAAATTTGAGTGGAAAGGGAACATATTATGGTAGAAATATTGATTATACTTATGTAAGAATTATATCCTTAAGTACAATGTCCTTAAGGAGATTCATGAACCTCTAATTAGGGGGCACTTAGGTTTTTTGAAAACCTGTCATATAATAAATCATGATTTATTTTGGGAAGGAATTGAAGGGGATATATAATTTTTTTGGATGAATTCATGGTGTTTCAATAGAACAAGGGTGAAAAATTTAAGGCACTAGGTCTTCGACAGTCTTTACACCCACCTATATAGAGATGGGAACAACTTTTCATGGATTTAATTTTAGGGTTGAGAAATTATGAAGGTAAAAATGTCATCATTTTAATTATGGATAGGCTCACAAAATATGCTAATTTTTCTCCTTGTCACAACTATTTGTAACTAGTACAATAACTATTGATTTTATAGATGCAGTTCATAGGTTACATGGTACTCCCAAGGTCATCCTAAGTGATCATAATCCCATATTTATTAGTAAAATTTTGATCAATTTATTTTTATATTTGGGTACCCAATTGGTTCATATATCATCCTCAATATTATGAGAAAATAGAGGTTATCAAAAAAAGCCTAGAATGGTATCTCTATTATTTTGCATCAAATAAACAAGAATGATTGGTTTATTGGCTACCACTAGTATAATTATGGTATAACACTTTCTTCCATATCTATTCTAAGATGTCTCCATTTTTGGTATTTTATGGTTATTATCCCTTGTCCATCACTTCATACTTGAGGTGTTAGCATAAGGTTTGATTTATTGAAGAACATGTTCAACATCAAAAAGAGATACTAGCTAGTCTAAAAGAGAGTTTAGAAATGGAATAAAATAAAATGAAGAAACAAGTAGATCAACACCATAGTGAGATGAATTTTGACATAGGTGATTGGGTATTTTTTTAATTTTAGACATATAAGTCTATTTAATTCAAATAACATAACAAAAATTTTTTTCTAAGTATTATGGCCTTTATATGATCTTGTAAAAAAATAGTAGTGATGCATACAAGTTAGAGCTACACTAGTCCAATTACATACAATTTATATTTCATGTAGCTCACCTAAATAAGGTGATTGGATATAGAGTTTCTTCCTTTACTAAGTTAAAACAACTATATTAATAAGACCAAGTCAATCTATAACTTAGGATATCCTTCACACACACACACACACACACACACACACACACACACACACACACACACACACACACACACACACACACAAAAAGGTTGAGAATATGAGATAATAAGGAGTATTTGATCAGGTGGAAAAAAATTGAAATGTAAATATATTATTTGGGAGGATAAATATTTCTTGAGATAACATCCATAGCTATTTACTATAGAGGGAAAAATTATTTTTAAAGGGAGGGACATGCTACACCCTTAACCTATAACATGTCTAAGGATAAGTGTGGCTGACTTGTGGCTTACATCATAACCTTTCATATTATATTGTCACATTTGTCAATGTTCATATATTTTTACTATGGTAAAACTATGGAATAATCATGGTTTAATTAGATTATTTATATGAGGTAGTGGTTAAAATTTGAGTATCATATTTTTGAATTATACTCTTATTGTATTATTGTGGATGTTGTTTCATCATATTTATTAAGTATTTATCTCTAGTGGTAATAATTGCCATGAATATGATATTATGATCATATTTTTGTGATATATTATTACATTCGTGTGAATTTCTATGTAATTTCATTAAATTATTTTATTTTTTTCATATGATTTTCTTCATAATTGAAATCAAAATTTTGATAGTTGATCAATCTTGTTCATTACCTTGAGGATATTATTTAGATGAATGACTTGAAGTAATAGATTAATTTATTATAAGATATAAGTATTCATTTAAAGTAAATAAAGGACCGTTATCTAAAATAATTTATTAAGGGACTCCAAAACATAAAAAAAATGATTTTCAAAAAAATAAATAACTTCTAAAGTAACATAAAATTTAAGGCCTACAACTTCAAGCCACTTTGTGAAATAATCAGTGGTAGTCAAAATGTATCTATGTTTGATAGAGGATAGAGGATAAATATTTGAAATAAAATCTATACCACATTTCATAAAAGGATTTTCAATAATAATTATATTAATAGGTATAATGGGCAATATATCTCATATTATGAAAAATTGACAAGGCATGCATGATCTAACCAAACGAGAAAAGTTTTTAAAAAATGTAGGCCAATAATATTCAACATATAAAATATTATGTGATATATTTTTTGCAATGAAATTTACATCGCAAACACCTTCATCATAGCTTATAATAACTTTTTCAATTTGATCATGAGTAAGACAACTCAATAATATTCCATCTTTACTCCTATAAAATAGGAAATTTTCTAACAAGATGAAATTTATAGCTTATAACTTGAGATCCCTATGTTGAAGTTTGTCCAATAAATCAAGACAGTATTTGTTTTAAAAATAATAAACTATATTAGGATACCAATCATCATGTAAATACAGGCTTTCCCATTCTTGCATTTTAAATCTAATTTTAAATTTCCATGCAAGGTCAGGAATTTTCAATGTTTAAAATAGGTTTAACATGCATATGGTCATCAACAACCAAATCAATAACATTAATATCTGAGGTTACATTCTATAAAATATGTTTGGTGAAGTCATTTTCTTTGATTATTTTAGAAGTTTAAATAATATTTTATTATTGAATTCTAAAATTTCATTTAGCTAATCTATCATCAATCATCGAGTGATTTAATAAGTAAGACAAAACATGTATGTTTGAATGTACAATCTCTTCATTTCTCATCAAAAGATACCTGATTTCAAGAATAAACTAGTGAGAGAACAAAATTTTCAAATAATGGATACCTAATATCAGCATTTTTTATCACTTAAATCATATATCTAATGGGTCTTTATTCACTATTATGGTCATACTTACTGGAAAAAGTAATTATTGCCTTATCAGTCACATTGTCATACATAATGAAAGGTTCATTCATATCTAGTTTCACAAGTGTAGGAACACTTGATATTGAATTTTTGATCTCCTAAAATGTTTTATCATATCCTACATATCACAAATAATTCTAACCTTTTCAAAGTAAGGTCTGTAATGGATTAGTTTTATCAACAAAATAAAAAATAAATTTACATATAAAATTAATTTTACCAAAACAATACCTTAGACTAGATTCATCTTTAGGAGGTGACATTTATTTAATGGATTTAATGTGTGTTAGGGTGTGGAGCTAAAAAATTCACCAAGGAGCATTCATTATCAGGTTCGGGTCTACACAGACACCGGTGTCGGTCAGGAGCGACCGACGTCGGTCACAGGCAGTTGCAGAGACGTCGATGTCGGCAGAGAATCGGCCGACAACGGTCACAAACAAGCAGCAGGAACCGACGTTGGTTACCTGCGTGTCCAGAAAGCTATTTTCGTGGACAGAAGCGAGTGTTTGCATGATAAGTTTGAGTTGGAGACTCAAGCTTGCGTCTCTATTATTAGAATTACTATTTTTAGAGCCCTTGTTTAAGTGGTTTAACTATTTGTTGGAAGTACATGCTCAAGTCTCCTAATTCTATATGAAGAATTAGATCTTCCTAGCTTAGTAGTTGAATTGTAGAAGAATTCATTGGTGTGAGAAGAATAGTACAGAATTGAATCAATCCAGGCTTGTTGGAGTTGATTGTTCTTGAGAGAGATAGCTCTTGAGGATTAGAGATCTATTGAGAGATCTATACATCTAGGAGAGGTGTGGAAGAAAGAAGCTTTCTTCAATTGTATTCCTTTTGTAAAGAGTTTGTTAATACAAGTTTTCAGGGTGTTTTCTTGTATCTCTTGTTCTTGCTATTATCATTCTAATTACTTGTCAATCTGATTTAATTTTGCGTTTATTGCTATCACAATTGTAATCTATTGTTGGTTTGATCCCCCAACAAGTGGTATCAGAGCCTTGGTTATAGGTTCAGAGCTTGATAATTGGTATCAAAGTTCAGGTTCACTAACAGGTGGTTCAGATCTGTGTAGTGTGTATTAATTACAGGTTCTCACAAGAGTTTCTGCAGGGATTTCTGTTTGAGTGGGAGAAGTAATGGCAGATGAAAGTAAGATTAGAATGGAAAAGTTCAATGGCAAAAATTACCAACACTGGAGAATGCAGATAGAGGACTATCTGTATCAGAAAGATCTCTACTTACCGTTAGGAGGTATTGCAAAGAAGCCCAAAGACATGGAGGATGAAGAATGGGAAGTTCTTGACAGAAAGGCTCTGGGTTCTATAAGACTGAGCCTAGCATCCACTGTGATATCCAATTTATCACAGGCAAAGTCTACAGTAGAGTTGATGACTACGTTAGCAAATTTGTATGAAAAACCCTCAGCTTCCAATAAGGTATATCTTATGAAGCAGTTATTTAATTTGCATATGAATGAAGGTGGATCTGTTTCTACTCATCTGAATGATTTCAATGGTATTGTGAATCAATTAAGTTCAGTGAATATAGTGTTTTATGATGAGATAAAAGCTCTTTTGATATTATGTTCTTTGCCTGAAAGCTGGCATGGCTTAGTAATGGCAGTAAGTAATACTGCATCTGCATCAAATATTTTGAAAGTAGAGGATGTTGTTAGTGTTATCTTGAATGAGGAAATACGCAGGAAAAGCATAGAAGAGGCATCCGAGAACGCTTTAAGTTTTGAGAGCAGGGGAAGGCAGAAAGAGAAGAGCAAGAAAGGTAGAGCAAGATCCAAATCAAAGGGGAAAGGCAGATCTAAATCCAGAAATGGCAGGAAGCCACAATGCTGGAATTGTGGAAAGATGGGGCACATACGCAGAGATTGTTGGTCAAAGCCCAAGGAGGACAACCAACATGAAGGAAAGGAAGAAGCCAAGATTGCAGGTATTGCACAGGATGCTTTAATTTTCTCTCTGCATAATAATATAGAATATTGGGTATTAGATTCTGGTGCATCTTTTCATGCTACTCCTAACAGGGAATATTTCAGTGACTATATCCATGGAGATTTTGGAATAGTGTATCTAGGGGATGATGAGCCCTGTAAAATAATTGGCAAAGGTAAAGTGCAGCTGAAGATGCAGAATAGCAACACATGGGTGTTGAGAGATGTGATGCATGTTCCTAGCTTGAAGAGAAATTTGATTTCTGCAGGAAAGTTAGGGGATGAGGGTTGTACAGTAACTCTCATAGTAGAATCTTGGAAGGTGACCAAGGGTTCACTTGTTATGGCCAGAGGTAAGAGAGAAGGTACTCTCTATTTGTGTAATTGTGTTACTAACAAATCTCCTTTTGTATTATCTACTTCAGATGTGGATGCTAAACTATGGCACTCAAGGCTTGGCCACATGAGTGAGAAGGGGATGCCAATTCTTAAGTTTAAAGGTATGCTTTCAGATTTAAAAGGCATAGATCTAGAGTTTTGTGAGCACTATGTATTTGGAAAACAGAAAAGGGTTAGTTTTCTCAAAACTGGGTCTACTAAGAAGAGGCACAAGTTGGAGCTTGTTCACACAGACGTGTGGGGACTAGCTCAGGTTGCTTCCATTGGAGGATCATAGTACTATGTATCTTTTATAGATGATGCCACAAGGAAGGTATGGATCTACTGTATTAGAAGGAAATCTGATGCATTTGATACTTTTAAAGTTTGGAAAGCTATGGTTGAGAATGAAACAGGTAAAAGATTAAAGTGCCTGAGATCAGACAATGGTGGTGAGTTCTGCAGTCATAAGTTCAGAGATTATTGTTACATGCATGGAATCCGTAGGCAAAGGATGGTTCCAAGGACACCTCAGCAGAATGGAATTGCTGAAAGAATGAATAGGACAATAATGGAGCATGCAAGATGTATGAGATTGCATGCCGGTTTGCCCTTACAGTTTTGGGCACAAGCTGTTGACACTGTAGTGTACCTGATTAACAGAGGACCCTCTACAGCTCTGGATGGTGGTATTCTAGAAGAGGCATGGACAGGTAAAAAGGTTGATCTCTCATATCTCAAAGTTTTTGGTTGTGAAGCCTTTGTGCATATAGATAAGGAAAATAGAAAGAAGCTTGATGCTAAGTCTATGAGATGCACGTTTATTGGCTATGGCTCAGATGATTTTGGTTACAAATTGTGGAATCTAGATAATAACAAGGTAATCAGGAGTCGTGATGTTGTTTTCAATGAAAGAGTGATGTATTGTGATCAGCTAAGGAAGTTGAATCAATCTGAGCAGAGCAATGGTGAATTGGATGAGGTGAAAGTCCAAGATGAGCTCGTAGGAAAAAGAAATAATCACTTACAGGAAAACACAGAGACCGACGTCGGCAGGTTAGGAACCAGTGTCGGCAGGACAGAAACTGGCATCGGCCATACAGAGACCGACGTCGGCCATACAGGTACCAAGGTTGGTCAGGCAGAATCGACGATGGCCAGTTACAGGTCTACAGGTGACTGAGGTTGGTCACTGTCAGAGAATTTAGGTGGACAGCGTGTTGTGGATGAGTCTCAGACACCCATCAGGAGGTCAGAAAGGGTGGGTAAGCCTCCAATTAGATATTCTCCTTTATTTTATTTATTTCTAACTGATGGTGGAGAACTAGAGAGTTTTGAAGAAGCAATGCAGGTGGAGTCCAAGAGTGAGTGGGAGTGTGGCATGGTTGAGGAGTTGGAGTCCTTAAGAGAGAACCAAACATGGGATTTGGTTAAATTGCCAGCTGGTAAGAGAACACTTAAGAACAGATGGACCTACAGGTTGAAGGAAGGTGAGAATGGACAGATGTGATATAAGGCCAGATTAGTGGTAAAAGGATTTGCACAAAAGCCAGGTATTGACTTTGGTGAGATTTTTTCTCTTGTTGTTAAAATGACTTCAATAAGGGTTATATTGTCTTTGGTTACTTTTGAGGATTTGCATCTTGAGCAGCTAGATGTTAAGACAGTATTTCTTCATGGAGAGTTGGATGAGGAAATATATATGGAATAGCTAGAAGGATTCGAAGTCAAGGGTAAGGAGAAGTTTGTGTGCAGGTTTAAGAAAAGCTTGTATGGTCTCAAGCAAGCTCCTAGGCAATGGTACTTAAAATTTGACAGGTTTATGACTGAGCATGGCTACAATAGGTGTCAATCAGACCATTGTGTGTATTTCAAGATATTTGATAATGGTAGATATATTATTCTATTGTTGTATGTAGATGACATGCTGGTTGCAGGATCATATATGCAAGATATCTCAGAGCTTAAGGTAAAATTAGCTCAAACGTTTGCTATGAAGGATTTGGGAGCAACAAAGAAAATCCTTGGCATGAGCATTAAGAGAGACAGGAAAAATCACAGATTGATATCGTCTCAAGAAGATTATGTGGACAAGGTGTTAAAATGGTTCAATATGCAGGATGCTAAACCGGTAAGCACACCTTTGGCTGGACATTTTAAGTTGAGTAAAGAACAATGTCCTAATTCATATGATGAGGTAGAGTACATGAGTAAGGTTCCATATTCTTCCGTAGTAGGGAGTTTGATGTATGCAATGGTGTGTACTAGACCGGATATTGCCCAAGCAGTGGGAGTTGTAAGTAAGTATATGGCCAATCCAGGTAAGGAACATTGGAAAGCAGTTCAGTGCATCTTTAGATATCTGAGAGGAACCATCAGTAGGAACTTATGCTATGGAGGTTCAGATACTTCTCTACATGGCTATGTAGATTCAGATATGGCAGGTGATTTGGATGGCAGGAGGAGCACTATAGGTTATGTTTTTACTATAGGTGGAACAGCAGTTAGCTGGATATCTAAGTTGTAGAAGGTTGTTGCCTTGTCAACTACAGAAGCAGAGTATATTGCAGCCACAGAAGCTAGCAAGGAAATGATATGGATGACACGGTTCATGGATGAGCTTGGTAGGGAGCATGAGAGTTGCAAATTGTACAGTGATAGTCAGAGTGCAATCCATTTGGCTAAGAGTTCAGCCTTTCATTCAAGAACAAAGCACATACAGCTAAGGTATCACTTCATACGACAGGTATTGGAAGATGGTGAGTTGAAGCTGGAGAAGATCCATACAGATAGGAATCCTGCTGATATGCTAACAAAGCCAGTTACAAAGGAGAAGTTGAATCTTCATTCAACTTCTATTGGTCTTCATGATTGAGTTGAAGATGGTGGAGCTAGAAGATGTTGCTGTATAGGTACTGGTGCAACTATTTATCTCCAAGTGGGAGATTGTTAGGGTGTGGAGCTAAAAACTTCACCAAGGAGCATTCATTATCAGGTTCGGGTCTACACAGACACCGGCGTCAGTCAGGAGCGACCAACGTCGGTCACAGGCAGTTGCAGAGATGCCGACGTGGGTAGAAAATCAGCTGACGGCGGTCACAGACAAGCAGCAGGAATCGACGTCGGTTACCTGCGTGTCCAGAAAGCTATTTCCATGGACAGAAGTGAGTGTTTGCATGATAAGTTTGAGTTGGAGACTCAAGCTTGCGTCTCTATTATTAGCATTACTATTTTTAGAGCCCTTGTTTAAGTGGTTTAACTATTTGTTGGAAGTACATGCTCAAGTCTCCTAATTCTATATGAAGAATTAGATCTTCCTAGCTTAGTAGTTGAATTGTAGAAGAATTCATTGGTGTGAGAAGAATAGTACAGAATTGAATCAATCCAGGCTTGTTGGAGTTGATTGTTCTTGAGAGAGATAACTCTTGAGGAATAGAGATCTATTGAGAGATCTATACATCTAGGAGAGGTGTGGAAGAAAGAAGCTTTCTTCAATTGTATTCCTTTTGTAAAGAGTTTGTTAATACAAGTTTTCAAGGTGTTTTCTTGTATCTCTTGTTCTTGCTATTATAATTCTAATTACTTGTCAATCTGATTTAATTCCACGTTTATTGCTGTCACAATTGTAATCTATTGTTGGTTTGATCCCCCAACAATGTGATCTAAATCTTTATAAATTATATCTTTGGAGATAATATGACTTATAAGTTTACCTTTAGTTACACTAAAAAATCATTTCTTTAAATTTAAAGATATACCAAATTTACTACACCTAATAAAATTTTTACTAAGTGTTTTAGGTGTTTCTTTCTTTTCTTGGAATTTATTGTAAGATATTCTAAATATGCTTCAATTATAATTCTAATCAAGTAATAAAAATATAGGTGAATATGCTATCAACATGGGAATCTAGTCAAATCATTATGTTGAATCTATTACTACTCTTTGGGGTCTACACTTTGATAAAGATTTGGGTATTGACAAGATCCTAATTGAAGGAGATTATTTAGACATCATAAGGTGTCTCAATAACTCCACTCCTAGTTGGACCATTAAAATTTATATTTATGAAGGCCTTTTGATATATAATTCTATTTGTGAGACTAAATTTTCACACATCTATAGAGAGGGTAACCAACTAAATGATATCTTAGCTAATGTTGGTGTTCAAAATAACCAACTCCTTAGACAAACTAATTCATAAATCATGCTTGAGCACTTCATTATCTAACTTCATAATGAGACAAGTATGTGTTAATTATACACATAAAGACACTTGTTTGAGGAATGATTTATATCACATTAGGATGTGGAGTTTAATCATTACAAAGATCATGAGTATCTCTCCCTTCATTTGGAAAGAACATTTCAAAATTATTTTCATTTATATCTCTTACATCCTTAGTTTCCTCAACCAAGAGTCTCTCTTGGTCTCAGTTAGAGTTTCCAGTAGGATGGGTGGTAAACATCTCAAAACTAAGGCTACCTTTAGTAAGGCCTAGGAGACTGATAAAGTGTTATGGGAGCATCTGCATGTTGGAGGGTTTGAAAATTTTATCTATAGGATTAGAGGGCATGACTCTCATATTTCCCAAAACTTCACCTAGAATTGGAAAGATAGAAGAGTCAATATCAGAGGTGAGTATGTTTCCATCATTGAAGGTCTAATCTCCTTAATCATAGGTCTTAATACTAAAGGTTATAAGTTCCAAGTCAATATAGATGCAACAAACAACATGAACTGACACTTTCATGTGGGAGATGAACAACTAACTATATACCATAGATTTTTTCTTAGAACCTCTCTACCTAAGCCATTTGATGAGCTTGGAAGGATCATTATGTAGTTCTTGACACTAGATAGATGGCACCATGTTATCAAAATCTTTCACTTAGTTTTTTGAAACACTTTAGGTATGATATTATGGTGAGTCTATTGTTCTTTCTTCCTACTTCTCTTGAATCTTATATTTATAAACTACAATTAGGGAAGTTAACCACTCCCTCTCACCAATCCATTATTTTGTTATTGCATCTCCACTTCTTAAACTCAACCCAAAGAAGCAATCCTTCCTTAACCCCTCCACCTGAGAACCCCTTGCCTTCTTCCTACAAGCATAAAAGGGTAAGGGGAATTTTTGAAGTCTTAAACTAGGACCCAAACAAAAGAGTCCTATGCAGTCACTCAAAATAGTGGATAATTTTAGATTGTGACAAGGCTAATGTGGTCCAAATCCTTCTTTCCTTGAGCACCCCTTCTGATCATGACAACCTTAGTTTTTTCCATAAGGAGTTGGACAATCTCAAAATCTTGGTCAATGATGTGAGAAAAGAGATGAATATTCTCAATCACAATTATAAAAAAAATTAAGTAGGAGAATTGAAATGATGATAACATTAAAACTTGTCAAATTCAAATTCACAATTTGAGTGAGAAGATTAATATTCTTTGAAGTAAGTTCACTGATTTGGATAATATCACTACTGGTATGGTGGAGATTATTGATACCAAAGCTACTATCAGTAGTGATATTTATACTATTTTAGATAAGGGAGGTAGATAAAGCATTCAAAATCATCTTACGAAGGTTACTAATAATAATATAACTAACAGGCTCTAGAACATGCATAGAAAAATTAAAGAGATAAAAGACACCCTCAATAAGCTTCATAACTACTAAGGTGTTATATTTTTTGAACTACTTTTGCTTCTATTCTGATACTTTTTGTCTTCTTTTATAGTAGCTCTTTTGGTTTTTCTATTTAAATCTATTTCAAACTTGTTTTCTTTGATTTTTTAGGTTTTGACCCTCTTGTAGTAGGGTATGGACCCCTACCAAAAAACTAGCCTTTACCCTCATCTAAAATAAAAAATTTAGGTACATATCCCTTTTAAAGGTAACACCTAAATTTATTTGTCTAAAGGACATCCTATTAAATGTGAATATACCTCTACATGTAGTATAAGTTATTTTATGTCTATCTTCTATATTTAAAAATTATTGATTATCACTTGAAGATCCATCTAATAAAGACATCATTTTACAACCAATAATTTATTGTAAAATTTGATCTATACTTGGTAAAGGAATGTTATCTTTATTAATTTCTCACTTTAGATCTCTAAAATCAACACAAAGGTGAATGCCACCATTATTTTTATGAACTAAAACAAGATTATCTATCCAATAAAAAATAAATAAAAAAGATAAATTACACCACCATCCAAAATTATATATATCTAATTGTTGATGGTTTATCCTAACAAAGCACTAACCCTATGAGGTTTTTTCTTAGTAAGTTTTATGTCAAGTTTAATAGGTATATTATGTCAAAATATGGAAGTATCATAACCATTAAATCTTTATAAGACTAATAAAATTTTTCAATAAAATCTTTAAACACTTAACAAATAATACCTATCCTTGGGTTATACATTTGATACCTAAATAAACATACTTGGGAACTTCTTCAGTTCTAAAATTGATTAGAATAGTTTCTCCTATAATTATCCTTGAATATTCTTCAGTTTATGATATTATTAACTTATCATGTATAAAAAACATTGTTCAAATCTTCCAAATAAATATGTAATTATTTATTACTAAGTTACAAGTAATCACCATAATCTAGAATCTAATTGTTATGATCAAGTTAATCACCTTGTATAAAATTATCAATATGTTCATTAGAATAAAAAATAGGTCAACTATTTTTCAAATCAGGTATCTTAGGTTTGAAAATTATGAAAAATTATAATCAATAGAAGGCTCTATGTCGTTTAAATTTAGATTTGTAGCATAAGCATGAATTTCATCAGTTTGCATGTTCAATTCCCTAAGAATATGTGAAAGCTTAAATGCCTTAAAATTGTCTATAAGTGACCAAAATTTCTATATATACTTATGAAAATTTGATTGATTAGTATTATAATTTTTTTGACATGTTTGATGACTAATATACAATCATTGAAAACGTCTATGTGATTAATGTTTAATTCAATGGTATTTTCAAGACCAAGACATAAAGCTTTGAATTTAGCTATATTTTTATTATTTTTGAAAGATAATTGATAATTGCCTAACTAAAATCTAAATGATGTTAGTTTTACTAATTGATGTTGGTTAACACATGTAATCGATGTCATTCTTACTTGCTGGCATCGGTTACTATGTAAAACTGTGGCAACCAAAAATGGAAAAATAAAGTTAGAAAATCAATTTTCAAGAGTTTTAAGGGTCTAAATAAATATTTTAGAGTTGTAAAATGATATTATTTAGGTGTGAGATGCATCTAGTCTCATCAGTCATGCCATTATGTGATCTTCTTTGGATGCTCAAAATGCCTTTGTAGTATTTGTTTGCTCGACTTGTGCTCATGAAGCTTTTGGTAATGGAAGCTTGGCTACCTCCATCTCTCCTTGGCACCTTGTGGCTTTGGCTTGGATTGGATTGGAATAAATTTGGCATGGTAAAACTAATTTCTTGAAGCTTTGTAATCAATTTTGCATTATAACATTTCATTATCAAGTCTTAAAAATGATGTTCATGGCCTCTTTATTTATAGATTTTTAGATTTGATCAAAATCAACCTAAACCATCCATCTCAAGATTGAGATATGTGGTTATGGATTATTTCAATTTTTGGAATTAATTTTTTAATTATCCTCATCATGGAATTGGAAGAAGGTGCAATTAAGAGGTATGAAGGGCATCATGGGAGGCATTGATGAGGCATGGAGGGCATGAATCCTGATATTTATGGCATTTATGGCCTAGGGATGTCTTCCCAAGAAATGAAGTCACCTACTGATGTGGATATTCAATATTAATTTTTAGAAATAATTATTCAACAAGTTTCCATGGAATTATTAATTAATCCTTGATTTGGATTAATTATCTCTTAAGCATGTGTAAGCACTTTGTGCATAAATTACTCAAATTGATCAGAATGCCTTGTTATTGGTCCAAAATTTGACTAGATTAGAATTGGAGGGCAATGTCAGATGAATTGGATCCATTATCCAATTTTGGATGTTACCAATAGTAAATAAAAAATGCACATGTCTTGTGTAATATATTTGATAGGAAAGAGCAATCCAAAGCACCTAGGTGAAAATTTGGTATTTTGACTCAAAATGATCTAATCAAAGTTAGCTGAACCATAAATTACATTACCCTATTTAGGGATACCTTGGCCAAAATCAGAACTTTAATACATTAGTTTCACATCTTTTAGTGTGTTTTAGTGTTTTTAAGCCAAATTATGCATTTTGAGTGGAAATTGGCCAAAAGCCAAATTGGAGGTTATCAGTGGCCAAATTTAGGTGTCTACAGTCACAAGTTTTTTATAATTGTAATTAATCTATTTATACATGTGAGAGGTGTTTTGGAGATATGAATTTTCTCCCATGTGAAGTTGTTGCTTTGTGTGTGCTTAGTTGCCTTAAGGGCTCTCATGCTAGAATTATTTCATTTGGTATATCTTGAGTTTTTCAATGAGTTGGCTCATGAAACTTGGTAGAAAACTATGAAATAAGGATATATAAGTGTTTTATAAGGTAATTAAGGTAGGTAGTCCATATAGGTATGGTTGTGTATTTTTATCTATTGTATCTATTTGTTGAAGAATGGAAGCTTGTGTAGATTCTCAGTTGTTCTATCTTGAGAAGAATATTGTTGGTGTTATGTAATTGAAAGCATAAAGGAAGTCTATATTGTTTAATAACTTCATGTAAGATGTATTTATGACCTTTGGTGGAGGCTATAGGGGCCCAAGAAGATGAATGTTTGGTGGAAGATATTTCATGAAGTATGAGTGGCATATTTTACAAGGGTGAAGGTGTCTTCATTCAAGGTGGTCATATACTAAGGAGGAATTATTATCTCTATGAGGTATTATTCTTGGTTAGTTTAAGGATGAGATTCAAGTCATATTAATATTCAAAGGTTTCCAAAAGTAATCTTGAGCATACTGTGAAGTCAAATTATAGATCATTGAGAAGAACTATGTCAGTTTGGAATATGATCTAAAAGATGATCAATCTTTTCAAGAATGAGTAATCCAAGAAATGATATAAGGTCTTAGAAGTTCTTGGTGATGGTGGGAGATTTATGGCTTCTTGATTTGAATGTACAAGGAAATTATTTAGTACCTAGGATGATTATCAAGTGAAGTCAAAGGAAGAGACTCTTATTTGATCATTATGTATGCCTATATTAGTTTGGTATATGAGTTGCTTGATCAAATTTCTTATCAGTCATGTTAGTGACAATTAGTTGGAACTATGCATGATCATAGGGGGAGCCTATGAAGGTTGATTCAAGTTTTCTTTTGTTTAATGAGAGGTATAGGTAGATTTATTCTTCTGTTTATTACTTTAAGTCCAAGGATCGAGTTACAGCTATGGAAGGACCTTTTTCATTAATGTCAAAGGGGGAGAAAGATTAAAAAGAGAAGTAATGAATATTTTAGGAACTCTCTAATAGTGGTTTTACATTAATGAAAAAGGGTCAATTTGTTTAGGTATGTTTTCCATTGATCTCAAAGAGGTAATCTTATGTAAATAAAAGCAAAAAGAGGTCAAAAGGATGTTTTTTGTGTGTATGATTATAGTACAAGTCATGGAGATAATATAAGATGTTTTGAGGCATCCATAGATACATTAAGGAGGCTATATAACCTCAAAGTGCATTTTTGAGAGAGAAAAGTATAGTAGAGTGGCTGAGAGAGGCTAGAGTTGCCTAGAGAAGGTAGAGTTCATCTAATATCATAGAGGTAAAGATGGGTCAACAAGTTATAGCATTTATTTTATCTATATAAATTCAACTCTAGTTAAAAAAAGGTACATGGATGTGATTTTACTAGTGTCATGAAGGAGCCCTCAAAGTTTGGTGTCTTGACTAGTTGTCTAGATCAAATTATAAGGCTTCTAAGTTGGTTTATTGGTTGGTGATGGTCTTGAGGACATCAAGTTTAACATTCAATAAATAGCCATTGGAATTTGAATAGTGAACATTAGAATTCAAATTTGATAGTAGAAACCTATAAATAAGTGATGGTAGAAGGATATCTAGTGATCAAATGAAGATGAATTAAAAATCAAAGTTGTAGTAGACTCCAAGAGGAAGGTGATCTAAGAGATGGTTTGATCTAAGTGTCTATACAAGTGCATTTATGATGATTCAAAGTCAAAGTGGTAGGTTTGTATTGATAGATAAGGAGTTTTTTTTAATGTCAGAGGTTATTTAAATGATCTAGACCAATTTTAAGGATGAGTTATCTATATAAGCTTGTTCATATCTCCATGTAGATCGTTCCCATGCTTTGTAGCTAATCAAATTAGTAATATGTGTGAGTTGAAGATTGGTATTTTAATACCAATAAATTTAAAGTCATAGTGTTGTTGTTTGAAAACCCAAGGTAGTATGATGATCTAAGAATGGAATGATAAGTTATATATGACCTAAAGATGATCATCAATGTTTTGTAGGTGAATGTTTCCTATAACATGACATATTATATGTGAACTTGAATAAAAAAGGTTTCTATATTGATCTCCAAGGTGGTGTCATGAAGTGTAATGGGTCATTTGTGTTAAAATGACCTATTAAGGTCTTGAAGGAATTTTTTTTCATATTTATCTTATCATGAGTGAGTTCATAGTGATCTGAAAGTGACAAGTTCTGAGTATTCATAGTAGAGTCTTGATCGAGTATGTAGATTTGACTCATTATGTCAAATTGAAGAATCTCTTGAAGGTTACAGAGTTATTTATGCATCAAGATGACCTTAAGGTCATAAAGGATTAATAAGATGGTTATATATGTATTGAATAAGTTTGTTATAGATTTGAGAATGATAAGAGTTTTGTGTTGTTCCTAACAATGTAGGGACTATGAGTTTACCGAGTTTGAAGTAGAGTAAATACAAAGTTGTTTTTTGTGCTTTTACATGTAAATGGGTATTATATGAGAAGAAAGATGATATAAGGATTGTGATATGATTGATTATACATTGTTATTGTCTAAATATTCATACCATAAATTTTAGAGGTCTATCACAATATGAGTTGTATTCTCAGACCAATATGTTTATGTGTTTCCAAGAAGTGTTATAAAGTAATCTAAGCCATGATGGCTTGTGGATCTTGAAGGGTAGATGTTTGGTGTTATAAAAATATATTAAGTTTTTTAATTCTTTTTTTATATTTTCTAGATGGCTCAAGATATCTCTATTGAGAGAGAGAGGGCATTTCTTTTTAATTTAGGTCTCCATGGGGCCTATTGATATTGTAAGGCCTAAAAGAGGTGTCAAGAGGTAAGAGAATAAGTTATGAGTTCTAAAGTTTGTATAGGGTCTAAAGGACCTAGTGGTTATGTTTCTAAAAGGTTTATCTCATTAATTGAGGGATTTTATTGTTGTAAATACTCTTAATGTAACGTGTGATTGAGAAGGGCTAATGTATTAGGACCAGCCTAAGCCTAGAGTGTTGGTTTGTGCCAATTGAAGTAAGGCCAACCTAGAGAGTTGGTATGTAATGTATGAAACATGTCCTAGTTGATTTATTATGCTACTCCAATAATGTGTAAAGTTTTTCAGATGGAAAGGAAAGTGTGTAATAAAGTAGCATGTATAAGAGAGGGCTAATTAGGCCTATTTGGATGAGTTACAAAATTGGTGAGTGAAGTGAATGGGATAGGAGTTTGTAGAGGTGTGAGAGGCCATGAAGTATATCATAAAATCATGTTGAATGTGTGGTAAAGGTATAACAATGTGTTTTTAGGTGATGAGCTACATGATTGATTGTTTTAATGCTATCTAGGCCTATTTGTCTAGTTGAGAGATGATGTGAAGTGAAGAAGAAGAGGGTTGTGTGATCTTACACAACTAATTTATCACATCAAATAGTTGGTATGAATTATTAATACTAATATACAATGTTTCATGAATGATTTTATGATAGCTTCAAGCCATAGAAGGACTATTTGAGTAAATAAGAACAGGGTTGTTGTATGCCTAGGTGAGAGGTATATTTGAGAGTGTTTGAGTTGTACAAGACCATCACCAGTTGTGTGATGGAAACAAAGAAAGGTGGAGATTTAGATTGTTGATTGAGTTGGTTCTTGATTATAAAAGGGGGTTGTAGCCTCTTAGCAAGTTGGATCTCACTAAATCCAAGTGGGTGCTCGGTGAATTCTAGTGGCTGGTATTCCTTATTAGGTTGGTGGTCAACTAAATATTTATTCATATCTATAAGAAAATAGGTAAAAGTTATGTTTTAGTGGGTTTTAACCACCAGGAGGGTTTCCCACATATATCTTGTGTTGTGATGTGTTTTCTTATTTATTTTTTCTATGTATGCTCTCATTATGATGTTGATTGAATGGTTGATGTTCATATGCTTGTGATGGATAGATAATTGAGTTAATCAAGTCAAGTTAAAAGTTATAAGTCCACTAATTCACCCCCCTCCTCGTGGTTTTACTTAAAAAAATGTTTATACTACAAAAGTTTCAACATTACTTATTGGCTACACCATTTATGTTCTTAATAGATCACCAAGAACTATGATACCTAGTTAACAAGATAATGTTAGGAGGATGTATACCTAGGTGTACTATGTTATATCAAGATTTTAAAATATTAATAAATGCTAATCCAAGATAATAAAATGTTGGGCTAAATCATTTGAGTATGCTAAACAATGGGGAGGAACCAGAAGAACTAGAAGATGAATCCCCACATGTGCACTTATTAAGGGCTATTGTAATTCCATACAATATGGAGGATATTGATAAATTATTAGAGTATAAAAATTTCCATGCACACTATTTATAGATGGACAAAAATCAAATGGTCACTAGGGCTATACCATATAGTCTCATCAATGATTTTTTGTACAAGCTAGACAAAGATGATGTGTTGTATAGAGGAGCACAAGAGCATGAACAACCATAAATTATTTATGAATATAATTAAGGAATTATATGAGGTCATTTTTAAGGTTAAACCACTACAAATAAAACCTTACAAATTTGTCTTTGGTAGCCTACATTATTTCAGGATGTGCATAGAGTATCCAAGCATGGTGATATATGCCAATAAATGGGAAAGCCAAATTAATTTGATGAGATGTCATTGGTCCCAATGATCATAGAGAAATCATTTTAATAATTTGGAATTGAATTTATTGGGCCTATATATCCTCATAAAAAATGAATTCATGCACAATATATTTTTAATTCAACTAATTACTTCACCAAATGGGTGGAAGTAACTGAGACCCCAAGTTGTAGTGCAATGGGCACTACTAAGATTTTATATGAAAATATCATCATAAGGTTTGGATTCCCTATTAATATTATTAGTTATAGAGGAACACATTTGATCAATAATACTATCAATACTCTCACTAAAGAGACTATGATTTTATATCACAAAACCATGACATATCATCCTTAAATAAATAAATACACTAAAACATCAAATAAGGTGTTGGGGAAAATGCTAACAAAGATTTTTTAATGTGCAAAGGGATGAATGGGAGGATCAAATTTATCTAGTTATTTGGTTATACATAAAAAATTACAAGTGCATAACTAATTTCACTCTCTTTCATGTTGTTTATGTTCTTGAAGCAGTAATGCGTATAGAATATATAATTTTGAGCTTGTGAATTACAATGATTATGAGGTTGGGTGATCATGATGGAAGAAATTTGACATAGGGAATTATAGACACAATAAATAAAAAATTTAATTCAAAAGGCATGGCATGATCACAACTTGTGATCTAAATAATTTTATCTAGAGCAAGCAGTATTGTTATATGATAGCAAATTTAAAGCATTCCCAAGAAAACTATACATTAAATGGAAAAGACCCTATGTTATACATGAAGTTTCACAATAGGGTACTATTGTTTTACAATATTTATAGATAACCATACTACCAATATGTGTAAATGGTTGTAGGCTTAATCTTGATCACCTTTAATTTCTATCATTTTACTGATAATATGAGTGGGTGTTGAAGGACACCATTTAGTTAGGATTATTTTCAGTGTTTTTTTTGTGTTTTTTATTTTGATAGGTTATTATTTTTTGTAGTGAAATCATGACATCCTAGTACATTGCAACTAGTAATAAGCAATTACAATCACAATGTGTGATTGGCTTCTAGAGAAGACTAAGGACAAACAACCAAAACCAACTATTAGAGGTTATAAAATAAGTCTAGGAAGGTGGAAGTAACAAGATAGGTATGGTGAAAGGAAAATTAATGGTCATTTAATATAGTTAAAGACATATCATTTTAAGATATTGCATCTTTCTTGAGCTAGATTGAGTGTCAAATAAACAACTAGAGTCATAAAAAAGGGGATATTGAAGGATTTCACATCACATCAAGTAACCGCCAAGGGATAAATAAGAAATATTGATCTAAAAAGGGTCACAATAACATAAAATAAGTATAAAATCATATTAATGTTTAATCATAGCTAGTGCAAAACTAATTAATTACATTTAAAATAGTTAGCTACATGCATTAAAATCTATGAAAATAAGGATCTTGATAGTACTGAGACATTACACACTCTATTTGACAAGTGAATTTTTTGATATACCTTCAAAATACCTTATCACAAATAGATTACATACCATAGTATGAATAATCAAATCAAGTGTTCATCCCAAGCTATAGCAATAATTATGGATAATTTCTAATTATTGATCCCTTTGATAGATGTGTAGAAAGAAGAAATGGGGATAGGATTGGGTTTATTATAGACTAAATACAATGACCAAAATACTTTTGATTTTGTCAAACAAGAAGAATCTATCCTATTTTCTCCAAGACCATAATAATTTGCACAAGCTAGAGCCATAGTGCTTCCACATCCATTTTGAGGGTTAGATATATAAAGGTTGATAAATCTCCCTACATTCATTTATCTATAAAATGTCATTATCACTCTTTTAAGTCATTATAATCAAGGGTCTATCCATTTTTCCCAAGATATTACAATCTAGATTGATGCTCTAGTTATGGAAAGAGATACAGCCCTCTATAATCATGGGAAATCCCTTATCTAATAAAAATATATTGCACCACCAATCCATTCAGACATTTGGGATAAGTATACCACAAGATCAGGTAGAATAATCATATTTGATTCAATAGTGGATGCTTTGGAATGCCTTCTAGTGGAATGCATCATAAAAATATTTTGGTAGACTGCTAAGCATGTTAAATAAAACAAAAGAGGTAATTGATATTATGTATCACATGATACTTATGTGTGAGAATTTAAATTATCCTAGGATTTTAAAATTAGAGAAGGTACTTATAAATGGTTTTTAAACATTTCACTATCAGTTTTTTGATTTATTATTGAGCTTTATACATTGGAAATCTCCACTAGGACTAATCAATGTTACACCATATTTTTATCATGTCTCTGCCTTCATAAACATCACATGGATGGAAATAGGGTAGTATTATGAGAAATTAGGTAGGTTTAATACATGGTGGATGGAGGTCCTATCCTTGATCTGAATACACCCAATAATCCCATAAGATGTGATGTGATATTTAGGACAACACACATCAGTTATAAAGATACATAATGGTATTCAAATAAAATTTCATGAGTTGGACACTCCAAGTGCAACCCTAATGTCATTATTAATTACAATGGTATAAGTTCAAGCTAAAGTATAGATACATAAAGCTTTAGTTGTGAGGAAGGTTCCACCTCTTTGAACCATTATTCCACAAAGGCAACAACCAACATCTGAGTAGTCATAATCATAACAAAAATCATAGCCATAAGTACCACCAAAAGCTTCATCAACTCCATAATAACATGAGAAAGGAAAAAGGAAAGAACCTATGCAAAGATCCTCACTTCCTCCACCCAAGAAGTGGATGTGATAGATAAAGTCCTGGTTAGATAATAAACATGTTCCAAGCATATCAGCTTAGTATAACCTATTGGAAATGGGAGTAGAGGAATAAGAAGTAATGAATACCATTCTTGATGACATTCATCGTAAAGTCTATGATAAGGAGGAGGAGAAATAATTTTTATTTTGGAAAGTAAAGCACACTTTCCAAGTGCAAAATTGGGTAAGGTAAGATCTATGTGTTGACATCACATAACCCCCTTCCATTATTATTGATACTATATGATAAGAAGTTGTATGAAAAAAATTGGTAGCATATATATTTCATATATATCCAACTGAAGTATGTTCACCTATGCAATAACAAGAGCAATTAGTAAAATAAAGTCCATTTTTAGCTCTAAATCACAAGTCAAGGACTCTTTTTTTGAAAAGGCGAACACAATATGTGTGAAAATTAATGGTGTATTTTGGTAAAGTAACATAAGGGAATAGTGCACAAAAATCACAAGCTTGACAACAATAACCACAGGCCAAAGCTACAAAGAGAGTCAAGGAGTCCCTAAATCCTCTTTCAATATCAAGGAATTTTTTTATGCCATGAGGTAATGTGATAGATTCAACTTCATTAGAGGAAACTCAAATAATCATCAAGATTAATTCACTAGAGGAAATGAAGGAGATAGTAGCAATAATTTCTCCTCAAGCCAATCTTTATGAAGAAATTGTGTAACAACAAGAAAATACAAAAGAGTAATAAAAGAGGGATGAAAAAAAGAAGAAAGGAGGAGAAAAAAGATAGAAAGAATAAACTGCACAATAATTGGATGATTAGTAGATAAAACACCAACAACACCAATATAAATAAGAGTAAAAATAGAAATAGTAGGTTCAAAAATCAAAGATTACACAAAAACAAGTTAAAAAAGCTCAAGCCACCAAGAAATAGGCTAAAAAAGTTAAGGCTATGAAGTAGAAAGTTGAGCAAAAAGAAACCCATAAGAAATAATCCAAGTAGAGGCTTGTAAAAATCAAGTTGAATAAGTGGAGTCAAGGAAAAAGTATTGAGAGGAAGCAAACAAGAAAAAAAAAGAAACACAAGATATGAAATAATAAGGAAAGGAGGGAAAAAAAAGGCCAAGGAGGCACAAGCAAAGAAAGTATCTTGAGACAAATACAAGGTTGATTTTGAGGTCAAAGCTAAGTCTCAAGTAGATGTGAAAGCCAAAGCTAAAGCTGAGGCATATTCTAAATCTAAGGTTAAGGATGAATATAAGAGTGAAATGGAGTCCACAACATAGCATAAGCTAGCAAAATAATTAGGTGTGTAGGAGGAACCCTCACAAACAAAAACTCATTGTGTTAGTCAATGGTTGTGGGATGTTCTTAAAATATCCACTTGATGAACCATTTTTACTCTTTCATAGGTGCAATTCACATTGGATCCATTTATAACTCATGCCACATCCATGATAGTTGCCACTACTACTTTGGAAACAACTTTGGTTATGTCCCAACTATCATTGTCAAAGAAAATTAAAATCACAACTACATTCCAAGAGTCAATTTTGCATAAGGCATCATAATTCAAATAGGAAGTGTTGAGGATATGGGATGAAAATGTAGACCTCAATAATCAACTAGTAAATCCATGCCAATTGATATATTCTACTTGTCCCAATTTGGTTATGAAAGTGTTAGGTGATCAGGTAATGTTTCTAGAAAAATAACTCACCACCTTATTGATGTAACTTACTAAATATTGGTTGGTCATGCAATGGCCGCAATCACTATGCACACAAGGGTTGGCCTTAAGTATGGATACAAAGGTAATTTCTGAGATGTTTAAAGGATATGAGTAGGTTATAGAGACTGATTTGTAGTAGGCTGAGCAAATAATCCAAGCAATAATCAATTAGAGGAAACACCTTAATTAATGATTGGATATTACAAAACTTGAGTTCACATTAGTCAATAAATCCAAAGAGGTATTAGATGTTCAAACAACTACTCCAAGTGAAATGATAACTTCACTCAATAAAATACTATATTATATGGATAACACTATGCAAAAACTCCAAATATGCCATAATGAGATAATACATAACATGTTTGCAAGCATTCAATCTCAAAGGGTTATAAACAAGTTAGATGAGCTAGTGTTTGACATTTAGATAAAAATGTCAAATGAAAAATCACTCATCTCCGTTGAGGAAGATGATGATGTGCAAAATTTTATATTAATCTATACTCCATTATGCATATTCCTTTCCTTGGTGTGTGAGGAACTCACATATTGGAAGATACTAAAACCAGATATTGCATAGATTAATATTTATATTACTCAAATAGTGGATGTACCTCAATTCATTACACCATAGCAACTCCAAAAAATACTTTACTCGAGGGAGGTAGCTGCATAGAGTCAAGATGTCACTTAAGAACAATAACCTCCTCCAACACAACCTGTGCACCTAGTAAATCCAACTGTATCCTAGGCAAAACCAATAGCACAATATCCTCTACCTCAACCACTCCAAAACATACCACCACCTTATTAATAAGTTTTATACACTTCACTTTTACATCTTACACCATTTTTTTACAAATAATCTAGGATAATATTAAACATTAGAATTAGGTCCAGACTATTTGAAATCCCATAAAGGGAGGCCACCTGGTTATGCTAGTCTGTTAAAAAATCAGAAGGTTGGTAGGCTAATATACTAATTATTTGAAAACTCAAAAGGGTAGGTAATTAGTGTGCAATGGGTGAAATCAATAAATAACACCTAGATTTATTATTGAAACTACTATTAGGACTCATCCTCTTAGCTTCAAAGAATATTTTAGGATGTGACTTTATCTCAGGATGAGAAAAAAAATTAAGTCCAAGAAAGTGTTGGATATGGATTGAGGTCATGAAAAATATGAAAAATAATTGGTTGAACACGTGTTTAAAATATATGATTTTTTATTTTATATAATCTTTTGGATGTATTTCACCTTGTAAGCTTAATCAATGGTAGAATAATGTGAAGAGTCTTTCCTTTTGAGTATATCAAAAAGCTGGAATCTATAGAGATGATGCTCTGTAATGATCTATATATAGCACTCAGATGCAATGAAAGATATTTTTGATGTGATAGAGGTTAATATAATAGTACTTATATGGTTATTTGAATTATATTTTATTATTTTGCTATGCACAATGATTAATTTTTTATTTAACATCTATTTCTCATTTAGTATATGCTATTTTGCTCTATATTTATTGTTTTCATAATTATTCCTTTAATAAGTACATCTATGTTTTCAATTACCAATCTAGAATTATGAAGTCTATGATATGCTTATGTATCTGTGCAAGCTATCCATGTAATTAACATGTTCTAGAGTCTTCCAGGAACTTATGCTAACAAGTTAAGATCTCAAGTTTTCACCAAAATAGACCAAAAAAGGGACAAAATTAAAAACATGAAATGAAAAAAAAATAAAAGGAACAAAACAAGAAGAAAGAAAAGAAAGCTAAAAAATGGAAAAGAGAATAAATCATTCATAGGATATCTTCAAGTGATTGTTATTGATTTATGATGCAACCAATTACAATATAAATCTTTCAAATGAAAATGAAATAATAATCAAACTTATGATGTTTTGTAGAAACTTCCTGAGTTTGATCACAATACAAAACTAAATCACCAACCTTGAATGTCTTCATATAAATCATTTAATCAAATAACCTTTTGAGTTTTTTTTTAACCCTTTTGAGTTTTTATAAAGTAGTGGTTTCATCTAACCTAAATATAACAAATATTCTAATATTTTTTGTATGAGATTTGAGTTTTAGAGGTATATTATAATGCAATTTTTGTAGAGGTGATCTAACATTCAATAAGAATTGTAGATTCAAAACCATAAGAAAGAATAAAGCTAAATAACCAGTTGTGACTTTACTCATAGTACAATAAACACAGAAGGATTTAAAAATATTAATATGCCAATTCATTCTCTACATCCTTAACCTATAGCATATATAGGGATATGTGTGGCCAATTTATGGAATACATAACATTTCATATGAGCTCAATTACACTTAGAAAAATAGTTACAACTACCCTACATTTATGCTCCTTAAAAAATCTTAATTTATCAGGGCTAACTCAAAAAATAGTTGCAATAATTTCCCCATTCCTTCTCTCACTTCTCCTTGCATTAATGCCCTTCATTATAAGGACAAAGTATTCATGGGATTGATAAATACATGACTATAAATACCTTGAGTGACTACTATAAATTTATTTTTAATGTTATGACCATATCAAAGGATAAAACACTTTTCCATAATCATGTGTCTGCCCCTACCTCAATGTTTGTGCATAGGTCTTCTTGTAAATGAAAACTAATCAACTTATCAAGATTGAGATTTAATGGTGACCTTATCATTTCGAAACATGGATTGGGTTTGACCTTGAACATATTTTATTTCCATTTGAGTCCTTGGATTTAGAATTTTAATTTAAACCATTGATCTTGATTTGGGTCTTCTAGATTAGTGTCATTTATCAGCTCTTCATTCATTCTCAGGATCATATTATCAGCCTCTAGTTCTTTCACTTGCACTACATGTTGGCTTCATGTACAATTTGAGATCCTTGACCTATGTGCCATTATATATTAATTACATGATCAAATGCATGCTATTTATCTTGGGTCCTATTTTTAAACATGGATTATTGATCTTTACTACATGACTCAAAGCATGTCATAGATCTTGATCTAGGTACCTTTTTAAATTTTTGACCATATTGATAGACCACATGCCATATATATACTACCTAAGCTCTCACGATCATGTCAATTTTTAGAAATGCATTTAGAACTAGGAATATTTGAATCAAAATGGTTACTTTGTGATGCTTGAACTTGGCATCCCTATGCATGTCATCATTCTACTAAATTGTCCCTACAAGATGTCTAAATGATGGTATAATTTATTTATCTTATGTTAGTCATTTTTTCCTTAAAAAAGGGAACTATGAAGCATTAAAATAAATCTAAAACAAATACCATCAATATTTTCAAATGATAAGGGTTGACATTTGGCTTGTGAGGCCAAAATGTTAACATTTTTTGAAACTCTAATGGCTTGACTAGCCTATTGGTTGTTTTATTATTTTTGGAAGACTAGTGTTTAGTTCTTAAACAATAAAGGGTATGGATTAAGGGGGAAAATATAATATAATATGTTAAAATATATATTTTTATCAAATTAATTATAGAGCGAAAAGAAGTAACTTATTTGAAAAAGTAGATCAGGATGACTATTTCAAGGCCTAAAAATTATTGCATAGGACTGGGAAGATGATGGGAATTTGGATCTATCTTCATTCAGTAAAAAGATAAGAGCACCAAAAATATGAAACTTTAGAGTCCAATGATATAGTCTACGTCTTATTGTTATTGTCCAAACTAGTCACAAAGATTTGAGTTTTCTATGTTTTGTCTATTGTCCTTATGTGATCTTGCCTATGAAATTTTGAATCTTGAATTTGAATGTAGTTCCTTTTAGAGTTGTTTTAATCTTCAAAACCCTATATCCATCTACACACATGAAACAACAAATAAATAAAAAATATAAGGGGGAAAACTATGTTACGGTAAGTATGATTATGTGATCTAGAACCCTTGTTATCTTGATTGTTACCTATAATATCCCTCAAGCTAGGGTCTCAAATCAAATGTAGTTCTCCCTTAGGGAACGTGCATAATAAACACTCATGGTAGATGTAAGAGTGAACTTCTACCTAAGCCCTTCCTTGATCAAGCATGCAAATCTATGTGTGATCTAGAATGTTGAGATATACTATTGACTAATTTTTAAATTTTTTAATGTGTCAGAGTAGTAGGTGATAGATATAAAATGCCTTGTAAAGTCTTTTATATAGGAGACTCTTTATTTTGAATTTGGGAGATTTATTTACATTAGCTGACATTATAAAGATAAATTAAACTTAAGGATGAACCTAAGAAGTGATTGGGACTCATTAAGTGAGAAAAATTGACCATTGAGACTCAAAATGCATTTAGATAAGAGCACTAAAAATGGGACACCATAGGGTCTAGTGTTATAGTCCAATTCTAGCACTCATATCCTATAGGATTGGGACCTAGAGGGATAGGATTGGCCTAGAAAATCTGACCTAGCTAAGGTGGAATGATCATTTAAAAATCTTGATATGAATGGGAGTAAGCAAAAAAGTGACTCAAGCATGAAACAAGACCAAGTTAATTAAAAAAATAGATATGGATAATGTGAACATGGCTCATACTCTCTAGTCACAGTTTCCTATGAAAGAACTATGAAAAGACATGATATGTTTGATTTCTTGACCAATTTAGGAAATATACATTTCCCCCCCTTTTATTATAGTGATGAAATGAAATACTAGAATAAAACAAAGAAGAATAAAATGCATACCTAAACTTACATGCATGGAGATAAATGTGCTATAAAGGGTCCAACTCACTTCCTAGATAGGGAAGTGAATGGAGAGGCAAATAGTGACTAGAGAGAGAAGGAATCCATAGAGTGGATGCCCCCTTTAATAAATCTAAAAGTGGAATCCATGTAACATGGATAAGGAGGGCAATACTTACCCATATGATGAATCTAGCTAAAAAATGAGGAATGCTCAGAGGCTTGAAACCAATGTCTATCCTCTATCCCACATAAACTCAAGTAATCTAGAATGTGTGTATATAATTTATATCTTATGAAGAGAAAAATATATCATGCCCCCACTTTGAATATCTGAATTAGAACTAAAAAATACTCAGAGTTCCAAAACCAATGTTTGTCCTCTATCCTAAATAAACTCATATAGTCTTGGTCTGGGTAATATAATGGACCAACCACTATAGATGGTCATATGGTCCAACCTAGTGACAACCTAGGTATATTTGGGTGTAATCTAAAACTCTAGTCAATGTGCAAGAAGAGAATGACATATCTTACCATTTTATCTATAGAATCCTGAGTGATGAAGAACATAAACATCCATGCCATGCGCCCAAATATGGTATGCATCTATATAATCTAGTAATCTATATAACCACATGTGAAATGACATATCTTTCCATGCCTTATGTGAAAATCTAGATACCAAAACACAATGATCTACACTATACCTGTAGTCTATTATCTCATTTTTTAACTATGTTATGTTGTATGTAATTATATGTGTGAGACATGTAGTAATGTACATGCCCCAAAATATGGTATTTGTGTTTGAATCTATATTAAAGTCATTGTGAATCCATATAATTTGAACCACTTTATCTGAATATCTTGTATACTTATAAGCTGAAATCACTGTGGATCCATATGATCTAAACCACTATATCTAAATAATCTATGTATCTATAAACTAAAGGTATTTCCATTTTAATGTCCTAAGTAATGCTAAGTGACCCATGTAATTTGAATCACCATATATTTTAAGTGATATAAGCTGAATCTAATAATTTGAATGTTCGATGTGTACAAACCATAGTATATCCACTTATGAGAGTAGATGGGGATGCTAGGTAGGTTTATAAATAGGAATAGTAAGATTGATGCCCCCTTTTGGGGAGAGGGATGAAACTTGTGATAGAGGAGCTTAAGCCAAAAGTGATGACTAGCGGTATAAGTAGAAATAAGGTTAGCTTGTTGTGAATAGCTCAAGAGGTTGTTTGATTCATTAGATAGAGTTATTGAAAGTGGAACAAGTTTTGATTGGTGATAATCAAGGTGTGTGTCTGAGTATAAAAGAACTATAGATATGTACATGCTATAGTATGAAAATTAAATAGTAATAGAGAAAATCTTATGTGATGTCAAAGGTATCATTGTCATGATTCTATTAAAAGAAATTGTTTTAAAAATGGAGTTATGGGGTTTGACTTATGGTCAAAATAGTATTTTATTTTGAATGAAAAATTTGGTTGATATAGGAGATTGGAATGATTCTTGATTCTGTTATACATTGACTAGGATGAGATTTTGAGCTCTTGGAGTGAGAAAATGTTGAGAAGATAAACACCTACTGTGACTTGGTTTGAGAAATTTGTATATTAGTCTTAGGATATTGGTGATGTTACCCTAGTAACCAGTTAAAATGTTTGACGTTTTTCTATTTTGAAGCCTATTTTTGGTGATTTTAAGATATTTAAAGTGTCTTAGGAAAAATTTCACTAGTTTCAGCACTTGTATCCTACATCCACTGTTATTGTTTAGGCTTCAGTGCTCCTATCTAGGTTACAATGCTCCTATCCAATGTTGTTTTCTTGTACCTAACATTATTGTCCTCAAGGCTTAGTTTTTTAGTGATGTTGCTTTGTTGTTCATTTTTTTTCTATTGTGGCTTTTGATTTAGCATTTTTTATTGATATATATGACATTTTTGGTGTTTTTAGGTTGAGGTGTGGATGAGAGAGTTCTATAGGGATAAAGTGATGGAGATATTAAGGTCATTACTATTGTCTACTGATGAGAGGATATCATGGATAAGGTAGGGTAGGGTCATGTGTGTGACCTAGGCACAATGTAGTGGGATAGATATCTGATTACTACCTTATGTGAGAGGTGGAATGTAGATACATGTTCTTTTTGGATTCATACAAGGGAGATTACTATGACACTGGAGGATGTGTATCATATTTTGCATTTACTAGTTAGTGGATGGTAGGTGACATTATAGGGTGATATGGGTATTGATGCTATTGATTGTGCATCCTTATATTTTTTTGGTGTGCCCTTATGTATACATTGGAGAGGTATTGATAGTGATGTTATATTATTAGTTATAGTTAAGTCTAGTGTTTCATGCCTATAGAAGTGGTTGGCCATGTTGTTGGGCTTGTTTTTTATTATGGGTGGGAGTGGAGTGTCGATTGCATATAAGATGTATAGGATTATGTGTAGTGTGGAGGTATATATCATTATGTTCTCATGTGGTAGGACTATGTTTTCCCACCTATACAGGCATCTTTATAGGTTTACACAATAGGAATTTAGTGAGGTGGGAACTTCCATATCCATTTGGTGAGTTTTGGATGAGTACATTGGCTATCCAATCCCTTGGGATGGATCATTATAGGTGTTTACTATAAAAATTTGTGGATGGTGACATTATATGGATGACTTATAGAAGATTTCTTGGGTGGGTTAAGGATGGAGTGTAGTTGCAGTATATAAGGTCAGTTGTTGGATACATGATCACTAGGTTAGAGTGTATGAGTGATTTTAGTATGAGCACATGAATAGATAGTTTGGGGTACTATATGATGTGCCCATAGCAACATGGGTGTGGGTGAGGAGTGCATGGGCACCAGTGAGGGTAGGATCTCATGTAAGGCCCATAGAGTCCAAGCTAGCACCATTACCTTTAGATGTATGGGATGAAACTATAGACATTCCTAATGTGGATGATGTTGGATGTATAAATGCATATAATGCATGGTAGATGAGGTATCAATGGAATCCATTATACCTTATTGATGGAGGGGATGTTCCAAAATATGAGGATCTATAATTGATCAAGATGATGGGAGTTAAAAAGTAATTTCATTTGAATTGTGTATAAATTTGTGATGTTAGCTTATATTTTAAAAAGTATATAGCTAATGTAATGCCCTAATTTATGTGAAGGTGGAGTGGGAGGTGTTCACTATGAGGCACATGCTAGGGTGGGGAGTGAATATGATGACTATTAGGAGACCATCGTTGAGTCTACACTCTAAAATCTCACACAACATGTTCCTAATGATGCGGTAAAGGAGGGATTGATAGAGTGAGTGATGATTATAGCCAATATTTGTGCTCATCCATTTGATAGGGATGTTATAGTGATAAATTCATATGTTAGGGTAGCAGGAGAGGGAAATGAGGTGAGGGGTGAGCTAGATAGGCATAGGATGTCCCCACTCAATTTTGGATCGATGAGTACAAGTGTTATGGATGAGTATATATACCTTAAAATGTGGTATGAAAACTTGCATAAGGAGCATGGTTGGCTACTGGAGTGAGAGAGTCATTGTAAGAGGTATTTAGGAGTTCAAGGAGGTATGGGGCCATTAAGTTCTAGAGTGGATTATAGGACTAGTACTAGTGGGGAGAGTGAGACTGAGAGTGAGGTCATGACATATATTCATGATTGATTATATTTTATACAGTGTATATGTTTTTGAAAATTCATTATATATGTGGATGTTAGTTTGATTTTAGATTCAGGCATATTGTGTTATACATTTTGGAATGGATTGGTATATTTATTAAAAATGGTTGATTATAAATAGTTGATTTGACATTGATGTTGAGGTTTTATATGTTTTGGTAAAATAATACTTGGGTTATGTGATTTGATTGTTTTAGATTATGGTAAAAGTAGGTTTTGAAGGGACCCCAAAACCCTTTAACAAAATCAAAAAAGATAAATCATTAACAACCACCAGGAAAAGTAGTCCTGAAACCTACTGAAGAGCAGCATCAAAATTAGCTTTTACAGGGACCTAAAACCATAAACATAGTCCAATAAAAGTACCCAGGTTTTACAAGGACCTGGAACCTCAAATAAAGTTTTAGACCAAGAACCAAGAAACAAGACCAAAAATAAGTAACAATTATAAACAACCAACAATAAGGACCTAAACAGGAACAAAACCAACAAAGAAGACCCTAAGCTTGTATTGTAGTTCCATGATCATCTTGACAGTCTCCTTCTGAATCCTAGCAGTATCCTAGATGGAGTTAGCAACTGAAGTAGTAGCAGCTTGTAAGGCTTTCTTCCTCAAACCTCTACCTTGTCCTCTTACTTGGACCCTCTGAGTATATTGTTTCTTCATTTGCTCTTTTACCAAGGCTAGTTGCAGTAGCATAGATGCTTTATGTACGTGCTCCATATGTGATTTGATTGTTGTTGATAAGTGTGATGTTAGTTTTTATTTTGAATTATATGTAAGTAAAAATTTATTGTTTTGTAATTTGTAATTTGTAAATTGATTTAATAAGTGAGTTAGTTTAATATTGGTAAAATGGGATATTGGTAAGATCAAGATTTGGATAATGTGGTTTGGCTTAGGGATGGTTGTTTAAAACTAAGAATGTTAGTCTTTAGTAGAAGGGAATATAAGAGAATATGTTATGTGTATGAATTTCTTGAGAGTGGCTCAATAATTTAATGGTTGGCCCTTTAGATCCATCATCACCCAGAAAGTAAAGCTATGTAATCATGCATGTGCTAATAGATATTTAGATTGTGTTTCCAATCCCTCTAAGTAGGTATCTCAAGAATACAAAGGCTTGTTAGACCTTTGGCTCCATCATTGCCCCATGAAGTGAAGCTATGAATTGATGTTGATATGAATGTGTGTCGTATCAATATCTAAACCCTAATGTCCAATTGAACAAGTGCTCATACTATTGATGATATGTAGGAACATACATCATAGCTGATACTATCTATTGTGCACTAACTATAGATGTACATGGAGACTCTACCAAATATAACCTTACTAGATGTGTAATTGAAACTGTGATATGAAGAAGTCTCATCTATCCATGATAATAGTGGATTTCTACATGAAATAACATGTTATGGCTTCTACTATGATGCATATGATTGAGAAATAGATCGAGTTAGAACTATAACATGTGATGGGGGTTTGTCCAATCTCAATAATAGTATGTTGCTATGTGAAATGGGTCCATAAAATCTTAGACATAGTGAATATCTCTCTATATTAGTACTATATGGTTTGGGTTCATATAAAATTAAACCGTAATGGGTGGCTACATGAGATAGGACCTAGAAAACTTGGCT